>JAYESA010000013.1:65183526-65523526 GCA_036927795.1 Iris macrosiphon
GAAACAGAGCGCGCCCCGCCAAACGGGACCGCCCCGCCGTGTACCAAGTGTACCAAACGGTGCGTGCAGCTTAATCGGACACGTAAGAGTTCGCAAAAACTGATTCGGAAGCGTGTGCGTGCCGAAATCAGCCCGTATCCGCGGACAAACCCCCATATCGCAACTTTTGCGAAAGTCGCGCGCATTTTGTGCACGCTTGTCAGATTACGACAAAACGTGCGCCACTGGACTCGTGGTAATGTGCTGGTCCTGTGACCCATTTTTCACACAATTCTGAGACAGTTGACCAAGTCGCCAATTGGCGGGCCCCACAGTTGACTTTTTGGGCAAATTTGTGTTCGGCCCATCGAAATCCACATTTGGACATACCATTGGGTTCGTATTGACATCTAGAGTTTGTTTGACCTATAATTTGTCCCATTTAGAGACTGTTACCCTTGGCACACTTTTTGGTGCAAAGTGGGCCACACGTGGATCCCACTTTGACCAAAAATTACCGTTTTGCCCCTGTGTCCAAATTGGACGAAAGGAAAGTGTTTTCTAGCTATTTCGCTTATTCTGGGAACGTTGGTGATATTTATTTTAGCATCCGGAGACATTTGTTCTGAGGCCGTAGCTTCTGATCCTGTGTGCTTGACTTCTGGACAATACACCTTGCAGCTTTCTTACCAGACAAGATACCTTGTCAAATTGCTTACAGTATTTTGTGTGCTTAGTATATTTTTGTATATTTATTGCATTTCTGTATAGTTCTTGCATGTGTAGTTTTTCTTCAGTCATTACTATGTATTAGATATGTTGACACACACATGGCACCTAGTATCATGAGAGGACAATCATTAGGCGTATGGGCTTTTAACCACTCTGGTAAACCGTAGTATATAGTTTGCACTACGGGCGTGTATCGCGCTGGTCGCTACCCCCGAGGTATAACGATTTTTGATGTCCACTGCGGGTGTGTGAGTTATGAGGCTTAGATCGAGTAGCCTACCCTTACCCATACGTCGAAAAGTTGTCCTCATTACATTCATATAGATGGTCTTGTACAGCGTACTTATATATTTTCTACCTATTATGCATGTTTACTGTATTCAAATTGGCTTGCTTTTATGTATCTTGTTACGTCCCTCTGAGGACCTGGTCCCTTTCCAGGTGTATCTGTTCTTGAGTATTTGCAGGAGCGCAGATTCGGATGGTTACATACATTTTGAGGATGTCTTCTCTTCGAGCCGTGGTTGTTAGGTGGTACTCATATATTGTGATTATTGTGTTGTACTTTTCCATTCGAGTTGGTAGTAGATTTTTTTCCATCCAACTATCATCTTTAGATACTTCTTATTGAGATCTAGTTATATAGATGCTGGTTATTCATTTATATTGATTTTTGGTAGATGAGATTTAGATTATACCATGTGACTTGTAACATATGTTTATACCACTGGTGGATTGATATTCATATTACAGCGTACGTGTGGATTTTGGTTTTCATATATTGGAGTTGCCATATCCATGCGGCTGGCATGCTTACGTGTCCTAGTCCTACGTATTTTTGGGACTGGAGCGTGACATGTTTTTATGGTGGCCCATGCAGGTCAAGAGTATATTGTCTCGGTTACGTTATTTTACCGAACAAGCCTGCACCTAGGAATAGAGTATAGGATCTCATCCACAATTGACTATGATTCGCTCTCCTTCCAATCCATTCTATCTGAATAATTGCATCCTGCTTGATTCCTGTACTTCCCTAATAGTTATTTGAGTATAGCCTTCTGCTAGAATATAGGAACCCCTGTTATTAGGATGATAATTATGGTAGCACACCTATTAAGAATACAATGAGAATATAGACACACCACTAAGTTTAGAATATCTAGTGAACCCTAGAATTTCTTATCTATAGATTGGTTTACCATTACCCTTTGATGTATTATGAGGACTTGAGAGTAGTATAGATACTACTAGAGTCAGTTAGAAGTTTGACCCTATTGTTTGACCCTAGTATTGAGGAACCAATAGAAATCCAAGGTTAAATATTAGGGCTGGACCTAACTCTTATGGTGAGATAATATTAGAACTATAAACTTATATCATTGTCTTATTAGTAGCAGACAGTACCTTAGGAAGCCAAGAGCAATGAATATAATATTTCTCTTGATCATACCTCGAACATAGCAACTAGCATACCACTCCTCCTTAGAAAACTATGATGCTATCTAGAGCCCTCTATTTTAATTTCATATATTGTTCCTCTGCGACCTTAGCGTTCGCTAATTGTGCGACGACTAAATTTTGTTCCTCTATTCTTCATCTTTTAACTCGTGCCACCTGACGCCTCTGATTATAGACCAAGTATTTTTATTCTATGATTAGGATATATAGCCTGCTAAGATTATAGTTATAATTTTGAAAATTTGAAATTGTGTGCTTAGTAGTTAGAACTTGATGGTTTAAGCTATTCTTGTAGATTGAGACCTGGTGCTTATCCCTTAGCTTTAAATTGCGTAACATGTACCCCACCTCAATACGAGTTATATTCCCTTTCCCTTGAAGGCCAGTAACTGTTCCGTTCTTACTATTGACACTTGCACTAAGACTAAGACTTAAGACGACTATGACCTATGTAATATAAGAGGATACCCTAATAAGTACCAAGACCCCTTTTCGTAGACCTTAACAGGAGCTTCTACGGTATCCTTAAGACAATTACAGTATTAGTTTATTATTATAAGTTGGGTAGTATACCTCACAATATAGTATCACCTAGTCTTTTGACCTATTATTGAAGTGTAACAGAACGATATTAACTGTATGCTAGCTTAAGACGACAGTGTTCATTTAGACTGTAGAACTTAGAGGCTATACCCCTACTTTGTCGACTATCGACTTAGACAAGGAATTAGTATGACAACTAAAGAGATTGTAAGAGTCTTATCTTTTTGTGAACTTGAATTATTATGTACCTTCTTTTCATCATAATCCAGCGTATTTATATTTGCTGTACTACATTGACTTATGCTGCTATTGTAGCCTAGTTTTTGCGAGTTTATTCTTTTATCGAGCTTGCTCATGACATATGTATTATTGGGTGCACACAATGATACAATTGCCTAATCAGAATTGGTGTATTAAGGTCTAGCTAACCTTAGTGCGCTTGGTTCGCTCTTCGCATGACTACTTTACGTGGATTGAGATATATGGTAGTAGACGAATATACTTGCCCCTAGACATGTCAGACATATCGTATCGATTATATAACTGTGCTGATACGAGCATGTAAATAAGAAATTACCAAAAATAGGATTTTAATACACAACTGTCCTGACAACTCTCTTTTCGAATTCTTTAATCTCTTTGAGCCTCATACTTGTATTCTATCACCTTCACCTTAAATTTTTTTATTATTGCTCTCCGTCTTCCCCTATTTCGGAAAGACAAAACCTCGTGCTGGTATAAGTTGACACTGATAGTACTAGATATACCCCATAAGGTTAATCATATGACCTAGTGACTCTCTTTTATAATTGATTAAGGGCATATCATAGATGATATGTTTGGTGTTAAAACTTTAAGGATTGAATAACGTGGTTAAATAATTGAGGAATAGTTTTCCTAGATGTATAGCCTTAGGAGATAGATGGATAAATTTTAAGTTCGGTAGATTGTGAATCTCTCACCGAAAATTAGACCTACTTGGCTGAGATAGTGAGACTAAGGCTAGATTGATTCCAGTTAGAGATAGAACATGGTATTTTATTCAATTTTGCAATAATTATATCACTTAGCGCACCTTACCGTGCTTCGATAATTGGAGCACTACACTAGCCACTGCCTTCCTACAAATTCTACACCCTTATCCTAGACGTGCCCATCTTCCACTCTGACCACTGTGCAACTTGTAATTAAGCTCCCTTGTACTACATTTTGGTCGTGCAACATCGCCCACTCCTTTAAACCTAGCTTTGCATTTTAAACAATGCAAATCTTATACCATCCTTGACTTTCTATCGTGGCTTAGTT
Organism: Iris macrosiphon; assembly: GCA_036927795.1. NCBI lineage: Eukaryota > Viridiplantae > Streptophyta > Magnoliopsida > Asparagales > Iridaceae > Iris > Iris macrosiphon. The sequence continues at coordinate 65,187,544 of JAYESA010000013.1, forward strand.
TTAATTTCGAGGACAATTTTTTTTTTAAGTTGGGTAGAATGTAAAACCCCTATTCCTAAAAACCGTATATGGCCTTTTTAATTAATTATTAATTTAATGGTAGTAATTAGTGTCTAATTAGGAGAAATAGATTTTTATTAATTTTTATTTTAGGTGTTGGTGAACTTAGGGGATTTATGGGACCATTAGGAATTTTTTCGAATTTATTTTATGTAGGAGACCCCTTGAGCAGTTGCTAGCTTAATGGTGTGCATTAATATAATTCTAGATTTTTCCTATGAGTATATACATATATATAAATATATATACATATATATTTTAAAGGAAAATATAAAAGGAAAAAAAAGGAAAAAAAAGGAAAAAAAACTATTAATAACTATTAAAAACCATTACTTACTTAACTACCCAACCCAAACTAATCAACCTACCCCCGTGCTTGCAAAATTGCAGCAGCCACTTCCCTAGCAAACCAACTTAGCAAATACCCCTTAGCAAATTAGCAACCCACTACATCCCAAGCAATCCGCCCCCTAATAGCACAGCACCCCGCGAACCCCCTCCTTCTCTCTTTCATATATATATATATATATATATATATATATATATATATATATTCTTATTTCAATAAAACCCTAACCCTAGAATCATCCAAACCCTTCCTCTTCCCATCTAGACCTAGAGAGCGCCACCATCGCAGCCGGAGAACCGCCAGGCCGTCCAAACCGACCCCGACAACCGCGACCCCGCGCACCCCGCGCACTGTAGATTTTCGCAGCGAGGTACCTGTGTTCCAGAGTTATTTTTCGTCGCCTCGCTCAACCAAATGCCACCCCGTCTTCACCGGTATGCTCACCCCTTAACCCTCTTCCATATATGTGTGATAGTAGACCTCGAACAACGCGTAACCATAGGCAAAAACAGCGCCAAAGCTGGCAGAAATAGACCAAATTCTGGGATCGCAAAAAACTGCGGTGATCACCCATGTACCCGAGTTCGTATCTCCTACCACAGAGATCCAAATTTGATGATTCTTTTTGGTATGCGTAGACCACTTGACCTAGTTTAATTTCTGTTAAATAACCCTAGATTATTAACTGCTGTAGGAAGAATTTAATTCGTTGGAAAATTCCGCGAACACACTTTTTCATATTTCCAAAAGTTATGAAACGGAGCGCGTCCCGCCAAACGGGACTGCCCCGCCGTGTACCAAGTGTACCAAACGGTGTGCGCAGCGTAACCGGACACGTGAGAGTTCGAGGAAACTAATTCGGACGCGTATGCGTGCCGAAATCAGCTCGTATCCGCGGACAAATCCCGTATCGCAACTTTTGCGAAAGTCGCACGCATTTTGTGTACGCTCGTCAGATTGTGATGAAACTTACGCCACTGGACTCGTGGTAACGCGCTGGTCCTGTGACCCAACTTTCACGTAATTCTGAGATAGTTGACCAAGTCACCAATTGGCGGGCCCCACGGTCGACTTTTTGGGCGAATTTCTGCTCGGCCCATCGGAATCCACATTTGGATATACCGTTGGGTTCGTATTGACATCTAGAGTTTGTTTGACCTATAATTTATCCCATATAGAGACTGTTACCCTTGACACGCTTTTCGGTGCAAAGTGGGCCACACGTGAACCCCACTGACCCAAAATTACCGTTTTGCCCCTGTGTCCAAACTGGACGAAAGGGAAGTGCTTTCTAGCTATTTTGCTTATTCTGGGAACGTTGGTGATGTTTATTTCAGCATCCAGAGATATTTGTTCTGAGGCCGTAGCTTCTGATCCTGTGTGCTTGACTTCTGGACAGTACACCTTGCAGCTTTCTTACCAGACAAGATACCTTGCCAAATTACTTACAGTATTTTGTATGCTTAGTATATTTCTGTATATTTATTGCATTTCTATATAGTTCTTGCATGTGTAATTTTCCTTCAGTCATTACTATGTATTAGATATGTTGACACACACATGGCACCTAGTATCATGAGAGGACAATCATTAGGCGTATGGGCTTTTAACCACTCTGGTAAACCGTAGTATATAGTTCACACTACGGGCGTGTGTCGCGCTGGTCGCTACACCCGAGGTATGTCGATTTCTGTAGAGTCGCGCTGGTCGCTACCTCCGAGGTATGACAATTTTTGATGTCCACTGGTGGGTGTATGAGTTATGAGGCTTAGATCGAGTAGCCTACCCTTGCCCATACGTCGAAAAGTTATCCTCATTGCATTCATATAGATGGTCTTGTACAGCGTACTTACATATTTTCTACCTATTATGCATGTTTACTGTATTCAAATTGGCTTGCTTCTATGTATCTTGTTACGTCCCTCTGAGGACCTGGTCTCTTTCCAGGTGTATCTATTCTTGAGTATTTGCAGGAGCGCAGATTCGGATGGTTACATACATTTCGAGGATATTTTCTCTTCGAGCCGTGGTCATTAGCTGGTACTCATATATTGTGATTATTGTGTTGTACTTTTCCATTCGAGTTGGTAGTGGATTTGTTTTCATCCAACTGTCATCTTTAGATACTTCTTATTGAGATCTAGTTACATAGATGCTGGTTATTCATTTATATTGATTTTTGGTGGATGAGATTTAGATTATACCCTGTGACTTGTGACCTATGTTTATACTACTGGTGGATTGATATTCATATTACAGCATACGTGTAGATTTTGGTTTTCATATATTGGAGTTGCCATATCCATGCGGCTGGCATGCTTACGTGTCCTAGTCCTACGTATTTTTGGGACTGGGGTGTGACACAAGCAGCGCACATCGAGCTAGTTTCCCCCCTTCTTATATATATGTATATGTATATATAGAGAGATATATATATGTATATACGTATATATATTGATAGATATATACCTAGATAAGTATATATGTATAGATATATAGATAGAGATTGATATATATATATATATATATATGTGTGAGATGTGTGGGTATGTATATATATGTGTATGGATATATATATATATATATATATATATATATATATATATATATATATATATATATATATATATATATATATATATATATATAGGTAGATGCATATGTGTTATATATATATATATAATTGCCTAAATATATAGCTAGGTGTATATATTTATATAGATAGTTAGTTATATGGGTAGTGTTAGAGTGAGGTAGTTGGGTATCTCAATACCTTGAGATACCCAAGGTATTGAGGTATTAGGGGTAAGGTATTGAGGTAGCCTATGTACTAGATTATATATATATATATATATATATATATATATATATATATATATATATATATATATTGATGTTATATATATAGGTATATATATATATATATATATATATATATAGATAGATAGCTAGTTAGTTAGAGTTAGAGGGTAAGGTATCTCAATACCTTGAGATACCAAGGTATTGAGGTAAGGTTGGGTATCGGAGGTAAGGTATTGAGGTGTTTACCTATATACTAGGTTATATATATATATATATATATATATATATATATATATATATATATATAGTTAGATATATGTTATATATATATAGTAGTATAAAGTAGTGTATATATATAGATAGATAGTTAGCTAGTGTTAATGAGGGGTAAGGCTTGAGTATCTCAATACCTTGAGATACTCAAGGTATTGAGCGTCGGGGCAAGGTATTGAGTTTTAGCCTAGGAATGAGGTTAGAGATGCTTTTATATATATAGTTATATATATATATATATATGTTCTGGTATATATTTTAGAGGGTATAGACGAGGCGTATAGCGTAGGTTGAGGTATCGGATACCGAGGGTATCCCGGTATCTCAATGAGGCGAGTTTGAGGGTTTATTAGCCTTATGATCTAGTTTTGACCTAGAATTTTAGGGGCACCCTAGTTTGACCTAGAGTTGACCGTAGTTTATCCGGTTGACCGCCAAAGTTAACTTTTGACCTAGATTTGACCCAGGGTTGACTTTTTTGACCCAGAGTTGACTTTTTGATCCAAATTTTACCGGTTTGACCCGTTTGACCTAGAACGACCCTAGAAGCTTATTTTTAGTTATTTTATATCTGTTTAACTCATTAAAAACCTGTTTAACCTTACTTTTCGTAATAGGTCCTTGCGACACCAGTTCGGATCGCCAGTTGCTCAGGACGTCAAGCGAGTACATTCTCTGATAGTTTTTATTATCTGATAATTATTATGATTCAGCTTCTAGTATAGTATTCTCTGATTTTTTTGGCACGACACAGACTAGTATTTCTGGATTCATTTACTTACGACACGTATATTTCATGTTTCTGGCCTCTATTCTGGAATCACCTACTGGCATCACTACAGGCATCACTCATGTTTCTGGCTGGACTCATACTTGATTTACGTATCGGGTCTTGGATTCACTTGTACTAGTCAGGACAGGGAAATAATCGAGTAGACATATAAATATTCCCAACTGGAATCACTGGAATCACCCCCTCTGGTCTAATCTGGAATGATAGCAGCCGCGCACCCAGTGCGCGGTGAGCCGTACTTACCCCTAGCCGTTTACATGTCAAAACAGGTATTTCAAAGATACGAGTTCATTCTTTCTAGTCTGAACTCACTTGCATTCTTGACTGGTCTCACTTATAGTTTCTGGACTTGACTCATTACATGTACTCTTGCTGGACTCACTACACGTTCTTGTGCACATACTTGATCTTAGTTTAGATTTCTTGTATCCTACAGTTATTACAATCTTGCTTCTGATTTTCATGCATCTTTACCTTTATGCACCAGTGATACATATATATTTTCTTGTTTCATACCTTATTTCTTTCACCTTGCTACTTGCTACAACTGCTTTATAGTTTTTATCATTTAACTGGAACTGCTGTTAGAGGTGTACTTGCTCCAATCCTGACTGGATATATTTTTTAGAGGATCCGAAGGATTGGTGTCCGACGTTTTATGGACCTCAGCTTGTCGATGGTGAAGACAAGGACCCCCTAGTTTAGGAGTGATTTTCGGGTTGGTAGCCGGGATCACTAGGACCTCAATTGTTGTATTTATTAGCTTTTGGTACCGGATTTGTCCCCGGTTTTGGATTGAGACTTTGTATTGTATTTGATTCAGGATATTGTATTATTATTATTGTTGTTGTTGTTGTTGTTTTAGTAGCAGTTGTTTAGCCTTGTAGTTGTTAGACTTCTGTGTTATCTTATCGTGCTTAGATTCGTGATTGAGTACTTGTGATTATCTTTATGATATTGCTCCTCTGTTTGGAGTTGAGATCTTGACAGGTATATATATTGATTGCGTGAGATTGTTAGCTAGATAGTAGACCTAGACAGCGTTCTACCGCCGATGCTGCGGCGTAGGCTGGACGTACCCACGACTCATGCCCAATTTTTTGGGTGCGGGTCGTGACAACCATGGAACCCATAAAAATATAACTTGAAAATATAGATCTACTCTAATCTATCCATCAAAACCAAAAATACCAAGTATTAAAGATGTAAAGGAACTCATAGCACACATTATAGGCTAATAATATACAAAAAAATAAAGAAATAAAAATGCAAGGTTTCTCCATGTCATGCAAGATATACTTGCCTAGCTCCAAGAAGAAGAAAGAGGAAGAAAGTGAATAATGAGGAAAGAGAGAGAAAGAAGAGGGCTTATATAGGCTAGGGTTGGATGCTTGGCCATTGGATCAAGTCATGACCAATCCTAGCCACACAAATAAACCATGAACCTCATGACAAAATAGAAGTGGGTCTAGTCTCCATGTAACATGACAACCATGTTAGCAAGAAATAATACGTTCTAATACGTATATCGGGAGCGGGGAGTGACAATGGTGTATGGAATGGACTGCAGGCCAAGTTTCTTAAAGAAAACCCATATGCGTATTATATACATTGTTTTGCTCATCGTCTATAATTAGCTTTTATTGGGGTTGCTAATGAGAAAACTTCTGTTTGGCTATTCTTTTCAAAACTAACGTCCATTGTTAAACTTGTAGGAGCTTCTCCTAAACATCTTACTGAATTACAATATGCTTAAGCTGCTAAAATTACAGATATGATAGCTAATGGTGAACGTGCGACCAGTATAGGGGCTAATCAAATTGATACTTTGCATCGAGCTGGAACCAGTCGCTGGAACTCTCATTTTTATTCCATTTGTAGCTTGATAGATATGTATGATAAAACTTGTAAAGTTCTTGCAAAAATGGTTGAGGAGGGGTTTTCAAACTCTATACGTGGGGAAGCTACTGCTGCTTTGATGGCGTTGAAATCTTTTGACTTCACATTTATCTTGAATTTAATGAGCAAAATTATGGGCATCACTGATTTGCTTTATTGGGACTTACAACACAAGTCTCTCGATATTTTAAATTCTATGACTATGGTCTCCCTTGCAAAGGAACTCTTGAAGACTTTAAGAGCAGATGGATGTGATTCTCTCTTTTATCTAGGTGGAAGAATTTTGCTATAAGAATGACATAGATATGCCTGACATGTATGCTCCTTACAAAGTGGCTACTCATCGTTCTTCTCAACTCACTAATGGGCACCATTACCACTATAATATTTTCAAAAAAGTGGTTGATTATCAGCTATCAGAGTTAAATAAGAGATTTTTCGAAGAGGCAATGGAACTTCTTACCCTCAGCTCTGATTTAGAGCTCGGTAATAACTATAAATTATTTAAATTTGATGATATTTACAGTCTCGTCGAGAAATTTTATCCTCGTGATTTCAGTTTACAAGAGATTTGTAATTTGAGATGTCAGCTGCAATTCTATAAACTTGATATTCCCAATCATCCAAAATTTTAAAATATGTCTAGCATCTCAGAATTATGTCGAGGACTAGTTGAAACAAACAAGTGTAAGAATTACTATCTGATCGATAGACTGATTCGTCTTCTACTAACCCTTCCAGTTTCGACAACAACTACATAATGAGCTTTTTCAACCATGAAGCTTGTTAAATCATCACTCCGTAACAAGATGGACAACAACTTTCTAAGAAATTATATGATTCTTTTTATTGAGAGAGAACTTACCGAAGATATTGATCTCGATTCAATAATTGATGAATTCGCTTCTATTAAGGATTGTAGGGTACAATTAATGGATCGTAGGGTGCAATAAATTTGCTTGCATTTGATTTTAAGTTGTATAAAGCTATAAGGGATGGACACATTTTGGTATTATGCTTGGATTTTATTTATACCTTTTGGGTGACTACCTTCTATTACTGAACTCTGAAGTGAATTCGAAGACATAAAAATTTTGTGTACATTTTCCTGTAATGATGGATCATAAGGTGATATGTTGCTTTATCTGCTACTGAACTCTGAAGTTAATTAATCTTGATATTCTTGTTCATTCTATATTTTTGTTTAGTTCATATGTTATGTTCTATTTTTACTTAATTCTATAACTCATAAGACATTATCAAGCCACAATAATGTTCTGCTTGGTTGGCTTTTTTTTTTCTAAGTTGGCATTTTATATACTCTGTACTATCTAACTCTTCATGATAGAGCATAATGTTCTGCTTCAGTTATCTAAGATCAATTGAAATATATCTTGTCCACCTATATTTCGGTTCGTGAAAAGAGCAATATGCACTATCCAATTTCATTTTTAATGTGATGTATGCAACTTGTTAACAGGGGGACCCAGTCCGGGCTATCAGTTCAAACACAATCCATGATCTTGTGGGCCTGTCACTCAATTTTTTCTTTGTTTTGCCATTGTTAAACTCTGGTAAGTTTTTGTTTTTCTTTAAATTCTGTTCAATATCAATGATTCTCATCCATATTTTCCTTGCCATTTATATATGTTCAATATTAATGTGAATAAGTTCAGCCTTCAGGATTATGTTAGGTCATCAATGATTGTTGACATTGTGAAAGACTAACAAATTCGTGTTGCTGCGACGTAAATTGTCATAACAAGTTGATTATTCTTTAGAGTTTGTCATGATTCATTTTACATCCAACATGCTCTTTGTTTCAGACAACTAAGACAACTATATTGACACTCATATTATATTTTTTGTGTTTGCAGAACTTCAAGAGAGGAGATTCTACTTTTTGATGTATGTTTATTCCTCCTTTTTTTAGGCTTCCCCATTATTTTCTTTTAGCTTGTTATATTTACTAGCTTATGCGTGAACCAATTTTGTTCATATACTCTTATTTCATATGCTTTTGTTTGGAATCTCAACTTACGTTCCTGTAGTTTTTTGGTTGATGAGGTGGACTCCTGAAGTTATGTATATGTAGTTTTTTGGTTGATGATGCTAACTTACTATCTCAACTTGTTTGTTGCTTCAAGATTCTTTTTGCTGGATACTGATGCATGTCAGTAGTAGAGTTCTTCCTACTTTTCTGAATACCACCTTGAACACAATAGAGGTATTTTCAAAGTCAATAATGTTTACTTGAATCTCCAATTTCATGGATTAGTTAGTTGCATATAATGAAAACTTATTCATTTAACCTTTCTCGAAAACTGGATTCATTCTAAAACTCTATTTCTTTGTCTTCACTATCATATCTAGTTTGAACCAAACTGTATATGTAGTTATATCAGTATATCTAATATGATCTTGAACAAGAAATCTTTATTTTCTTAATAGTGTATTCAATTATTATCGTGTTTGGATTTGAAGTATGCAAAAATAAGTAATAAATAATTCAAAAATTGGTACTTTAGGCGGCACAATGCTAGTGTCCTTGTGTCGCTCAAACTTGCCACCCTAATTTTAAATTCTAGCTCCGCCACTGCTCCTATTATATTTTTTAGAGAAACATAGAGATATCTCTCTAAGCAACAAATGCTTTTCTCTGAGTGTTTTTACATCAACACCAAGTCTAAAGAAGAGAGGTAATGCTAGGAGCGTTCCATAATTTCTACAGAACAAAGCATCAAAGAAAGGTACTTCTGTGAAACCAAGTGTCCCTGCGGAACAAAATATTGTTACAGAATAGCGAATTCTTGCGGAACAGCCAGGCCCTCGAAACAGTAAGTCGTCCCATGCAACCAGACATCCCCGTGGAACTGTGTATTTTTGCAGCGCTGACTGTTTTTTGTCCCGTGTCGAGGAGCACTACAACTTCCGCGTCGCTGCTTGTAACTACCCTAACTTGAATTTGAGTAATTTTAAAAATTTGTAAACCTATCCTTAGATTTAACCTTTCTTTAACAATGATAATTATAATAATAGTGGTAATAATGATAGAAATAATAATGATAATAATGATAACAATAATAATAATAATAAAAATGATAGTAATAATAAAATCATAATAGGGTTGTAGAAGGAAGACAATTAGTCTCAATTAAGTTCATATATATATATATATATATATATATATATATATATATATATATATATATATATATATATATATACATGAGCCAATGTAGGTATGGACTAATAGGAATAGAGTACTTTAGTACACATATTCCTACATGAGCCAATGTAGATATGGATATGAGCCATATCCATATCTCTATATATGGGATATGAGCCATAGACTCATATTCCTACATGAGCCAATTGTAGAAGGCAGACAATTAGTCTTAATTAAGTTCATATATATATATATATATATATATATATATATATATATGGGATATGAGCCATAGACTCATATTTCTACATGAGCCAATGTAGATATGGACTAATAGGAATAGAGTACTTTAGTACACATTAGATGTATGAGTCTATTTCTATTGGTCCACATGTGTATAGCTCATGTAGGAATATGAGCATATGACTCATATCCAAGGCACCATGCCACAACTGTCTGCTTCGCATACGAAGCTCTTACTATAATTCTCGTACATAGATGCAATCAACAGTTACAGTTATTCAATGTTCTACTCTTAGTGGTACAACATGCAATGTGGCTATCATTTATTAGTTATATTCTACCGGGCATCGTCGATCAAAGGAAGTTACGAGGCAACAAGAACCCGTTAACATGAAGGAGTAGAAAAGAAGGGTCAGAACCACCAACCAAGTAGAGAATTTATCAAGAGAAAAATGACCGGTTCGTGATGATCAAACATCAGTTACGTGTTCGCCCATAATGACACTATCATCGAATTACTATCCTTCTTCTATCCATCCTCTCTCAGAATTCTCAGGAATTGAATACAAATATTAACACAAAAATACAATCAACAAAACCAAGAAGCAAAAACGTCCAAAAAAAATTATAATTAAAAGGTATTAGGAAGGGACTCTTATAGAGATTTCATTCTCTAGGACACAATCCACTACAATTAGAACTTATTCTAACATAAGTCAATTCATGAGTTGAAAATATTCTCAAGCATTCGTCTAGATCGATTAGATGCCGAAAGGTTTCCCCAATACTCAATTCTGATCAAGTTAAACTAGCCACAAGCCAATCACATAGTGCGAAGCCCTAAGCGGGGCACTACACAAGTCGTCTTGAAGAGACATAATCTGTTGGTCAATGACCTTCTGGAATCGTACTGACTCTTGTGAATGATGCATGGCCCTCGAATGCGTACTAGTAGAGGAGGGAGCCTTGGAGGTTTGCATCATAACATATGCGTCGTACGATCCCATATTGTTGTACATACCCCTCTAAAGACCACCATCGGCAACCATCCATAACTCATCATCCGACGAAGCTAGGGGTCTGTGCGAGGAAGTACTAGCCTCCCCCTTGCTTGGTATGATAGCCTGTTGCATCACCTTCTCACAAAGTCTAAGAAACTCATCATACATTATATTATCTGTCGATAAGCATACTATGGGTATCTACTCGTCATGTATTTAATTATGAATATCTACATAACCTAACGCTACATGAATCTACTTGAATATTTTTCTAAGACTGTCACATTCGCTCCCAAATTTTGTATTTCTGATTTTTGGATATTAATTTTTTGTATAAAATGATATTGTGATGTATTTCGAGTTTTATTTAGTGTATTCTAGTATTTATGATCCCGTTTTATCATGTGAGACTACCCTAGACTAGTAGAATACCTTTTGGCATTGTCATAGACCCGTGTTAGGACCAATGCATAAATTGGAGAACCTTGAAGTTTTCCCAAAATGAGAATTTTTTCTTCTTTCGAATCTTTCGTCGGTAATCCGCGGAACACCGCTGGATGTGTCACGCCCCAGTACCAAAATAAGGAGATGAACATGGCCAGCTATCCCGTAAAAGGTACAAAACGTGGTACAACGGTCACGGTTGTAGAAAAATAAGGGGGTGCATGCTACAATCAAGTCTCCTAAGATTTCAGTACAACTATGTCTCAATCATTCAAGCAAGTAGCAATTATTTATAGAACATGTAAGATAAAGCAATAAGACGTCCCAAATGCTCCATCAGAATGTTCTAGGAGTATAGCCATCAAAATGTTAGGTTATTAGAGTATCAATAGTTACTCAACCAAGATCAACTGCAGTATGATAATATACAGTTATGTAAAAGGACGAATATCCAGACAAGGCGGCTAACAGGTGCCGGTGGCCAAACGCCCAAAAAGAGAATGTAGAATACGAGCGGTGATCAAGAAACCCACTCGTGTCCCTCAGTGGCCATCCGTCTGGTGAACACCATTGTTGGAAAGATAAATTGGATCCTCAGGTGCTGGCTCTAAACCTGGCCATGTAAAACCAGTGGGGTTAGACCCCAAATAGCAAGTACCACAAGGAAGCACGAATGAACAAACAAAAATCCATATCAAGCATATAGTGCAAGAGCCAAAAATCATTGGCGCGTGCCATATCGTCGAGATAACATGACACTCCTTCACTAAAAAAGGACAAAAAATACCATTTCATACGAGATAAGGTACGTCCCATGGTTATGGTCAAGCTAAAGTTCTGTGTCATAGTCCGGTCCATATTTCATCATAGCATAATAACCCAACTCCCCAACCAAACAAGAAAATAAGTTGAACCACCACACAATGACAGTCCATGTCCCTAAGTACTAGCAGAAAGATACAATCACAAACAAGTCATATTATAAACGGCAAAACAAAGTTACGGCTTGTTATGTGGAGTATGGGACTATCCTAGAAATAATGCATAATAAGTATCGTCAAATTGTGCCATGTCAAGCAGGGCTATCCGAGCCAAGATTATACAGGCAGAAAAGCAAGCATGATCGCACCCGTTCACTATAGGGCCACCGAGCTAATAATTCATTAACAGTTCTAACCTTCCTATAGAAAAATGCTGTCTCAGTTTAAATATAAAAGTCGAATATTGCACTCCACTACATGCGGATGATATACAATATCCGTGGTGGTCAGCCTTGCACCCCTCTAAAATTATTAAGGAATATCCCATCATGCACGATCTCGGGATACCGTTCCCTCCCCATGTTCTAATGACTTTTAAGTTGCCTAATTAACCCTATAGTTATACGGAATTCCATGGCGTGGTCATATGAACCTTCCCCTTAATAATATCATACATAGTAGGGGCACGCTTGGTACGAATCCTCATAAATATCAGGAGTCAAGTCTGGATTCACCCAAGTGTGGATCCAACATACAAGCATGAAATAACCTAGCCACGCTATGGTGCTGACCAATTATCATTTTCGTGCCAAGAAATCAGGAATATATTATTATACACTGATGCAGGATCTCATGTCATATTTTAATGTACATATTGGCCAATGTTCCACACTCAATGTACAATAAAGCCATGATAAACAAGCAAGCAGAAAAAGTATATCAGCACGGATACAATAACCAAGTCAGGATACCAGGCCTATCAGTTGGTCTCATGAATCATATCTTGATCAAGTCAGTAATGAAATTATGTAATTAAGGTGATAAAGTAGTCAAGTAGTCATGTCAGGAGACTTGTTCAATGTCATGGTAGCCATAATTCATATGGACTAGAATTACAGGACACAAGTCATGAGTACGGGTCACTTGTCCATGGGACTTAATCAGCTATCATTTAGTTCAATGTTATTCACCTCTTCTAGGGTCAAGTCTAGCACATAAGTAGTTAGGAGAGATCACAATTCTAGTCCTTCAAGTTTAATATGCGCATTAAGTAGGCACACAATCGATTAAACAAGGTCAGACACACAAATACGAAGAATCACAGTCAGGCGCACAACAGAACAAATAGGAGAAGAACTCTTGTAGAAGAGAATACGCGTGCACAATTTCCACTAGCTTGGCGTATTATAATGTCAATACACGAAGCTGGCGCACAATTGAAAAAATACACAACCAACAGGCCAACACTCCAACCAAGGCGACATGTTAAAAGACAAAACACACAATCCGATGATGTCACAATCAATCAAGGGAACGACAGTCGAGAGCACTCAAATCAAGAACATATAAATCGAGAAACCAACCAAAGCTTCGTTCTGAAGAAAACGAAGAAGGAAAAAGTGAGCCAATCAATAGAAAGTGTGTCAACAACAGAGTGAGCCAAGGAGAATAGTGCTCCAAAACCTAGCCGGACGCGCTTTCTCTTGATGGAGGAAAACCCAAGTGTATATGCACCAGAGTGCGCCAACAGAGTTTTCTTTCAAAAGTGTGCCAAAATAACTCAGAGCCACTTGGCGTATTTTTGCAAGGAATCAAGAATGTTGTACAGAAGTACACATTTGAGAGAGAGAGAGAGTCATCACAAAGTGCGCCCAAGTGTGACATGCATATTCCACAACAAGAAGGGTCCTCATGTGCACTTTTGTAGAACACTGTTCATCTTCTTCTTCCTTGGACATCAACTTTGGTAACCATATATACTTGGAGTTTCTAGCACTGAACTCAGCTGAACTCCAAATCCAACGAATCAAGAGCAAATATAATGCTCTATAGTATGAGCCAAATAGTTCCTACAAGTATAAAGTTGGGAGATCAAATCCCTAAGAAATATCAACAAACCCACATGAACCCATAGATCAAGAACTCAGATCTATGACATTCATGCCAACAAAACCGAAATCAACAAGAACTGAAAATGTAAAGGAATATAGTACAAACAATATAAGCTAATAATATACAAGAAACTATCAAAACAAAAATCATGCAATGATCCATGTTTTTTCATGTGTGCAAGATGCACTTGCCTATGAAGAAAGAACAAGAGGAAGCAATAAGAGTAAAATAATGAGAGAGAGAAGACAAGAGGATATGTAGGACTAGGGTTAGCTGTGAACTGTTGGATCCCACCTAACCGATCCAAGCCACACATCACAACTCTAACCCAACAAGGACAACATGTGTATGTCGCCTCAAAACCGACCGGGCACACGTGGGAAATGCGCCAAAACACGCCAAGCAAGGAAATGCACTAGAAGTGCGCCAAAGCAAGGTTCACTCCAAATGTGCCGGGAAAGGGAGTGACAGGATGATCCGCCCAGAGATTTTGCCTTGGATATTTTCGTGAATAGTGTTCGGTTCACTCTATTATTCATTGGTTTCTTGGTTCTGAAACATCCTATTATCCAATGGACATTTGGTTTTCTTTTGAATGGATGAGATCAATTTAGATCTGATGTGGATCGCTGACATAGAAGATCCGACGGTCACGATTAATTTTTGACTTCTATATATACTCATTCATTTGTTCTCTCCTCTCTTTTCATTTCTGTTTCTCTCTCTTTCTTTTCTATCTCCTTCTTCATTTTCTCTCCATTTTTCGTAGGAGTTTGGAGCTTAGTCTTGAGACCTAAGAGTGTAGTTTTTGAACCATTCTTGGTGGTGGAGTTGAAGAATTAGGCTGGAATCTCGACCTTAGGCAAGTACATCTTGCTCACTGTAACAACATATTTTCTTTGCATTTTCGTTTTCTTTGGTATTCATGCTTAGACATCGTAAAAAATGTTTCTCTTCAAATTGTTTACATCATTTGTATATGACATGTTTGGTTTTGGTCGTTGGTTTTGAGTTTCGGCTCCCGAAAACCTATTTTTATAGAATATTTCATGGTTATCATCTTTCAAAACTTAGAGTTTGTTAAAACTAATACTCCCATATTGTAGGAAATTCAATTTTATTTAATTTAGACTTTTAAAAATTCGAATTCCAAGTTAATATTAATTTTTTTTGGTCGAAACAAGTTTAAAAAAAAATTCAAGTCCGGGGTGCTGTGCAGTTTTAGATGATCCGACATTGATCCGCGACAATCTGACGGATGATCAGAATTTTGGTCCACAAACTTGTTGTGACAAGTCAGATGATTCGACAGTGATCCGCAGATAATCCAATTAAGCTGATTTAGACTATTTTTGTCCGTTTTTTTCGTTTTGGTCCGTTTTTGCTTCGTTCTTTGACTATTTAGATTCCTTATCATAGTATTATGAGATTACATGGTTTCTAGAAAGTTGTTTTCCCTATATGCTAGACACGAGTTCATGAACATATCGACACCGTGGAATATTTTTCGTGTGTTTAATCTATTTGTATCTTGGCATTGGACAATCGATTGTGAGTATTGTCTAATGTATCGCGTGTTATGATTTACAAGAACATTCGCCAGTGATAACTCGCGAATGACTCGAACCCATATCTCGTCATTCTAGGACGATTCTCGAGTGTCCACGACTTGAGAATTGAAAATGAATTGATAAGATAATTGACTAGTAAACTCACATAGATCATTGTGAGGGAAGGATACTTCGCGCTACTAGTGACTCGTGTCGCTATGGGCTCCCACAGTGACAGAAATAACTCCGATTGACGTGGGCCCTGACCACTCTAGCTAGCTCTTGCCGATTGCAGAGGGGATGACACCTATCCTATCTGTTAGTTGAGGCAATCAACTAGTTTAGTTAAAACTAATTGCAACATAAGCAAGATTATCTAATTATAATGTATGAGTTAATAGATTGGCCAAAGGAACACTAGTTCACATCATACACTTTACAGATTCATTCAGACTTGACCAACTGAGCCCTTGTGCACGTAATGGGCTTTGGGGAACAACAACTGGATCATACAAAGAAATCTATGCAGGCCTTGTTCATATTGAGTGATCTTTCTCTTTTATTTTATTAAAAAAAAAGAGAATATTGTTAGGTGAACTTATCAAACCAATTTTTTGTTTGTTTGTTTGTAAAACTGGATTAAACTATATCATCAATCGAAAACTTACATAATGTAGTCATCGAAATCATACACCAGAAATAAAGTCACTCTATATTGCAACAAATTACAAACCCCTGTTGACAAATGAAATACAAAGCACCAACAATAATTTAGATACCTATTTTGTAATATTACAACCTCTATCACACCAATCCAAACCTAAACCAATTATTTAGTTTAGAGCTCTTCAGCAGTGAAATCAGGTTCTGAAGGCTTTTGCAACAGTATTACGGGCAATCTCTCCTGCAATCTACTCTTTCGTGTCCCATTTCGTCGCAGAGCCCTCAGGGCATTCACCGCAAATCTGGAAGCATATATGGCGGCTCCGAGGCTCGGTGAACTCCCATTGCCCTTCACCAGAGCCTCCTGCAGCCTGTTCTCGTCTTCATGCAGAGAATCTTCGAGCTTCTTTCTCGAATAACGGCGCCAAGCTGCCTGAATGAAACAAGCAGCCCAGGTTCTCCACTGCTGCGAGTAGAACCTGAAGGTGTGCCTGAGCTGCTTGCTGTGGAGCCTTCGGAACTGGGAAGCGACGAACTTGAGGTCGTCGACCACTAGAGCAAAGGCTTCAACCTCCGAGAGGGTCTTCACGGTTCTCGTTGATGTAGGGAGGCTGGAGGAGTTGTGGGGATCCAAAGCCCATGTGAGGAGCTCTTCTCCACAAAAATCTCCAGCCTTGAGGTATTCCGAGTTGAAGAAACCAGTCCTGCCACCATTGGTGGTGACACTAAGAAGCTTTCCTCGCATAATGAAGAGCATATCGCACACGGGGTCACCCTCGCGGATGATGCAGCTGCCTTCAGTGTAGAGGACAGGGTTTAGACGGTCACACAGGGCATCCATTAGCTGCTCATCTATCTTTTCAAACATAGGAACCTACAACAAAGAAAGGAGTTTGTAATCATGCACAACTCATCTGTTGTATTTGATTTGCAAGAAGAAACTTCCTAAAGGAATTTAAATATATCTGCATGTGGTAAAGCAGAAATGTGGAATAGGTTTTTTACCCTTACTGCAGTGGGCAGTGCAATGGAAACAAGAAAAAGAAATAAAAGAGGTCATCTCCCTTGCGATTGTTGAGATCCAGCTCACGTACAATTATTGACATCCATCCCAATGTATGTTGAGAGTGTGTTGGGGAGAGGGGGGGGGGGGGGGGGGGATTTCATTCTGAAGCATTCGAGAATATCCGATCAGATATCTTGGTTGTTTCCTGAGAACCAGACCATAGAAATTTGGAATTCCGAATAGGGCCGAGTTGCTCAGTTTTGTCATATGTTTCAGGTGGAACCCACAATAATGGGGGCTTGATTTGGAAGGTCCTGATGGAATTAGGGTTGCTTTGCTTCTTATAAGGAGGCAAATAAAAGTTTCTAAATATGCTCTCAAGAGATTCAATTTATTTATTTTTACCAATTCTAGGAGAAATTTGTACTTTCCTAGGTACTTGCACTTCAAGATAGAAGAAGACTTCTCATCGGAGAGTTGTCTCCTCCATCAAGTCGAGATTGTCAACGTCATCATCGATGGCAGCAACTGTTGCTAGGTGAGTCTTAGTTATGGTCAGGGTTATTCTTTACGATCTCTATTCTAATTTTGTATCTTCTTCTTGAGAAGTGTAAGAGTTTGACTCTTGAGGCAAGGGAGTCAACAGACATATCTGTATTTGTAATTTTTGATAGAAGGTTGGAACTTCTCCGAGTGGCTATACCCACCGCAATTCGTGCATTTGATCTTTTCTTGGTCTCGCGTGTCAGGTTGTGCTTCGTGGTTTATTTATGGTTTCGGTAGTCGATGCTTGCTTGTTTTCGGCTACGTGTCTCTGAACCCCATTGAAGTGGTATCAGAGGTCTCAGTTTGAGACAAGAAGGTACGACCATGGCTATACAGAAAATTTATTTACTCTTAATAATTCGGAAGCCAAGGATAAATGATATACTCTATTGCATGTATTTGCATGGTTCTTTGGAGGACGATAACGCTAAGCCAAATGACACGTTTGCTGATGACTAGAAGAAGGCGGATCAGAAGACCATTGGATTCATTCGTCAATGGTTAGATGATTCGGTATTTCATCATGTTTTCATGAAGACTTCGTCGAAGAAGTTATGGGAGAAGATGCACTCATTTGTACAAACGAAAGACGGCCGACATCAAAACATTTCTTATTCGTCAACTTCAAGTACACTGTGGGCGCCTCGGTAGCGTAACATCTGAACAAGGTTCATAAATCACAATTGTTCAAGGCATCATCACTGTCCTCGATGAAGATGACGATTGACGATGAGATTCAGGCCCTACTGCTTGACTTCTCTACCGGACAATTGGGAGACATGGTGAGTAACTTTGCCTCGGAGGGAGTTGCCAGGATGAAGGTAGTCAAAAGCAGTCTATTGAACGAGGAAATATGAGTTGAGCAACATGAATCATCGCAGTCGGAGTCCAACCTGATTGCTTCTAAAGGAAGGGTAGGCCCAAGTTACCAGGCGAAAACATGAGAGAGTTCTTGGAATATATAAGGGTGGATCACAAGGAAGACTGTCATCACTATGGTGAGAAGGGGAATTACAAGCGGGACACAAAAAGCTTATGGGCGAGAAGGAAAAAAATAAAGAAGAAAGTCTCAAGAATCTAACGGTTGTAGTCGATGGAGATCTTATCATTGCATCGACTGAGGCAGTGGACTCTTGTAGCACGTGTCATAACAACCATGATTAGGTTTTGGACACGGAAGCATCTTATAACACTTCTCCATAGATGGTGGTCTTCATAAGGTACATGAGCGGTGGCTTTGGATGAGTAAAGATGGACGACAAGGGGACGACGACGGTTATGGACATCAGGGATGCACACTTGGTGACGAGGTTTGTGCCTCAACATGGTGTCAATCTGTTAGCTGAATGATGATGGTTGTCGCATTATATTCGAGGACAAGGACTGAATGCTTACGAAGGGTTCTCACTTGCTAGATCGAAGCAATATGAGTTATGACATGTACATGCTCAAGCCCCTAAGATATACATGAGAGTTACAAGCATCAGATAAGGGCTCGATAGGTGTTTGGCAAGGTGTTTGCAATCGACGAACGGGATTTAGTTTGTCGGAAGGTAATGATGAATAGAGTTGTGTTGGATCTTTTAGATCAAACTATCATTACTTTGACAGTTGGTCGGTTTTCAGGTGAAAGTTACTCTATGATTCGAGTGCAACCATAGGAAACGTGTCAAAAGCTTATTGAGGCAACGACAGTTTCAACTGTTCAAAGTCAGAAAGAATATCATGGGTTGCAGCCGACTCAAGAGACGTAGATACATCTCTATTTGCAAAGCTCAAAGGGAGTTGCGGGCCTTCGATGATGTGTATAGAACATGGGCATATTCTGCTCGAGAATATAGATGTATGGGAGAGCTTTCATGACGAACATTATGGTTGGCCAGTTTGGTAGCTTGAACATCGTGAGAATCGCATCGTTCATTTGACTAGTGCAACCAAGGGTGAGAAAGTATTCGGAACAGGAACACGAGCAGGTTCTAGTAGAAAATAGAAGTTGAGAACATGGGTACTTCCCAGGAACTTGAGGACTCCTGATTCACATCACCTAGGCATCACCCAGGAACTTGATGTCCATCATCAATATAGAGTTTCCCTATGTGACCCTAGGCGATCGACTAAAAGACCATCGCCACAACTAGAAAATTTTAACCCAAGGCGAGTCGACATACATTTTACCTGTGCACCTAGGCGTCACCTTTAAAAACATAGCTGATAGCAAGGTTGTATAATTTTGAAATTACGATCAAAATTCCTAATCAGGTCAAGCTGCTAGTTTTGTCAGATTTGTTATGTTTCAGGTGGAACCCACGGATTATGGGAACTTGATTTGAACGTTCCATATTTTTCATGAGAATGACATAGGGACTGAATCAGGATTTCATAATAGAATTAGAGTTTATTTGCTTCTTATAAGGAGGAGGTAAATGGGGTTTTTTAAGTATGCTCTCGAGATTCAAGAGAGATTCCACAAATTCATGTTTCAGGATGGCCCACATGAGTTAGCATGATGGATGAAGATCAATTATCCAACTTAATAGTCTTTTCTACCAAATCCAGATTTAGACCATTTTCTAACATAACTATACATTTTTTATAACTGTTATAATATTGTTATTCATAAAATACTTAGTCTTCTGGCTCGTATCTTTAACTCTTGAATGAAGGGACTACATTACCTCACTTGACTTCTAAAGTAGTGTAGATAATCAAGGGTATTTACAGAAAGGCACTTTTTGTCTCTGGTTACGTAGTGTTGTTGTAATTGTCGTTTGACAGTTTTGAGGGGAAAAATGTCACATGTCGGACCAAAATGTCATTTATGGTGTTTTGTGAAAAGCTCAGCTGCCACTCATGTAAGTCGAAACCATTGTTTACATAAGTTGGCTGACATTCGAAGAATCAAGTTTTTTTTTATTATGGATTAGGTTTGATTTTCAAAACTTGTCAAATCCATAATCAATAGCCGACATTCAAAGAATCAAAGTTTTCTTTTGTGATTATGGATTAGGTTTGATTTTCAAAATGTGTTAAATTCATAATCAAAAACCCCAATGAAACCCTAACCTCTCTCTCCTCTCTCAATTGGTTGTTGCTGCTCGAACATAGACTAGTCAAGCTCCACTCCAACTAGGTATACACCATACTAAAATGACTTTAAATTAATGAATTTTTTAATTGTAGATTAGATATAGATCGGACATTTTTAAATTAGGCTAATTTGCAACTAAATATCATAATTTTTTAGGAATTTACAAGTTGTTACCCTGAACTATTAAAATTAACTTGCTACCATAGACTATTAAAATTAGCAACTAAATATCTTAAACTTTTATCGATTTGCAACTTGTTATCTTATGCCAGTAAGTAGGGTACCATTAAGAATTATGAAAATATGAAGGGTACCATTGTTAATGGCACAAGAGTAGCTATCTTACAAATTTGAAAAAGTTTAAGGTATTTTGTTGCTAATTATAATAACTTAGAGTAACAAGTTGTTAATTTTAATAGTTCAGAGTAGCAACTTGCAAATCCATGAAACTTCAGGATATTTAGTTGCAAATTAGCCTTAAAATTATGGGGAAAGGCATACCCAACATATGACATTTTAAAATTAACCCGAGATGCAACATTTACAACCTTGTTACCTAGTATAAAGGGCCCACTAGAACTATCAAAGTAAGAGTTCTAGTTGTCAAAGCACAAGCCCAACTATCAAAGGACTGCTAACAACTGTCATTTTGGAGAGGAAAACATCAAAGGCAGGCATTGATCGGCAAGTCTTTCACCACAAACAAAAGAACATCCATTCTCCCAAAATTTTGGGGTTAAGCTACATGAAACTGTATCTTCCCTTCAACTACGTAAGGTCATTTCTTCTCCCAAATTAGCAAAAGCTGTATCCTTTCTACACAACCTCAAATCCAAATTATCTTAGATCTGCCCCTAGCTCTAGCAGCTTCTTTGACTAATAAATAGCACATCAATCCTAACCGCTGCATCTATTGGTTTCTACTGCACATGTCAAAACCACATCTCACGTTTTTCTCTTATCCTCAATTGATGTCACCTCCATGTGTCAATGAAAGCACTCATTTAGTGTATTACGACTCACCCATCTCAACATCTTCATTTCAGCATATTGTTTCTTAACTCCTAAACATTTGGACACCCCCCCTCAAGATGGACGTAGATATTAATTATCCCCATCTTGTTACATAGTTTAGAAAGACTCGATGAATTAAGACCCTTAGTCAGACAATCTGCAACTTGTTCTTCTGAGCGAACGTGATCGAGCTTTAATATCCCACTTTCTAGCTTCTCTTTGATGAAGAACCGGTCGATCTCAATGTGCTTAGTTTTGTCATGCTGAACTGGATTATTAGCTATACTTATTGCAGCTTGACTGTCACTCAGAAGACGCAACAGTGTTCCCTGGTCCAGCTTCAACTCAGTCAGCAGTGCTCTTACCCACATCAACTCTGACACTCCCAGAGCCATAGCTCTATATTCTGCTTCAGCAGTCGATCGTGGTACCACAGACTGTTTCTTGCTTCTCCATGAGATTAGGTTACCACCCACAAAGACACAGTACCCTAAGGTAGACCTTCTGTCATCCATACAGCTTGCCCAATCTGCATCGCAGTACCCCTCAATACCCAGGTGTCCATTTTTCTTGAACCATACCCCTCTTCTAGGAGTCCCCTTCAGATATCTCAGGATACAAAAAACTGTATCCATGTGGCCCTTCCTTGGATCATGCATATAACGACTCACTACACTCACAGCAAATGAGATATCAGGACGAGTGTAGTCTAGGTAAATCAATCTGCCTACAAGTCTATGATATCTCTCACGATCAATAGGCTCTCATGCCTCTGTCCCCAACTTATCTTTCTGATCGATCAGAGTGACTGTCGATCAACATCTCAGCATACCAGTCTCTGTAAGCAGGTCTAGTACATTCTTTCCCTGCGAGAGGACGATCCCATTTCTTCCTCGAGCCACCTCGATCCCGAAAAAATACCTCATCATTTTCAAGTCCTTCATTTCAAACTCCTTGGCGAGTTTTGACTTCAGCTGGGTGATCTCCTCCTCATTATCACCTGTGATCACTATATCATCCACATACACTGCAAGTATGGTGATGTGGCCTCTTGCATGCTGGAAGAAGACCGTGTAATCTGCATTGGTCTGGCGGTATCCCATGCCTGTGACAGCCTTCCTGAATCTATCAAATCAGGCTCGAGGAGATTGCTTGAGTCCATACAATAATTTCTTCAGCTTGCACACATTTTTTGTCGACTGCTTTGTGCAACCCCCCTCCCCCCGGGGGGGGTCTCCATGTATACTTCCTCTTGTAGATCCCCATGAAGAAAAATGTTCTTTACATCCAATTGATACAGCTGCTACCCATGGTTTGTTGCAAGAGAGAGCAGTGTTCTCACATTGCTCATCTTTGCCACTGGAGCAAATGTCTCATCATAGTCGATGCCATAGGATTGAGTGAATCTCTTTGCAACCAACCTTGCCTTGTACCGCTCCATCTTACCTTCTGGCGCCTCCTTTACTGTGAAGACCCATTTGCATCTAACTGCTCTCTTTCCTTTAGGCAACGAAACAAGCTCCCATGTCCCATTTCTTTCGAGTTCCCTAAGTTCCTCTAACATTGCAACTTTTCACTTTGGATCTTCCTTCGCTTCCTGCCAACACTTAGGCAAAGATGTGGTGTCTAACAATGCAATGAATGCTCGATAAGTAGGGAATATATTAGAGTAGGATAAAAAATTGGTAATATCATTTTCATAACCATAACGATTATGGACTTTTCCCGCATTACTGCGAGAAGATCTCCTTAAGGGAGTATGAGGTAGTGGTGGAGAGATCATACCATCCGAATCCGAGGGATCCGCATCCGAATCAGAGGGATCCGGTGCGGGAGGTGCATCTTCAAGAGTTAGGACATGGTTAGACGAGGAACATGGCACAGTAGAGGCAATAGGAACAGTAGGGAACTGCTGCTTTCTCCTTCTGTAGACTTTGAGCTCTGTAGATTGTTCCTCCCCCTGTACTGGAGCATAACTTTCTTCCTCCTGATTGTGTGTATCCTCATCACTTTCCTCACCCTCGCTCTCCCCCTTGTTCCCTTGGACCAGCTTCCATCATTGGGCATGGAACTGACCCGACAATCATGCTTGGTCCTATCTCTCCCTCACTCCTAACACCTCCTGTATTAGGTGTGTCACCAAATGCGGAGCCTTCACCTGAACCATTGTGGTAGTACGGTTCCATCTCTCTGAATGTAACGTCAATGCTCACAAAGAGCCTTGGCTCCACCGGACTCCAACAAGAGTATCCCTTCTGAGTCCCTGAATAGCCAACAAAGATGCACTTCAATGCCCGAGGGTCCAGCTTTCCCACCGCATGCCTGTTATCTTTCACAAAGCATACACATCCAAATACCTTTGGGGGAATAATGTACTTATTTCTCTCATGTAAGCATCTCAAACGGTGTCTTCTATCCTAGCACCTGAGAGGGCATCCTGTTGATAATATATGCAGTCGTCAATACGGCATGCCCCTACAAGTGAACATTCATGGCAAATATCATTGACCGTGCTACTTCTAACAGGTGCTTGTTCTTCTGCTGTGCCACGCTATTCTGTGCTGGTGTATAGGCGCACGAAGTTTGATGTTGTATCCCATGGACTGATAAGTACTCTTCAATAGCCTTGTTGGTGTATTCTGTCCCATTGTCAGATCTCAAAATCTTTACTTTAGCACTGTATTGTAACCCTGCAATAAAAATCTTGAAAGCATTCAAAGACATCACTCTTACTCTTCATTAGGTACATCCATGTGACACGTGTAGCAATCAATAAAGATGACAAACCATTAACTGCGGTTGTAGGACAAAGTCCCCACATATCAGAGTGTATCATATCAAAAGAAGCTAAACATCTATTTTCAGAACTCACATAAGAGCTTCTGGTATATTTTTCAAGCTCACAAGCATCACAAACCAATTTTTGTTTATTATCCTTTTGATACATAGATGGATACATCCAACTCAGTAGACTGAATGACGAGTGTTCTATGCGCTGATGTTGAAGTAATAACTTTGCTTCCACAGTTCTTTGCGGCTCCTCCGGTTGTGCTTCTTCCACCAGTGACGCTAGTGTTGCGTCCAGCCCATCCTTGTCCAAGTATCATAGCCCCTTATGCCAAGTGTTAGTCCCCAACCATCTCCATGTTCCATTTTCCTGAAAAATCACCTAATGTCAAAGAAAATAACACAATTAAGTTAAAAGAATAAGGGCAATAATGGACAATAGATTAACAGGGAAAGATGGAGCATGCAAGACATCAGTAAGGGTTATGGAAGGGGTGCATTCAATTGTGCTTTTACCCATAATGGATCTAGCGGTACCATCAGCAGTCTGAATGCTTTCAGGCGTTGTCAGGTGAGTGTAAGCTTGGAACTCATTATGGGCACCCGTGACAAGGCGGGATATCCCAGAGTCAATTATCCAACCTGGTCTGTGGATAGATGCCAGGGCATGAGCAGGTATACCTGTGCTTGTTTGGGCATAGTATGTGATGTTATTCCCGGAGGTGGTTGGAGTTGATGCCCCAGAGGTGTTGGTTCGACTGTCGCTGGTTCAAGCTTCATGCTTCTCCGTATCTCTAGCATTTTCCTCTCACTAGGGGTAATATCGGATGACTGACACTCACTTTCCTCTTCTATCAGGTTTGTCTTGTGCCCTCCAGAATGATTACTTCTGCCACCCACATAGCCTCCTCTGCTACCCCTACGTCCTCCACGGTTTCTTCCGCGGCCGCTGGACTGGCCTCTCAGGAGTTCGTACATAATCTGATGAAGTGTCCAGGAACTCTACAGTTGTAGCACCCTCCCCCTCTGGAAGGGTTTGGGTTAAAAACTGCTAGAACTAATATTTTCTCCGGAGAGTTAGTGGTGCTAGACATCAGCTTCAGTCGTACCTCTTCTTGTGCCATAGCAGCTATGGCCTCCTCCAGTGATGGCAGCCTGTGTTGTGCAAGTAGGACATTCCTCCTCTGCTCGAATGCTGGGTTGAGTCCCTTCAGGAACTTCATCATTCTTTGTCGCGAGACATACTCAATGAACTTCTGATAATGTTTCGCAAATGCTGGTTCCACTTGCTCATCCTCCATGCCAATGGGATCATAGTGGTCGAGATCTGACCAATACTTCTTCAGCAGGACAACATATTCAGAAATGGTGTGATATTCTTGGACAACCTTATCAAGTTCATCCTCTAATTAGAAGACCCTCATAGGGTTGCCCGTCCCTGAGTACATCTCTCAGCGTCATCCAAATGTTAGTAGCACTCTCCATTGCTTCTACGTTGCCTGACACTTGGTCGGTCAATGATGCTGTCAGCCATCTAGCTACAACATTATTGACGATTTTCCACACAACAAACTCCCGTGAGGAGTGATCTTCAGGTGCCTTGGTTTGGCCATTCACATAGCCCACCAAGTCCCTTGCCTTCAAAGTTCGCATCGCTTGACACGACCACTTCAAGTAGTTGGAAGTACCCTCCAACTTTACCTCTAGTTCCAACTTTTCCATTTTGTATGGGACAGGATCCACATCTGTGTGGGCAGCATGGGAGTTAGTCTCGGTTAGCCTCTTGGAGAAAAGACCGTCCACCAAAGTCTTCATCTTTTGGGCCATCAGCTTGTCGTAAATCGTCTCCATCGTCTTCTCCTCTTCCATCAACAAGGCGGTGGTGGATCTAGATCTTGATCTTGATCGTCGTCCTCTCCATATCTACTGTTCTTCTTTCAGCGGCAGCGGTGTCCTTGAGAGCCGCTACTCATGTCCCGTATATGGCTGCGACCCGTGGCCGCTTAGCCCGACGAGAAGAACAAGGCCAACCGAGCTTCTGATAAACTTGCAGTCTACCCTCTGTTGGCCCAGAAGTTGTAATCGAGATTTGGAAGCTTCAGCAAACAAGTTTTTCTTCCCGAATCGCGATTCCAACGAAGATGAATGAACAATGCCAATAGAGCTTCTGATAAACTTTACAGTTTACCCTCTGTCGGCCCAAAAGTTGTAATCGAGATCTAGAAGCTTCAGCAAACAAGTTTGCCTTCCATAATCTCGATTCCAACAGAGCAGAAGAAGGAGAGGAGGGGAGACGTACGACGGCTGTGGGCGGCGACTGTAGGCGGGCGGTGGTTGGGAAGGGGAGGGGGGCGGAGATGAGAGGCCGGCAGACGGCTGTGGAGACGGGCGGATGGGGGGCGGAGGTGAGAGGTCGGCGGTTGGGGGACTGTGGGCGGCTAGGGTTAGGAGGAACCTGGCTCTGATACAAACAAGATTTTAGTAGAATACTTGACTTAATTTTATTGATGGATGGGACTACATATATATAGGAGAGGCTAACTCTTCTCTCTACTATTCTACCTGATGTGGGATTAAACATCCATTAATACTCTCAACAGGATCTAACAAGAGAAAAGAGAACCTGATGCTTTTATGTTTACCAAGCAAGGGGAGATGTTCCCACATGATTTCATGCATTGACTGCATCATAATCTCAATACCTAAACTATCATGGTAACGTAAATTTTAGTCTAACTTCTTACTGTGACAAGCATGTCTACGAAATTCTTACTCTGCCTTCTTACTCAATTGAAGGAACACATCACAATTTGTAGTGAACAAAATAACAAAATAAGTTAGTTTTGGCCCTTGTAAGTTTAAGCAAATAAAACTAAATTATTGTTTGTATTGACAAATACTTCAGATGTGACATTATATCATGATATGGTTGCTATTTCAAAACGCTAATATAATTTTGCTCTCAAAATATACTTTTATGATGATTCCATTTTGCAGGAAATGCAGATAATTAACTTTATTGTATTCAAACAGTAAATTATGGGAAAATGTGTACCCTCATAACCAGCGCTAAACACAGATGGCGTTTTATATCCCTCCTAAGGTCTTTGGGTAGATTTCTGAGCAGACTTTCTTCATCAACTCCTCTAGTTTCTTGCCACCTGTACTGCTCATGTCGACGTATTCGCTCCTTCAAGTTCTCGGGAAGCAAGCGATGAGACATCCATTGCTCTGCATCTCGCCTCTTCACTCTCATTTCTTCAATTCTCACAGTGGTGGATTGCAGGTACGTCTGTAGAACC
Source organism: Iris macrosiphon (assembly GCA_036927795.1). NCBI lineage: Eukaryota > Viridiplantae > Streptophyta > Magnoliopsida > Asparagales > Iridaceae > Iris > Iris macrosiphon. Next base: position 65,215,406 of record JAYESA010000013.1, read on the forward strand.
AGTGAAATTGACTGTTGTCTTAGCAAACTAGAATTTCCATCATAGACTGGAAAATAATTCAAGTAAAATAAATTGCATAAGTGTATATAGGATCTACATTATTCAACTTTTGATACATCTACATGCTTGAACACAGATTCCTCAAATCACCAAAGAAGCCTTTGGATACTGGAAGATAAGTGGACAACAGAATGTATCTGAAGCCAATTTTACTCATGGTTGCCAATCAGAAGAGGCCTAGTTATAGAGTTGGAGACCATTAACATTAACAAGCAAGAATGTAGTTCAACAGTCATGTGATTGTGATACATGAATTGTTATTGTAAAATTCAAGGTCATACTCAAAGAAATAATACATATTCCTTGATGTATTCCACTTGTACTGAAACGTTAGGTTGGCAAGAATGTGATATCCATAAACAGAACTTCAGCAAAGTAAGCATTCCTATTGTATTTGCCATCCTGAATCAGAACATTTCTGCAGTTAAATCCTCAATTATTTGTGATAGTAATTTCTAAAAGGCACACTCGAGACACGGTGGCAAATAAGAAATATAGTGTGTAGAGATATCCAAACTGTTAATGAAGCCAAAACCAAACCACAAACTATATTATCTACATTTTATAGAGTGAATGTTTGCAAATACAAGAAAGACCTATATTACATCCCACACAGTACTACATATAAGGAAACAAAATAGAAAACTCTGTCCGCTTAATGCATAAATATCATAAGGTTTGGAATTCATCAACGAGTCACGAAGCTCAAGTAGAAACGGCTAAACAGTACACAGGATCTGGGTAATAACTGCTCAAACACTAGAAGCCGTCAAAGAATATAGGGATAGCTCAAACCATGTTAATATTTGAGTATACATGCCTTATCAGCTACACTGAGGTAAATTGTGGAGCTTAGGATTCAATTGCTTCTGATTTAACTGAAGCTAAACAATTAGGGAAGAATTATGTTAGTTAGTGTTCAGAACAAGCAGCTTATTCTTTTAAGGCGTCTTATTTGCATTGACAAATCATCAATTATCACAATGCTCCAGAGTTAATTTTATAGTTGCCAAATAGGGCTAATTTGTTTCCCATTTTAAATGGAACTTTTTCCATTTCAAATGACAAAAGCCAACTGGTGCCTCCCTGAGCGATTGGCTTTTGCAGTTTTGGGTCATTTCTGCATGGTCCAAACGGCAAACGTTAGGAACCAAAAGAATTTTGTTCGCCGTTTTGGCCAAGTTTCCGGCGGAAACGACAAATGGTTTGTTTCAAACGGGAACCAAACTAGTCCTTAATCAGGAAATGATGTAGGCAGTAGGCTTTGCCTAGATTATGTGGGGGTCATATCTTACATGCAAGTACCAGTTAAATAAAAGGGAAAGAAAACAGGAGAGAGCGGTTAGGGTGAGTCTTGAAGGATATGAAAGGATTACTAGGTGTTGAGTCCCTAACCTTTTGTATTTTCTATACATAGTAAAGAAAATAATAGGAAAAAGGCCATACAAGAGCATCCCACCCCCTTCTTCCTTCCACTCCACTATTTATTGCATCTTAGATGTGGCTTACCTTTAAGGGATTAAAGATTGTAGAAAATCACATTGGGATAATTCATTGATGTGGTTTTAATAATTATATAGTGTTCTAAGAACCGGCCTATTCGATTGCCTAAGCGCTAGGCAACTCTAGGCCGAACCGAAAATTTCATGTTCGGCAGATTTGTGCGGTTGTGCGGCTTGTTCGTCCCTGTTCGGCGCTTTGGAGCCTCGTGTGGCTGTTCGGATTTTATTTTATTTTATTTTATGCTTAGTTGTATTGTGGATATGTTGTTTGGATTTTAAGATTGGATCTAGATTTTGAACATTGAAATTTTAAATTTGTATAATGGAAATATAGATAGGATGATTTCTTTATTAAGTGTGTTTCATTATGAAATAATGTTGATAATGTCTTCATAAATCATGATAATAATAGAATACATGTTGACGATTTCTTTATTAAGTGTGTTTTATTATGATACAACAATATATTGTAGGATCGTAAGGCAACTCTAGAGGGGGGGAGGGTGAATAGAGTGCAACAAAATAGTCTATCCAATTAAAAATTTATGCAGAGTAAAGGCAGCTACCAACTAATAACAATAAATATTGTAGAGCAGTAAAGTTGAGAGAGAGCAAACACAAATACCGCGATGTATACTGGTTTTTCTCTGAGAGGACTACTCCAGTCCCAAGAACTTTTGCTCAGAGTTTTATCCACTATAATCACCAATAGTGAATCACAAGTTTTGATCCGAAGGCATGCCACTTCTTTACAACCACAAACGTTGATACAAAGGCTTGCAACCTCAAGACTGAAGAGAAAACTTGTTGAGCCAAGCTTTTACAACTCTGATAGACTTCTAAACCAAGATCGCACTTGGCACTAGAAGGCTAGGGAGTTGATCTTGGAGATGAAAAAGTTTAGGCTCTGAGGGTTTGCTTACTAAATGATAGAAAGATGAAGAGTTGAGTGAGTATGAATGTGAAAATCCATGTCTATTTATAGGGTATGCTCAAACCGAGTTCTGCCAGAATTCGGTATGAAATATTTAAAATTTTCGAATGTTGGGGCCATAAAATCAAGGATTTCACAACTGGTCATATTTCTAAAATAGGCTGACCGAGTTCGGCCAGAGCTCGGTCCGAGTTCGGTTGTTTATTCCAGAATGGTTTGGGTTTGTGTATGGGCTAGTTTTGGTTTGATTTGGGTTTGTATAGGTGGATGAGTTTCAGGCTATTTTGAGTGGACTTGAGTATGCCAGTGCGACTCGATGTACGTAAGTCCTAAACTCAATAAAATAAAAGATTACATAGAAGAGTTACAATAAGACGCAGTGCAAACAACATTCGTCGCAGCATTATTGAGTCTTCAGTTGTATCAGTTGTATCATATTGCGACATATCGAAACATTATTTAGTTAACTATCAAAATCAAGTTGACTGAGACCGAATGTGCCAACAATCTCCCCCATTTTGATAATTGACAAACTATGAATGATACTGCAAGTCTTGAATGTGCATAGCTCTCCCATAACTTGTGGATCGATTTGATACGATGATATCAAGTATCATGTTGCATGTTCTTCTCCCCCATTGTCATTTGATCGAAATGACGCTCTCTCAAAATTGGTGGAATATTATGTTTGGCAAGAAAACAAGAGAGTAAAACAACACATATAATAACCAACAGTTTATGTCAAATATCGATAACATTGCATTTATTGAATTCAAAGACTAGTTTCAAACCAAAAAGCATACATAGAGTTTTTAAAAAATATAGAAAAATGTCTAGTGGTCATCTCCATCATCATCAGGTTCTGCTGATCTATTGAGGTCATAGAAGACATTGACTGGATCCAAGTATCTCTGCCCATAAGGATGGTCGATGCGATAGCCTGGTCGGTTGGGATATATGAGAATCGGAAATGGTCCGGCTGGGTACTAAGAAAGAGTATATTGAATATCCATCAGGGTGTTACCGAGAGCCTGAGTTTGAAGTGTCTGATGGTAATCAAAAGCACGATAGCGTTCGTCTTCCATTTTAAAGCGATCACACAACAAAACAAGGATGGATTCCAAGGTGGCAGGTGGCTCACTAGCAGTAGGAGGTGAATCAGCAGGTTGTGTTGCAGTTGGAGGATGTAGAAGCATGAAAAATTCGAGTCCATGCGCTAGAAGATATGCCCTCAAAGCCTGCCTTAGTCTTGCTGCAGAGAAGCTATGCGACCAAGGGACTCGTCTAGATCCCCAAAGCAAGTCTGCAAGTGCATCCATACAAGCCGCATACATACAAGATCTATGCGTCAAGCTCTCCATGAGCCAAGTTATCTATGCGTCAAGCTCTCCACGAGGACCAGACTCCATGCGTCCCATGCATCTCTGGCCATATGTGTCCCAGACTCCATGAGCCCTATGCGTCCCAGATTCCATGCGTCCTATGCGACCTCGACTCTATGCGTCCTCGTCCTCATGAAGCCAGAGTGTTCATCAGACCAAGGCCAGACGAGATCACGTATGCGACAACGGCCCTATACGACAGTCAGTTTGCAAGATTGTGTCGTTACAACCGAAAAGATCTTCACACAATCAGCGCTGACTACGTGTCTAGTTGACCAAGTCACGCACACAACAGGTTGAGAACAACCCCGAGATCTTTTCAACCGCATATCCCAACCGAGTCTACGTGGCAGCCCACCCGTGATATGCGTCCACAGTTGCAACCATAAGCTTGATGGCTATAAATAGGAGGAACTCGGACGTTCCCAGAGACCCTCTTTTTAGAGACCACGGACGAGAGCACACATGCGATCTCGACTCTATGCGTCCTCGTCCTCATGAAACCAAAGTGTCTATCAGACCAAGGCTGAACGAGAGCATATATGCGGCCTCGACTCTCTGCGTCCTCGTCCTCATGAATCCAAAGTGTCCATCAGATCAAGGGCAGCTGAGAGCACATACGCGGCCAAGACGTCATGCGTCCTCATCCCCATGAAGCCAAAGTGTCCATCAGACCAAAGGCGGACGAGAGCACACATGCGGCCTCGACTCTATGCGTCCTCGCCCTCATGAAGCCAAAGTGTCCATCAGACCAAGGGCGGACGAGAGCACACATGCGGCCTCGACTCTATGCGTCATCGTTCTCATGAAGCCAAAGTGTCCATCAGACCAAGGCCGGACAAGAGCACATATGCGGCCAAGACGTTATGCGTCCTCGTCCTCATGAAGCAACAGTGTCCATCAGACCAAGACCGGACGAGCACATATGCGGCCAAGACTTTATGCGGCTAGCACGCTATGCGGCCCTCAGCTCGCAAGATCCTTCCGTTGCAATCGAAGGGATCCTTACACAATTAGTGCAGACCACGTCTCTAGTTGACCAAGTCATGCGCATAATAGGTCAAAAACGACTCCGTCCGTCAACCGATATTTTATCAACAACATATCTCAATCGAGCCCACGTGGCGGCCTGCCCGTAGCATGCGGCTACAGTTATAACCGCATTCTGTTGAATGAACCCTATGCAGACACCAAACAGAGGCATATGCGACTTCCATAGCTTGTCAGCATGGCGGCTATAAATAACAGGATAGCACACCCACACAAAGGCATGCGAGCAACATGCACAGGAGAGAACAAAAAAGAGCTTCCTCGCTCCCGTATCAGATCGTCAACGGAGTAAAAGAGTCACTGTAACACTCGATCTCTATCGTCACCCTCCAAAATCAAAAAATTGTACTTAGATTGTCTGTCTAGGAGCTCTTTGTACTTTCTTTAGTTTGTTATTAAAGCAATTACAATTTAATGGCAAACAAGGTGGCGACTCTGCTGGGGGCACCTTCTCCTCTGATGAGAAGGTGGTGATGCAGTCTGATGCGGCTAAGCTGGGTTCAACCCAAAGGATGCTGATAGTACGCTTCGACCAGCAAGCGTTCAAAGAGATGCTCTCTGAGGACGACGCTTCTCCAAGGCTGGCAAAGTCTAAGAAGACCCGCAGGACATGGGTTGCAAAGGCCGCTGTGCCTCACCCAACTGCAGAGCATAACGCTCATCGTCGCCCTCTCTGCCGCAGGGGACGCACATCATGCGACCACGCAAGCTGACGCCTCTCATGCGGTAGCCTTTTCTAACCAGAAAAGTGCTCAGCATTTGAACACCCGCAGGGCATGGGTTGCAAAGGCCGCTACGCCTCACCCAACTACGGAGCATGTGGTTCTTGCCTCTCCCTCTGTTGCTGAAGACGCTCGTTAGGCGTCCACCCAGGTTGTCCATGTCCATGCAGCATCCTTGTCTGACGTAGAAAACGCTCGGCACTTGAACTCTGGCAGAGGAAAACACTACGATGCCAGACGTTCGAGTGCTGATGCAAGTTCTATGCGGCCAAGGAGGAGGCCGCATAAGATCGACTATGCGGCATCGGTTGACAGCCGCAGGCAGATGGCCGCATGCAGCTCCGTTAGCAGCAGAACCTCTGTTTTCGACCGAATCTCATGCAGCGCTGATCCTATGCGCCATGCTGAGAATGGTAAAAACCCAAACTTGGACTCTTCGTATTATGCACCAGCGCGTGCAAGGACGAGGAAATCTAGGGCAGCATGAGCCGCCAAGATCAAGCAACTGCTCATTCGGCAGACCGTTAACAGGCATCGCTGACTGTTATACGTGCCTCAGACGGAATGCTATACAAGACCGACCCATGTGTCCAGCCCGCAGCGGCAAGTGGACCGGGTCAATCTCAAAAGTCTTGCACTGACGACTTGGAAAAAGTCCTTCCACGAAACCCAGGCCAGGGAGCAAAAAACACCTACACACCCATGTGCTCATAACAAAGGTATAAAGGTAAATCAACCCTCGCGTGACTTGCGTAACGTGATCAATCACAAGCGCAAAATGAGGGAAGCAACCCGGCGTGTGAAATAGCCCCTTTGGGGCATCACTGTACCAGCATTATCATCAATTGCTGCCGTAATCAGATAGCAGTACCTGCAAACAGACAGTCGGCATTCTAGCGACTGTAACCAAGGGCACCGAGCCGACAGCAGCCCGAGGAGCATGTGCAAGTACGAAAGGAGGAGGAGCCGCCCTTCGCCTTGTGCTACTCGGCTTCGAAGGTCCCCTTCGCGAAGGAGGGTAGGAAGTCCAACACCTCCACTCCGTCACTCTCGACCAGCGTGTCGAGGAGGCGGGTCCAAGGATGACAAGCAGCAGGACCTACAGAGGGTGTTTTCCTGGACACCCGCTCCAAGAAGAAGCTGCCAGCCACTGGGGGTAGCTCTTTCTCGGGACCCCAAATGACTGCAGAAGCTGGGGGTCGCACTACCACGGAACTCTACGACAATCCAGCGTTCCGAGACGACGGTGATTCCCAGGGAACGGGTGCTGAGATCCCCTGAGGTAGCCACCCTCATAAAGAAGCAGCCTCCTACTCTAGGGGTAGTGTTCCATCGGAGTCCGAATGAGACAGCACTACCAGCTTAACCCGACGACTATTCACTGCAAGAGTCCGAGGCAGAAAGCGCTACGTCTACCGTCCCATTTATCTCACCTCATGTGAGAACATCATACATGGCAGGGGATGAGCATGAAGGCCCCAGTGATCGGCAACGCCTCAAAACCCTCGAGGTCATGATGCAAACCATGAGCGAGTCAATGAAGCCTTGACCCAAGCAGTTCTAGACATCAAGGAAAATGTAGCCTCTTAACCACCAAGGGCCTCAGGTCAAGCAAACCAGGACCCTGCGACCAATGGAGATTCGAATGCAACCGCGCCTCCCGCTGGTGGCCGTCATGCTCTACCAGAGTCGTCTGCTCCCTCTGCATCAGATGAAGCCCGAGAAGCAATTCGGAAGGTGCGAGAACTGAGAGCTCGTCAGGACTCGCTGGGCAATCGGGACATACTCCGCGAGATCGGGATACGACAACTGTATCCCCCGAGTGAAGAGATGTGCCGTATTCACCAAACTACAAGCCCTTTAATCTGAACCCATTTGACGGGAAGACATCTCCCTGTCAATACACGAGTTACTTTGAGACTGCAACGGGGCACCTACCTCGCAGTGACGCTCTCCTCACTAAACTCTTTGTGGGGACATTATCCGGAGTAGCTTTTGACTGGTTCTGCAGTCTGCAAGACATGTATTTCGTCGTTCGACGGCCTAAAGGATCTTTTTCTCGTCCGATTCTATGACGGGGGAAGCGACATGACAATGTCCTCTCTAATGGACATTATGCAGAAAGAGAAAGAGCCTGTACGCGCATACATCGAACGATACAGACAAGCAGCACTGAAGTTGTCTCCTGGCAATCCTGAGTCCATACCGATGGACATGTGCCGCAGGAATCTACTTCCAGCAGTCAGCCTCTGGATGGGCGACAGTCAATTCAAAAACTGGACGACGTTCATCATAAACGCTGTCGGCACTGAGAAGATGGTGAAGGATGTCACGCCCGATTTCCGCTAAATCGATAATCGTACCCAGAACGTGATACCGTGCGTGCGTAAGGCGCGTCCGCACAAGACCTAGGCATAATGATATACTTTAGAAACATATGCAACAGAGTATGCAAATGAGATATCACACATTGAGATGTAGAAAAGTTCTCTTTATTGATAATGAACATCTTGTTACAAACCCTGGACTCAAAAGTAAAAAAGGATGCCGTACGTGCTTACAACATGGACGCAAAATGAGATAGTCGATCCATACATTACATCCCTTACTAAAATTTTAAAAGAGCAAACCACTTTGGGTGCGTGTTAGCACCATCGCCTAGGAGCTCTAAAGGGTATGTACGAGCTCCTCGAGAATATGTACTTGCGCTCCAAAAAGTCACGAACACGAACGCGTCAGATCGGTGAAAGGTTGGAGGGGGGGAGCTTCAGCTCCTCGCCGCGTCGTCTTGGCTCGGGAAACCTGCTTGTCACCCTCACATTTTCATTTAAGGATAGTTTGGTAATTGACACGGGTATTTTTATTTTAGGATTTATTGTATTTAATATTATGCATGTAATTTATTTATTTATTGTATTATTTATTGATTGTTAGTTGTAGATTTATTTTGGACTTGTGTAGTGGACCTAACCCATTTATTATTTGGATGAACCCAACATTTAGATTAGTTTAGATTGAGCCCATTAAATTAGGCCCATGGATTAGGAGTATGGATTAATTAGTGAAACCATTAGACTAGAACCTTCCCCCTTAATTAATTTTTTCATGAGAGGCCCCAAGGGGTGTTTTGGACATTTCATATTGCTTGGGAGAGTTTATGACCAACCATTAGAGGAGGAGAGAGAGAGTGTCTCTCATTTCATTTTTCCATTTTCAAATGGATCTAGATTTTTTTCCTTTCCAATTCCTGCATTCCCTCACCATTCCTCACCAAATTTCTACCCAAATTCCTTCCCTATTCATCAATTAAGGCTACTACTACAAGGATCTACAAGAAGGAAACAAGGATCTAGAAGGAGGAGGCCAAGATCTAAAAAGATGAGCTATTTTCCATTTTGGGGATTTTTTATTGGAAATCCATCTCCCAATAGGTACATTAGTTTTTCCTCTTCTAGTAGACTCTAAATCTGAGATTTAACCATGAGAAACCAACCCACATGCATAGGCTACCCATGGGAATTGATTTTAGGTTCATAAGACACCTACGGTGGAAGTTATGTCCAATTTGGTGTCAATTTTGGAAAAATTTCGATATTGGCACATGTAGTGGTTGTCATTAGGTCTAATAGATCTAATTGACATTTGATTGCTTGTTTGTGACTAGTGTCGTGTCTCGTCAATTTGACGAAACGGGTTAATTTTGAGAATTTTTCTCCGACACGGGACCTTGTGCATATCATATTGTGACACAGACACGTGGATACTCTAATTACTATACGTATTGTTCATAATTAGTGTTTTAGACTTGCTCGTGTCCTCCGGGATGTGTTTGGTTGTGTGTTGGAGCCGTAGCGCAAGCGTATCATAGAGAAAGTGTGATACGGGTGCGGTGTACTCCACGTGTTTGGTCCTTTTTGCTATACGTGTATGTGCAATTATATATATATAGATGATAATTAAGTGATATATATGTATATGTTAGTGTATTTGAGTTTGGGTTTGTGTGTGTGTCTGTGTGTGTATATACTAGTGTATATAGTTATATATAGATGTATATGTATATGTATATATATATGTGTTGATTTATATATATATGCGTTTATATATATGTGTGGATAGATATCTATATATATCTAGTTATATATATGTGTGTGATTATATATATATAGTTGTGAGAGGAATATATATATATATACATAGATGTGTTGTGTTGTGTGTGTTAGTGTATATGTATATATATATATATATATATATATATATATATAGAGAGAGAGAGTAACATACATAGAGGTATGTGTATTAGTATTTCTATGTGTATATGCTTGTGTGTGTTTGTGACTATGTCTGTAAGAGTATATATATATATATATATATGTAGATTGATATAAATATAGTTGAATATATGAGTGTACATGTGTTTGTGTTTATGTGTGAGTGTAAATTATATTTAGAGGTGTTTGTGTATATATATATATATATATATATAGATGGATATGCATTTATAGGTGTATATATATGTACATAGAGGGTATATGTATGTATGTGTGTGCATGCTATATGTGTAGTGTTGTGTTTGTTGTGGGTGTGTGAGTGTGAGGGGCGAGCGAGGCGTGCGCAGCAACGTGCGGTTGCGGCGCAGCGCACAGCAGCAGCGGTTGCGGCACAGCAGCGTGCGGTTGCGGTGCAACGCGCATCAGCAGTTGCGGCGCAGCAGCGGTTGCGGCGCAGCAGCGGTTGCGGCGCAGCAGCGTGCGGCGCGGTGCAGCGCGCAACAGCAACAGGCAGCAGCAAGCTGCAGCAGTTGCGGCGCAGCAGCGTACAGCGCAGCAGTGCGCCCCAGTGCAGTTCGTTTGTTTAGTTAGTTATATACCTATTAGTCTATATATATATATATATATATATATATATACTTGTTAGATATGTAGTAAGTTATTATGTAGGTATATGTATCTATATATTGGTATGTATTATATGTTAGTAGTTAATAGTTTAGTTATGTTAGTATAGTTTAGTTGGGGGTTAGCTATATATATTAGCTATATGTATTAGGATTTGAATTACCTTGGGATACCAAGGTAATGTCAAGGTATTGGGTAATGGGTTGGTTTAGTCTAGTTGGTTACTATAGTAGTTAGTTAGTTAGATATGTTTGATTATGTAGATAGTTAGATATGTAAACTAGTATATATATATGTTATGATTGATAGTCTCATATACTAATAGGTAGTGTATCTTGATAGTTAGTTATATTAGCTATACATATCTATGTATGTTAGTATTATAGTTAGTTCTATGTTATATTGAGATGTATATATTAGTGTTAGTTATAGCTAGTATTAGTTTCGGGTTTTATATATCTATTGGTATTAGTTATATGTTAGAGTTGGGTTACCTCGGGATACCAAGGTATTACCAAGGTATTGGGTCGATACCCAAGATATTGAGTTTGGGTATCGAGATAGGTGCGATACGCATTGGTGCAAGGCCAAGGTATCCTAAATTTCATGTTTTGAATATAGTATTAAGTATAATGACTTGTATATATATCTAAAACACTATTTTAATATAAATGAACTTGCATATCTTAGGATACGGCTTTTTGAATGCCTTTTAGTATCTTAGCTTGGATTGTATAGCATAGTTTCATAGTGTTTCGACTTAGTGACTTAGTTTTAGACTCTTGCAACCTAGATTTCATCGGTTTGACCTAGAAATGGCTTTATGACTTAGAATTGCATCAACTTAACTTATTTCCATTTTAGAACCTTGTATTGATGCAACATACCATATATAGGTTGTGTGGCACCAGCTTGGGCATCGAGAGACATACCTTGCTCAGGACTTCAGGCGAGTACATTTCTCTGATAGTTTTCAATTCATAATATTATATATATGCATGTTCTAGAATTGTATACTTGATCCCGACACAGTGATTTCACGGACTGATACTATATAAATCCCGTTAGGAGATGTTATCCCCTACCGTGTTCGGCGGATACTTGTGTATATTGTATCTCATCGTGTATATTGGGTATTGATTACATTTCGTGTTCACATACTGCTTGTGTTCAGTGTGCTTATTTGTGTACACCCACCGCTCCTGTTCGGTGGTTATGATATTCGTGTACACCCACTGCTCGTATTCAGTGGTTATATTTCGTGTTCGTAGCGTGTCGTGATTGGATCCATCGGTATTAGTTGGGGTGGGAGAGTAGGAGTTGATTATGTGATCAAAGCCCCATTGTTACATCGTGTACATTCTAGTTACATACCTCACTTGTAATCGTCTTACCTGATCATGTTCACCCAACTCGATCACATAATGAACTTGTATTCTGAGACACATTAGCTAGTTTAGATTGCAGTTATTTCATATTGTTGATATTCATATTGTTGTTCTATATTCTCGTACATTACTTGTATATCTATTGTTCATCATTCATATGTTTAGTGATCTTGTATTTCATTTCTATATCTGCTTATATGCTCGATTATGCTATTGAAACTGCTTTCAGAGGTATGTACTTCGCTCCAATCCTGACTGGATATATTTTTTCAGATGATTAGCTTATAGAGCAGTGTCCCACATTCTACGGTCCACAGGACGGTGTATCTTTAGAGGATCCTTTGGTAGACCAGGAGGACTTAGTTGCAGAGCCCGAGGAGGTCTAGTTTATTTGTGTTGGACTTGTATTATATTATAATGTTGAGATTCATTGGGTTGTATATTATTTCAGATTGTGGTTTATATCTTGTTCTTTTCTTCGCTATTCCATTCGTGCTTATCTTCCTTAGTTTGCATTGTGATTGAGTTTAGCTATATTGTGAGATACCATTTTGTTCCTCCGTTTGGAGTTGAGATGATTGACAGGTACCATATTATATTGTTGAGATGCTAGATAGTTAGAAATGACCCAGACAACGTTCTACCGTCGATTCTGCGGCGTAGGCTGGACGTACCGACGTACTCGTGTCCAAATATTCGGGTGCGGGTCGTGACACTGCTGCAACGAGGGTCAATACTTCGAAAAGTACCGGTGAGGACGAGCTAACCCAACTCACCAAATCGACACAGTATTCATGTGGACATGCAACATTATCATTATGTGGTTTTTCTATCTTGCCCTAGATCAAGTTACAAACAATTCATAGAAGTAAATGACATAAAGAAATGTGCCACCGTTCGGTGACTTTTATCTGCACCGTCTGAACCACCTGTACAAAACTTACCATGACCTTCCCTGCCACGAAGACATAATTAGTTTGCACAGTTTAAATATACATAGCATGTCACTGGTCCGACTGGGATGGTCGGCTGTTTTTCTGCCTCGGGTAGCTAGCCCTTAGCGAACGTCCCGATTCATCCCGTGTTAGAACTTCAGCTAGCAAATGTTCTATACAGGCCGAAGCGGTCCTAGCGCCCCGGTGACCGTTCGTAGAACTCTACCCTTGTGCACAAGTTGTCCTTGACCATGCATCATCTACAAACTAAGTTATCAAATGAAGCACTTCAAGGCAATATAAGGAAATGAACTTCATGCATATTCCATAGTATAGGCTACCTTGCTCAATGATCACATTACAATTTGCACTACTCATTGAACAGTTATAGATAAATAAATTCTAGCTACAACTGAAACATAATTAAGCATATGCATAACAGACAAGCACGCAACAAAGTGATCGTACGGTAAATTTGTGCATATGACTAGCATTAAGTATTTCAAGTCTACTTCTTCTTTTTGTCTTAACTCAATTTTTGTTATTATGGTATCGTTGACCGGAACGCACAAACGAGTCAGATTATTAAGAAGGAAGACTTGGAAGAAGGGCGCTAATCGGAAGTAAAGCCACTCACAAGTTGGACAATCGGGGAAGAGAGAAAAGATCTTCAATACTCCGCTTGCGCATCGCCTACACGATCACCTGCACGCACCAACAGATGATCAATGTCTCCTGCCTCGGTCTCCCAAAGTTCGATACAAATGCGAAGCTTCAAAGAACGAAGACAATAAAATCCATCGAAACCGTTCAAGAAAACGCAAGTCACAAAACCAACAAGAAAACAACCAAGTGACATCGAAAATGGGCAAAGAAACCAGCGCAACAGAAAGGCCCCTATCGACTCTGCCGCCGAGTCCTTCCTTGAGGCACGATCCGCTGAATGTGGGATTTGATTCCGAAGAAACCAATCCATAACGAGGAAAGGATCTTGGTTCAATCTGTCCCGATCGAACGATACCAAGTATTTCTAAGCCGCGCTCTCCGAACAGAAAAAACGGGGCACTACAAAGGACATCCTGTTCTTGGGAATACAGATCTCCGTCACTGATGATGGGAAAAAATGCCATTATAACAGCAATAATAATAACAACAACAATAGCCGTGACGGTAAAGGAAAGCAGGTCCTTGTCGCTAACTTGACCAAGAAACCCGAGCAGAAGCCGACAGAAGCTCCAAAATCGAAGGAAACCTATTCCTTCGAAGACGATGACGTCATGACAATCTTTGACGTGCTGATACAGGGAAATAAGCTTCGGGTCTCCGACCTCAAACGTCCTGTTGAGGCAGCCGAGGTGAATAATCCGAAGTACTGTCACTACCATCGTTACGTCCATCATGCGAAGCGGGACTGCTACATGCTGAAGCGGTATATTCAGCGGCTGCTTGACACAAAGGCCCTCACCTTAGACTTCGATGATAAGACGGTTGCCGCTAACATGGTATCACTCCAGTTCGGTAACTTCCCGACAACGGAAGTCTAAGACGGAGTAATCCCAATTCCCCGGACAATAATGGAGGTTGTCAATCTCCCCCCAGCTCGTGACCAAAAAGTCGGGCTGATACCTCTCACCACATCATGGGGGAGGTCATGTGGGTCCATCCTGATCTTGTTCCGGAATTGATGCAGCAAACAACACCTTCTGCCACCAAGTCTAAGGGCAAGAAGTCCAAATCCTGCTACACGGTTTCTATCCCGTCCGAAGAAGCTATAGCAGGAAGAAGGTCTGGCCGAGCGTACCAACGAGTACGACATCCCCGACGATGGTGCGCTCGCAATTGTCGCACCTGCAACATCTGATCCGGATCCATCTTGGCACATCTCGTCATTACTCCAAAGAAGTTCTCTATTCGAGCTTCTCCAACTCTCCAAAGACACTCGGGAAGCCCTGAGCGAGACATTGCAGAATGCCGACACCTACCTGACGCGGATCAAGCCGCCAACTGAGGAGCCTGCCTTATGCTCCCACTACAATAATGTGATGGAGGTGATACCCAACATCACGTTCTCGCAACAAGACATGTTGCTAAAGAACAATCGGCATGATCGTCCTCTGTATTACACAGGGTACATCGGCGCCATCAAAGTGGACCGAATGCATATCGACCCCGGTTCGTCAATCAGCATCATCCTGCAGACCTTGCTTCAGACCTTGGACATCCCGATGCATCGTCTGGCAGCAACAAATACTGCCATTAGTGGCTTCAACACAGGGAGGAGCTACCATCTGGACAAGATTCGCTAGAAATGTCAGATCGGCAACTTGAAAACAGAGGTCACCTACTACGTCATAGACGTACATGTATCATACGTCTTGTTGGGACGTCCATGGATACATCAGTATATGATCGTACCGTCAACCCCACACCAATGCTTGAAGTACGTGGACGATCACGGCGTGGTCAAGACGAAATTTGCCGACGTTCATCCATTTAAAGGGGTCGAGGCCTTCTAGTTTGACTCGATCCTCTACAAGCAAGTCCACCAAGGTGGCAATGGTGCCGACGATGAGGCAGATACTGGAACAAAATCAGACAAGCCCTTGAGAGTCCATCTCAAAGCACGCGCTCCCGACACAGCTCCTCCCCTCAGGGTGAAACTGCCCAGGAAGCACCAGAGCCTCTGGTCGTTCACCTCCGTAGACCAAATCGATCATTGAAGGAAGGTCCGACACCTACGACTTCTAAACCTCTTGTGGTATAGCTGCGCAGGAAACCTTCGAGGCCATCGCTCGCATTGGGGGTAGAACCCGGAAAAGACGAACTGGAGGAGTACGTGGCAGCTCATGCTAACGTCCCTTCTCTCGACGATGTAATTCCAGAAGACAAGTACCTTATTTCATCAATAAAGGGCTATCTTTGAACTACTCGAAAGTTGCACATCTCAACGCACTATATTCCCTGGAGTACGGTCTGGGCCTGCACCTGCATACACAAGTAACTACCACCTATGCAGTCAACCGAATTCTCGCCAGTCAAAACTCCTACTTCGTAGTTCCAGCAAGAAAGAGGGGAGACTCATCTTTGACAGAGTAGGAAGTCCCCAATCCTTCATCCCAGAGGAACTGGAGCCAGAGCTCGATATCGAAAAGATACTATTTCACCGGTACAGTTCTCTAACAAAGCACCTCATCCAGAAGATGTGATACGATCTCAAAGCCGCAAGGGGCTTGAACTACGGCAAAGGCCGACGGCTGCCACTGCGACTGCGGGCTCCTGCAGGCAAGTTCGAGGACTACTAGCATAAAACCAGACATGGCTTAGGTACGTCACGCCTCTCACAACCCCCGAAGGCTCAGATGAAGAAGATGAGTTACACTCTCACTCTTCAGAATCTTCCTCCTGAACTCCGATATCAATATCGGGGAGATTCTAAAGCAAACATTGTCTGCCAACATGGTGTCAGCTGACCCTGAGGAAGACGACGAGAATCCACCGGAACTCTTTGAAACAGAACCGTGGGCCCAACGCCTAGACGCACAATGAGAGATGTGGTTCGAACAACAAGAACCTTCTACTGAGGACGAAGTCGTATAAGTCAATCTGGACGACGAATCCTCCCCTAAACCTATCTTCATCAGCAAGAGTCTGACTAATGGGGATCGAAAATTCCTGTTATAGCTCGTCAGGGAATACATCGATATCTTTGCCTGGAGTTACGAAGGCATTCCGGGACTGGACCCCCAAATTGCGGTCCATAAACTCAACATTTAGCCAAATGCTAAGCCGGTCAAGCAACAGCAACGGCGGTTCTGGCTGGACATCATGAACGCCATCGAAGCTGAAGTCAACAAACTGATAGCTAGTGGCTTCGTCCGGGAAGAACATCCAGAATGGGTAGCCAACATCGTGCCTGTCGTAAAAAAGAACGAGAAAATACAGATCTGCATCGACTTCCGTGATCCAAACGCTGCCTGCCCTAAGGACGAGTTCTCCCTTCCGATCACAGACATAATGATCGACAACACCTGTGGCTTCGAGCGTATGTCCTTCATGGACGGATTCCCAGGCTACAATAAAATCAAGATGTCTCCTGAAGACGAGAAGCATACGTCATTCCGAACGCCGATAGGGGTGTACTGCTACACAGTCATGTCCTTCGGTCTGAAGAACGCGGGTGCTACATACCGGTGAGCAATGAGCACCATCTTCCGTGAGCATCTACGCAAGACGGTCGAGTATTACGTTGATGACATCGCCGTCAAGAGTCGCTCCAAAGATGATCACCTCCAGGACTTGAAGACTGTGTTCGACCTCATGCGTGCGCACCAGCTCAAGATGAGTCCTACCAAATCTTTTCTAGGAGTCTCTAGCGGCAAATTCCTAGGTTTCGTCATAACTTTGAAGGGTATCCACGTGGATCCTGACAAGACTAAAGCAATCCTTAAAATGTGCCCACCGAAGAACCTCAGAGAACTTCGTGGCCTTCAAGGAAGGCTGGCCTATATCAGGAGGTTCATATCGAAGCTCTCTGGACGTTGTCAGGAGTTCACTCAGCTCATGAAGAAGGGAGTCTCCTTTGTCTGGAGCGAAGAATGCTGGCGTAAATTTTATGACATCAAAGAATACCTCATTAGCCCTCCAGTATTAGTAGCCCCAGTTATGGGAAAGCCCTTTCTGCTCTATGTACGAGCGATGGATCACTCTCTTGGCGCACTGCTGGCCCAAAAGAGTGAGACAGGTCACGAGCAAGCCATCTACTACATCAGCAGGATGATGGTCGGTGCAGAGCACAGATACAATCCCGTCGAGAAGGAGTGCCTTGCTCTGGTCTTTGCTATCCAGAAAACTCGACATTACGTGACAGGACAAACGATCCATGTTATCTCACGGGTCAACCCTCTCAGGGTCCTCATGACCAAACCCGGGGCACTAAACTCCTGCCTGGCTACGTGGGCAATACTGCTGTCACCATATGACATGGCGTTTGTTCCACAAAAAGCTATTAAGGGCCAAGTATTAGCTGACTTCCTGGCCGCCCACCCGGTGCCAGAAACTTCGAAACTCTACGAGATCCCCGACGAAGTCGCAGACTCCAACACCGTGACGAGTGCAGAAGCCGTTTGGCGGATGTTCTTCGACGGTGCTTCAAGAACAGGGCCCAAGGACGACATCGTCGCTAGAGTCGGGATAGCGTTGATCTCTCCATACGATCTGGTCATCAACCGCGCCTACTCTCTCACTGAGCCTAGCTCCAACAATGTGGCAGAGTACAACACTCTCGTCATTGGTCTCCAACTCGCCAAACAAGTGGGTGTTGACTACCTGGAAGCCTACGGCGATTCCAAGCTGATAGTCAATCAAGTCCGAGGTGAGTACGAAGTCCGGCATGAGAATTTGATTCCCTACCACCAAGCCGCCCTCGATATAATCTCCACCTTCGAGAGGTTCTTTATAGAGCACGTCCCTCAACTGCAAAATATCGAGGCTGACGCCCTGGTCGTCCTCACTGCCTCCCTGTCTATTCCAGTCAATACTTTTGAACTGATCACCGTGGTCGGTCAAGAGCTGGTCTGTCTGAAGAACCTTTGTGCCTGAGCTACTCAGTAGAGACGAGCACCGACTCACAAGACTGAAATTCTCCCCGAGAACCCAAAGGAAGCCACTTCCATCAGAAGATGTTCCGTTCCCTCCGGTTCTATTACGATACGGCTACCACAATACTGTATCGCCGCTCATATGACAGTCTTCTGCTACGATGCCTATCAAATACAGAAGCGAAGCAGGCTCTCCGGGAGGCTCACAACGGGATTTGCGGTGCCCATCAGTCAGGACCCAAGTTACATGACCGTCTCCGGATAATGGGTTACTATTGGCCGATAATAGTAGCAGACGCCGTTGACTATGCGAGGAAGTGACAAGCATGCCAAATCCACGCAGGTTTCATCTACCAACCCACAGAGTTCCTGTAGCGTCCCGCTCCGCGTCGACGCTATGTACAAGTGATATCGCCTTGCTTGCTCGAACGAAAGTCTTCTTGGAGAGTTTCCGACCGATTAATCAAAGTGAGTGGGCAGAACTGCATTCTTTGATTCTCGCATGCCTTAATAATGAATCTGAGTTTTTGAATGCTTGTTGCTTAATAAGATTGTTTCATAAGAAGAATGATAGAACCGACTCAGTATGCTAATAAGAGAACTCACATAGCTTGTCATTGAAATGAATCTGCTTGCCTGCCTAATAAGAGAACTGGAAATGCTTGTCTGAAATGAGATAGAACCTTGCCATGCTAATAACAAGAGTAAAATAGATTGCTTGCACTTATTCTTGATATCGTATGCTAGACTGGAATACTTGAATGCTTGTCCTAAAAGAGAGAGAAATGCATGCTAGAGTTATAAGAACTGTTCTTGCTTGTTACTTGCTTAATGAGTTAACTTTGCTTGAGCATGCTTCATTGATTGCTTGTCATGAGATGGAACTTGGTGATTGGCATGAGCTTGTGAATCTAGACTAATAGTCCACCCTGAGGCTTAAAAACCTTACTTACGGAAGGGTGTGGCTATTAGGCAAGTGTATTGAGAGAGCTTCGGCTATATGGACTTGATAGATGTGTTTGCTTGCTTGTTCTGGATTATGTGCATAACCTTGCATTGATAGGAGCTTGCATTCTCGCATTTGGTCAGGACAACTTGTGCACAAGGATTATCTCTCGAGCGGTCCCTGGGGCACTGGGGATCGTTTGGCCTGGGAAGAGATCTGAAACTAGCTACCTGAGGCTTGTACGTCCTTTTGGTAGACCATCTATTAGTGAGATGGGCTTGTACGTCCCAACTGCTAATCCCGTTGAGGGGACCATCATGTAGTTAGGGCGCATGCTAGGCTAGCCTTCTTGCATACCTAACTGTTTGATGCAGGGACGAACAGGAAACTAGAGAACTGTACATATATGTTATGCAAATTGTTGCTAACTTGTGTGTCTGCTGCAGGGATAACCGTTCGGCCGTGGGTAAGAAATATTATGAGTTTATCTTTAGCCTGCTAGATCTTTCAGTATGCATCGTGAGTTATCTGATAGTGCATTATGCATTCGCATCGGTCGGACAATGGCTATTAGTGTAGAGCTGAACCTCGGTCACAGCTGCTAATAGTACCAGTATGTGAGTCATTGGATAGCTGGATTACCGCTGCCAATCCTGAGTTTCTCGGGGACCGAAATCATATAGATGTGTTGCCTTATTGCCTGAGTGAATGATAGTCTACTTGATATGCTTGCCTCAATCGGTGATTTGCCCCATGAGTTAGTTTGTGTTGCACAATACATGCTGCGCACTACACGATGAGAACACTGTCCCTTATAGTTGCTTGAATGCTTGAGTATCGAATATGCAAAACTGGTTTCCAACTTGTGTTTTCAAAAAGATGTAATCTGACTAGTTCTGAGCTGCATGAAAAGAACATAGGTTAAACTAGCAAGATCACTAGTAATGCAATGTTTTGCCACATGATTACTTAGTGTGGGTCTCAGGGGGTGTAGCTTCTGTTCAGTTGTTTATACTCACCAGTACTTGTATAAAGTGCTGACCCACCAACAGTTTGCTTGTTCTCAGGTGCTTGTTCGTTCGAGGAAGCGATAGCCGTGCCTCATCCCAAGGAGCCGAAAATCTGGAGTCGATGCCTTGAGCCACATCGAGCTGTGCCTGCTTTGAGCTACTTTTTTATAGAGGGATATAATGGATGGAACGGTATCATTGTAATCGAGAGATAGAGTGCTTGAGCGAATTGTAACATTGGTCTTGCGCCGCTTGTAATACATCCGATTATCAATAAAAGAGCTTGTTTATCATGTGCCATTGTGTTCTTTACTTTTCTGCAATATGTGTGCCACTGCTTCAGTATTGAATAGCTTACTTGCCCTTGTTCAGAGCTTTGGCCTTGTGCAAGCGCACTTTAGGCTTGCACGGCATCACGTCCCAATGAGAACGATTGTCCCGCGGGAGAGCTGTAACGTGGTGATTCACGTTCAGCGGGGACAATTGGGCTTGCGGGAGACCAGGGCGTGACAGTTCCTACACCCGACCATTGCGTCTTGGCAATTCGAAGCTTGGGACATGGATATCATAGGGCCGATCAGTCCGCCTTCGTCTAAGGGACATCGGTTTATCCTCGCCATTACCGACTACTTCTCCAAGTGGGCAGAAGTTGTCACACTCGCTGAAGTCAAGACATCAAACGTGATCAACTTTGTCAAGCATAACGTCATATTTTGCTTCGGCTTGCCACGGAAGATCATCCACGACAATGGTCCACAGTTTGCAAGCCATGCTTACCGGTTATGTGACAAGAACCGAATTCAGAATGTGGCCTCAACTGCTTACAATCCAGCAGCAAATGGTCTGATGGAAGTATTAAACAAGACCATCATAAAGCTACACAAAAAGTTCGTGTCATCCCATAAGTGCGACTGGAATGAGAAGCTGGGTGAATGTTTCAGGGCCTATCGAACAACTGTCCGGACACTTACTGGTAGTAAGCCATTCTCCTTGGTCTACGGGAGCGAAACGGTCCTCCTTTTTGAGATCCAGATTTCCTCGCTCCGAGTAGCTCTCTCCAACCAGTTAACCGTTGACGACAATCACCGCCGACGGCTACAAGAGTTAGAACCACTCGACGAGAAACGTTTCTTAGCTCAACAGCGCATTGAGCTATACCAAGCACGTCTCCCAGGAGCCATCAACAAATGGGTCAAGAAGAGGACTTACCAAGTGGGTGACCTCGTCCTGACAGTAAGAAGGCCGATGGTTATGACCCACAAGACGGCTGGCAAGTTCCAACCTAAATGGGAAGGCCCGTTCGTCGTAGAGTCGGTATTCTCCAACGACACTTAACGACTGGCGAAACCCAATGGCGACTTGCTCATGATGCCCATCAACGGCAAGTTCCTAAAAAAGTACTGTCTAAGCTAAACTCGGTACTCCTCTTATCCCCAGCAGGACAACCCAGATGTACAGTGTCTACACAACACTCTTGGTTCTTCATCCTCAGCAAGTGCCTATGCACATCAGAACCTTTCCTCAACAAGCTATTATCACTATTCAGGAGTCCTGGATACGTAACGGATAATAGATCCTCAAAAGCTCCCCAGCAGAGCAGTCCCCAGGTCTACCTGCACACTCCCGCAGGGACCACTCAAAAACCAGTCTCGTTAGACACTAGCCATGTTCATATTACCTCTGAGCTATCGACCTAACGAATCTCCCCAGTGGAGTAACTCTCAGGTCTATCTACATTTTCGGGTAGACCACACTCAGCAAACCACTCCTCGGTGAGTTTCTCGGACGCTAGTTCACGCCCATACTACCCCTAAACTACGTCTCTCCACTTTCTCCAGCAGAGTGAATCTATCACCACAAGAAAATGGCCACGTGCACATTACCTCTGTCATGTTTTTCTTTATCCCCGCAGAGTCATATCTTACCACGTCCACATTACCTCTGAGTAAGATATTTCCAGAACATTTCCATGTCCATATTACCTCTGAGTAAAGTTCTGCTCTTCGACTTTCTAGTATCACGTTCGCATAACCCCCTGATAGTGCTAGTCGTTTCAGCTTATTACCCGTACTTAAGGTACGCCATGGGTAATAAGTCCACAACCTAAGACTTTGCCACGTCCATATTACCTCTGAGCAAACATTCTTGCCCATCGACTTTCTACCACCACGTCCATAATACCTCTGACCCACCACGTCCATAATACCTCTGATGGTGTCAGTTGTTCTAACTTATCATCTGTACTAAACCCTAGGTACGCTAAGGATGATAAGTCCACAAAAATTTCACAGCAGAATTATCTCAAAACAATTATGTCCATATTACCTCTGAATTATTTTTCCACAAAAACTCCAGTCCCACAGAAGTTTATTTTACTATGTCCACATCACCTCTGAGTAAGATACCTCTAACGGAATTCCAAGTTTGCCACATCTATGTTACCTCTAAGCAAACGTCCCTCCAAACAGTCTGCTATCACGTCCTAGATCCCTGATAGTGTCAGTCACTTCAACTTATTATCCGTACCCAGTCTTAGGTACGCCATGGGTAAAATTCTCCAGTGGAATGTCCCGAGAGAATGCAATGTCCTACTACGTCCATATTACCTCTAGTAGAATATTCGTCTTCTTGACCAAGTCAAAACTCTCTTATGTTTTTTTTCAAAGTATTTCAAAACTTGTTCAAGTTTTAAAAACTTTGAAGGGGGTCTTGTAGAAGCATGAAAAATTCGAGTCCATGCGCCGGAAGATAAGCCCTCAAAGCCTGCCTTGGTCATGCTGGTGAGAAGCTATGCGACCAAAGGACTCGTATAAATCCCCAAAGCAAGTCTGTAAGTGCATCCATGCGGTCAGATTATAAGCCGCATACATACAAGATCTATGCGTCAATCTCTCCATGAGCCAAGTTTTCTATGCGTCAAGCTCTCCACAAGGACCAGACTCCATGCGTCTCTTGCCACATGCGTCCCAAACTCCATGCGTCCCATGCGTCCCAGATTCCATGTGTCCTATGCGGCCTCGACTCTATGCGTCCTCGTCCTCGTCCTCATGAAGCCAGAGTGTTCATCAGACCAAGGCCAGACGAGAGCACGTATGCGGCAACGTCCCTATGCGACAGTCAATTTGCAAGATCGTGTCATTACAACCGAAAAGATCTTCACACAATCAGTGCTGACTACGTGTCCAGTTGACCAAGTCACGCACACAAAGGGTTGAGAACAACCCCGAGATTTTATCAACCGCATATCCCAACCGAGACTATGTGGCAGCCCACCAGTGATATGCGTCCACAGTTGCAACCATCAGTATGATGGCTATAAATATGAAGAACTTGGACGTTCCCGGAGGCACTCTTTTTAGAGACCACGGACGAGAGCACACATGCGGCCTCGACTCTATGCGTCCTCGTCCTCATGAAGCCAAAGTGTCCATCAGACCAAGGCCGGACAACAGCACATATGCGGCCTCGACTCTATGCGTCCTCGTCCTCGTCCTCATGAAGCCAAAGTGTCCATCAGACCAAGGGCGGACGAAAGCACATATGCGGCCAAGACGTTATACGTCCTCGTTCTCATGAAGCCAAAGTGTCCATCAGACCAAGGCCGGACGAGAGCATGCGGCCTCGACTCTGTGCGTCCTCGTCCTCATGAGGCCAAAGTGTCCATCAGACCAAAGGCGGACGAGAGCATACATGCGGCCTCGACTCTATGCGTCCTCGCACTCATGAAGCCAAAGTGTCCATCAGACCAAGGACGGATAAGAGCACACATGCAGCTTCGACTCTACGCATCCTCGTCCTCATGAAGCCAGAGTGTCCATCAAGACCAAGGCCGGACGAGAGCACATATGCGGTCAAGACGTTATGCGTCCTCGTCCTCATGAAGCCAGAGTGTCCATCAGACCAAGGCCGGACGAGAGCACATATGCGGCCAAGACGTTATACGGCCAACACGCTATGCGGCCCTCAGCTCGGAAGATCCTTCCGTTGCAACCGAAGGAATCCTTACACAATTAGTGCAGACCACGTCTCCAGTTGACCAAGTCATGCACACAATGGGTAAAAAATGACTCCGTCCCTCAACCAAGATTTTATCAACAATATATCTCAACAGAGCCCACGTGGCAGCCTGCCTGTGGCATGCGGCTACAGTTGCAACCGTATTCTGTTGAAGAAATCCTATGGACCACCAAATAGAGGCATATGCGGCCTCTATAGCCTGTCAGCATTGCGGCTATAAATAGCATGGTAGCACACCCATACAAAGGCAGGCGAGCAACAGCACAGGAGAAAGAACAGAAAAGAGCTTCCTCACTTCTGTATCAGACCGTCAAAGGAGTAAAAGAGTCACTGCAGCACTAGATCTCCATCGTCACCCCCCCCAAAATCAAAAAATTGTACTTAAATTGTCTGTTTAGGATATCTTTGTATTTTCTTTAGTTTGTTATTAAAGCAATCCCAATTTAATGGCAAATAGAGGACGAGTTGTAAGATAAGAGAAATGCAGGCTCAGTCCTACGAACTCGATTAAGAGAGAGTGGTTCATCAAGGTATTAACATGTGTCAAGAGAAATGTCAAAAAAATAGAAAATAGTTGGCAAGTACATGGCGTAAAGTAATGAACGTCATTTCTTGCGACATTGAACCATTTGGAATATGATAGTCTATGGAAGATTGAACGGAATAGAGAAATGCAGATGATATAAAGCAGACATTTCTAAGTAAGAAACTTCATCAAAGTAAGTTTTCTTAGATAGAAACGTGAAGAAAATGATGTGATGCATTTCAAAGAAATAATTGTTCAGATTCTAGCATGTAATCTTTCGGGTGGACAGTTATGAGGTGCACAAAGTTTTTGAAAGAGTTCAAAGTAACGTTGTTTTCAAATTGAACTTGAGTGATACTAACTAATGGTTCACCTTCAGCAGGTATGCGTAAGATTTCTCCCAAGTCATTAGCATCAAATTCAATGTAAATACCGCGTACTCTAGAAGAGATGGTGCCATTGTGATATGCTAAGTTATAATAAAACATGCGGACAACATTCAGAAAAATACGATAACGTGTTGCAACAAGTTCTTCAAATTGAAAATTTTGAAAAACAGATTAGTCATAAATCTCTAGAGAAGTTATCCGGTAATAAGAGAACTTGCTCTGATACCAATTGTAGGACCGTAAGACAACTCTAGAGGGAAGGTGAATAGAGTGCAGCGAAATAATCTATCTAATTAAAAATTTATGCAGAGTAAAGGCATATATCAACTAATAACAG
The DNA here is from genome assembly GCA_036927795.1 of Iris macrosiphon. NCBI lineage: Eukaryota > Viridiplantae > Streptophyta > Magnoliopsida > Asparagales > Iridaceae > Iris > Iris macrosiphon. The sequence continues at coordinate 65,241,099 of JAYESA010000013.1, forward strand.
TAAATAGAGTAGAGCAGTAAAGTTGAGAGAGCAAACGTAAACACCGCGATGTATACTGGTTTTCCTCTAAGAGGACTAGTCCAGTCTCGAGAACTCTTGCTCGGAGTTTTATCCACTATAATCACCAATAGTGAATCACAATCTTTGATCCGAAGGCTTGTCACTTCTTTACAACCACAAGCTTTGATACGAAGGCTTGCAACTTCAAGACTGAAAAAAAAATTTGCTGACCCAAGTTCTTACAACTCTGATAGACTTCTAAACCAAGATCGCACTTGGCACTAGAAGACTAGGGAGTTAATCTTGGAGACGGAAAAGTTTAGGCTATGAGGGTTTGCTCACTAAAGGATAGAAAGATGAAGAAGAGATGACTGAGTAAGAATGTGAAAATCCATGTCTATTTATAGGGTATGCTCAAACCAAGTTCTACCAGAATTCAGTATGGAATATTTAAAATTTTCAAACGTTGGACCATAAAATCAGGAATTTCACAACTGGTCATATTTCTAAAATAGGCTGACCGAGTTCGGTTTGAGTTCGGCCAAGAGCTCAGTCCGAGTTCGGTCGGTTTATTCCAGAATGGTTTGGGTTTGTGTATGGACTAGTTTTGGTTTGATTTGGGTTTGTATATGTGGATGAGTTTCAGGCTATTTTGAGTAGACTTGAGTATGCCAGTGCGACTCGATGTACATAAGTCCTAAATTCAATAAAATAAAAGATTACATAGAAGAGTTACAATAAGACGTAGTGCAAACAACAATCGTCGCAGCATTGTTGAGTCTTCAGTTGTATCAATTGTATCATATTGCGACATATCGAAACATGGTTTAGTTAACTATCAAAATCAAGTTGACTGAGACCGAATGAGCCAACATATATATGTTACAAGGGAGTAGAAAAAAGAAAAAAGGAAGGAAAAAAAAACCAGATACATGTTCGGCGCCTAGGCGTTAGGCGTCCCTCTTCCGCACCGAATCCGCATAATAAATTTTAAAACACTCCATATATATAGGAGAACCTTTCTCACAAAACTTTATCCAATATGGGACTAAAATACACAAGCATAGTGGTAAGCCAATCAAGAAAGATACATGGTTTTCCTTGTATAGTGAAGGCCAAGCCAATTAAAGACTGGCGGTATAAGCTACGGATGGCAATGGGACGGGTTTACCAATCCCGCCCCTGACCTTGAAGGCTCTCCCCGCTTCCATCCCTGCCCCCATCAATTCGGGGTATCCTCATCCCCGAACCCAGCACGGATTAGATCCCCATCTCCGTCCCAGGTTCTCATAATCATACCCGTATTCCTGTATCTGCCCCGATTATATCTGTAATTATATATAATGCAAGTCGACATCAATTATGGTATTAAGGTAAGTATATGATTAATAAGTATATGTGTACTTGTAAATAGTACAGGTCAGATAATATATATATGGGTAAGATTATATAATATATATAGGTGTGTTTATAACTTATATATATAATTATAAATTAAATTTTAAAAAAATTTAGGGCGGGTATAGCAATACCATACACGGTTCAAGGATTTTCAAAAATTCCCGAACATCAACCCGAAAATGGTCCCCAAATCCATCCCGTTCGGACGGGATCCTATGGGAACGCGAACTCGCAGGAAAAATTGTCATCCCTAGTATAAGCCAAGCAAGAATTTTTTTGGCAGTTAATGGTAGGGACGACAATTTACCCTACGGGTTCGGGTCCTCGAGGAGACGAGTCCCGAACGGGACGGGTTTGAGGACCATTTTGGGTTCGGGTTCGGGGATGTTTTTAAACATCCTTGAATCCTGTATGCCACGAACTCGCCTCAATTTTTTTAATCTAATCTAATTTAATTTAATTTAATTTAATTATATATATATATATATATATATATATATATATATATATATATATATATTAAAAACACACATATATACTAGTAATGTGCACGTGGATTGTACGTGCGTAAAAAAAATATTGTAAAAAATTAAACATGAAATTTATTTTTAAAAATGTCATTCCTAGAAATTGAACTCAAGCAATCAAAGAAAATGCCTCCCACCTTAACCACTTGAGTTAGAGTTATTTAGTTATAAATATATGATATTAGGTAGTTAAATGCTTGGTTATTTTTTTAATAATTAGTGGATTATTTAGGTAGTTATTTAGTTATCTTCTTATTAATTTTTTTAATTCATTTAAATGATGATATACATACGGCTTAGATGGCTCATTTTTGAGCCATTTCTAAGCCACATTATAACACAACACACACACACATAATAATAATAATAATAATAATAATAATAATAATAAATCTTACCCATATAGATATAATCTATCGTGTACCATTTACAATTACACATAGTAATTAATCATATACTTACCTTAATACGATAATACATACTGACATGCACTATATATATGGAATTATTGATGATTTTTTTATTATTTATATTTTTCATAATTTTGCTTGGTTAAAAATCGGGGCGGATACAAGGATAAGGGTACGAGTACGAGAACATGGGGAGAGGGATGAGGATCTAGTCCCCGCCGGAGAGGGATGAGGATCTAGTACGAGTACGAGAACATGGGGAGAGGGATGAGGATCTAGTCCCCGCCGGAGTCAGGGACCGGGATTTCCTGAATCGATGGGGGCAGGGATGAGGGCGGGAATAGGGGCAGGGAGAGCCTTCGGCGTCGGGGAAGGGTTGCAAACCCTTCCCATTGCCATTCTATTTAACATATATTATTTGTCAAGCACTCCTAGTAGGCATCAATCCAATAAGTGCGATAGATATTGAAGTTAAGCAAGAATAATGAATGAGCCTTTCAGGTAGCTAAGGAACTTAATGTTGCTCTACAAATAGCAGTTTTAAATAAATTTTTGCCATTAAGTGCAAGTTGAAGCATGTGAAACATGTCCAACTTGTTAAATAAACTGACAAACAACAAACTATTAGGCTACAAAAGATAGAACAGACATCAGTAAAGTTACCATAATGAGTAAAAACAATAGAATCAACAGTCTCCATCATAAGTAGGCATGGATAGAAGACGGTATCAAAAGCTCGTCACATGACTCAAGAGATAGCAGTAGTAGCAGGGTCGACGAACGAGGATGGACACTAGTACTAGTAGAAGTAGTAAGGGTCGGTACCCGAGGATGCATGAATCATATATAGACGACAAATAACAAAGATCAACACAAGCGCACAAACCGGAAATAGTTGAGAAATTACGGAGGCTGACACATGAGAATGTGTGACCATAGAAAGTGAGAATAACATGATCTGTGTATGACAACGCACAACTAGAAATAGCCGAGAAATAGCAAAGATCAACACAAAGCCATAAATAGCTGAGAAATGACAAAACTTGGTCCATGAGGATGTTGACCAGAAGTAGAAAAGAGATCCATCGCACAATGACGAAGAACCAAAAAATAGCCTAAATTAGCAGTAAACTGCTCAAGATAACGCACAACCACAAATAACCAAGAAATAGCAGGTATTGATGCATGAGGACGTATGCTCATAAATAAACAATAAATGACATATTGGTAGAGATTGGTGCCATAATACCTCGTCAACAGTTCACCCTCAAGCATGTCCAACTTGAAAGCAAAACTAATTTTTTTCAACAATTATATTCGAATAACAAATTGAGCAATACAAGCAACAATAAAAAATAGTAGTAGACTTACGAAGATCACTTCACGAAGAAGAGACACAAATGACGGTAACAACCACAACAACAGAGATGAGCCTTAGACACATGATCCACAATCAAGGAACAATCATCAATATACAACTCATGGTACAAAATGTCTAAGGTGCTGGGGGTTAAGGGTGGCGACTAATGTTTTGGGATTTATTTTTGGATTTTGGGTTTGCATTTATTTTTTGTTTGGTTGATTTAGGGATTTGGCTATTGGGTTGCTAGTTATGGCTATTGGATTAATGGATCATGACTATTGGGTTAGAGGTTGGTAGCGGCTAGGGTTTGTAGTGAATGTTGAAGTTTGTAGTTAAGGGTAAGGTTTGGAGTGGAGGCAAGGGTTTGGATGGGTTAGGGAATGGGATAGGAAGCAAACAGGGTTTGGAAATGTGTGTGTGTGAGAGAGAGAGAGAGAGAGAGAGAGAGAGAGAGTTTGGGGTGATGTTGGCTAGGAAGTCTGGGATTAGGGATGGAGTTGGGTTTTATATAGGAGAGAAGGATTTAAGTTTTGGAAAGATAAAGATGATTAGTGTTTTATTTTGGTGCAAGGGTAGAGAGAGAGGTCCAAGATAAACCTTGTTCTCATCAGTGTTTTAAAAAACGTCCGTTTTGCCGCCTTAGGTCTTTCACCTCTGACGCCTAGGCAACTAGTATTTAGACAGTGAGATCCTGAGACGTTCGCATTGGAATGGGAGGTACCCGCATTGGAATGGGAGGCACCCGCCTTGAACCGTCTCGGAGAGTCTCAACTCGCATCGGGTTGCCTCCAGCGCCTTGACCTGCATCGACTTACAAGTAACACAACCTAAGCCATTTTTTGAATTTGGAATCTGACCTAAGCTAAATACAATTTATAGATATTATTAATAATTTAATATAGATATTAGAGAATTTGAGAGGGAACAATAGTATTTTTTCTACTAATCTATTTTCCTTGTGTGTATGTCCTAATCTATTGTATTCCATCTCTGTTTCCAACTTCAACATGCATTGCCACCCATAATATGTAAATCTCTCTCTCTCTCGCTCACCTTTTCTTACCGACTCTATGTTTCTTTTTGGTTTTCTCCTATGCCAAGGTCAAAGGATCTCGACGATGACTTCTCATTGATGTTGATCTCTCCAATAAGCATGTCTCTCTCTTTTCTTTTTTGTTTAGAAATCTTTTTGTTCAGAAAATTTTTGTTCTCTCTCCAGTAGAGTATTTCCCTCATCGGCTCCTCACACCAGTTTGGAAGTATAGACACTCCAAAGAGTTGTGTCATGTCTATGTCGTGTTCACATACAGGACACGCCACAAACACCCCAATATATTCTAGGAAACACCATATTAGCCATTGAATCTGAGTAAGAAAATATTTGAGTCTCTAATTAGGGAAGACAAAAATGTTACGACTTTGGGTAACATAAGTTTTAGTTCTCAAATTCCCTTTCCTTAGTTATGACAATAATATTTGTTAAGAGTTATTTTATTTTGTTATTTATCTTATGAGGGTATAAAAGCAATTGTGGGTGTATTGCATATCAATATAAATAGATATGAGATGCAACCTAAGATTTTATACCCTTGCAATTCCTTTCTCATATTCTCTCCTCTTACTTTTATCCTTCTCGCCTCTCATCTCCAAACTTCACTTGGTATCAGAGCATCTTTTTGAAATTACTTTTCGTCTACTTTTAATGATTTATCGTTCGTCGTTCGTTGTTCGTAGTCGTTCATGGTTCGTTAATGAGATCTAGGGTTTCTACAGATCTCCGTTGGTTGTGTTAGTCTCGGAACTTAATCAAAAGATGAAGGAACGGGCCAGGAACAGAGGTTCTAGCAAACTTCACAGTCTACCCTCTGTTTGATCCTGATGTTATAGTCGAGACACAGAGGTTGCAGCAAACAAGTTTGCCCTCGGAAGAACTCGATTCCAACGAACAACAAAATATATCAACTCTGATTACAACTTGCAGAAGATTACAATAATCATAAAATAATCTCAGTTCTTCCTTGCAAACACAGTTGCAATTGGGACAGAACGAGTTACAAAGAGAGAATGAAGAAGAAGATGGATCTCTACTTGCTGGGGGTGATAAGGATCACCGTTGCTCAAAGCAAGATTCGTCCCACACGATCTGCTCCCAGGAGCCAGCAAGTTCATGAAGAACTTCTGGAACGCTCCCTGTCACCTCTTCTGGACGCACAAACTCCCTGGACTCTAATGGCGACAGCAGCAACAACTCTCTTCTTCTCCCAATTTTCGAAGTAAATTCTCAAAGGGACTACGAAGAAAGTATTTATAGAGGAGGACGGAAACCCTAACCCTGGCCGCCAACCGGTTACGAAAAGATAGGAACAAATTTAATTCAAATCCTACAAAAAACGGATATGAATTAAAGACTTAAATCTTTCCATAACCAAAAGAATCCCGCAATCAGTGGGATCATGCACTAACCGGGCTCTTTGCGCATATGCGCGCATTAGCCCAACCGAACTGCTCCTGTGCGCACAAGGCAGCAGCAAAGCGGCCTAGCACACATGCGCGCATACGCCCGCTCAGCATCCTCCTCATGCACCCACGCATGCAATCAAGCTAGCAACACTGCATGCAACTCGCACATAAAACGAGCGCAACTAATGCGCACAAAGCCGATGCTGACATGCTAAGTGCAAAAGGTGACAACAAAGTGCCACTTTGCACCATTGAGCCCGAGTCTGAGTCGCTAAGCCTATTTGCGACTTAACTCCTAAGAAATTTTTTCTAAGAGAATGACAAAAAACATAAACCCACATGACACTCATGTGTCCCACCTGTGGTGCCCCGTTCCCCCTATTCGGGGAGCGCGGCTAAGAAATACAAGACGGTATCGTTCGATCGGGATAGATTGAATTAAGAACTCGTCCTCGTTATGGATTTGTTTCTTCGGAATCGATTCCCATATTCAGTGGACCGTGCCCCCGGGATCGACTTAGCGGCAGAGTCAGGAGGGACCTCTCCGCTGCATTCTTTTGTTGCCTAGTTTTCGCTGTCGCTTGTTGCTTTCGTGCCTTGAGTTGGTTTTCGGATTTGCTTGGATTTTCTTGAACGGTTTCGATGGATTTCATTGCTTTCGTTCGTAGGACTGCACGTCAATTCCGATAACGGAAAGAGAGGAAGAAGTACTGATCAGCTGTTCGTGTCAATACAGGTGATCCAGCAGTAGGCGTCGCTCGAGCGGACTCCTAGGCACTTCTTTCCTTCTTCCTTACAACCACTAAAGTGAGTGGCTACCAACCCGATTAGCTAGCCCTCCTTGCTAATCATCACATCTGAATCTGTGTTCGTGCTTGCCCCGATCAAACGATACCAAGTAATAACTAAAAGACTACAATATAACTAGGAAATAGACTTGGGTTATATTATGCTTGTCAAATGAAACTTGTGAACGGTTATTTACTTACATGCTTGCTCGTTTGGAACGTTCTTCACATGCATAGATATAAGTTAGAATACATATTTCTTCTTAATTTGTGCTATGGATAGAACTCTTCTTGAATGCCATAAACTGAACAGGTAGGCTATGCAAAAGTAAATCTTGCCATGTACTGCCCTGCTCCTGTTATGCCTGATTTGCCTCGATTGCTAACTTAGTGTACTGCGTTGATCACGGACAACTTGTGCACAAGGTCTTAGTTCCTGCGGACGGTCGCTGGGGCACCGGCACCGATCCGATCCGATCCGGACGGAACTCATGATAGTCGCCTGCTATAGGACGGAATGCCTTGGGACGTCCTGATCTATGCGTCGCACGGCACTCCGTACCGAGACTAGCCCGTCCATTATGGCAACGTGCCAGTGATCCCCCTTGTATATTTAAACCTGTTGCAACTAACTTGTGTCTTCTTGGCAGGGAAGGCAAGGTAAGTATTGTGCAGGTGGTTCAGACGGACAGGTAAATGTCACCGAACGGTGGCGGGTTATTTCAATGATTCTATATCTATGTCTTGTTGTAAAATGAACTAAGGCAAGATAGAAACCCACAATAAATGTGCATGCTTCATTAAAACAACGTGTTGATTGGTATAGTTGGGTTAGCTTGCCTTCACCAGTACGTTTCGATGTACTGACCCTCGTTGAAACAGGTTCCCCGCGCTAGGAGAACCAAGCGAGGAGCAGGAGACAAACCCCCAATCCAGTCCAGCTGTAGGCACGCCTCGACCGTGCCACATTTTGTAGCATTTTGAAGAAGAAGTTAGCCACCAAGCAACCATGCAGCTTCGTGGCAAGGCAGTCGTTCCGACCCAAGGTCTTACATTTTGAGTTGTTAGTAAAGGATGTAATGTACAGGACTGCTATCTCATTTTGTGTCAACACTTTTGTAAGCCCATAGAGGCAATCCTTATGACTCAGTTCAAGGAGTTTGTAATAGATGTTCATATTATCAATAAAAGAGAACTTTTCCATGTTTCAATCTGTGGTTCAATTATCTGCGTACTCTGAATATGTGCTCGCTATGCAAAACGAAAATACTGAGCCTTGTGCGGTGCGCAACCTAGGCCCGCACGGCGGTCACGCCCGGGGGACGACTAACGATTCCACGGAATCGGGGCGTGACATGTTGGTATCAGAGCACAGCTTCAAAGTTCCTTTGATTCATGAACTGGAAAAGTTCCCTTAGCGATAATTTCCTATGCGAACTCCTGAACTCGTTAAGGCCAAAATGAGATGCGTTCATGCAATAAGTCCATAATACATTATGATCCTGATCTAAATTACCTCTTTTGAAGGAATGGCGCAAGCGCAACCATCAGCGCTAGCACCGGGCGAGACCCAGGCTCAAGGGAGCAGCTCCGGAACATCAGGAAGCTCTCGAAGCCAACGGGGCATGTCTCAAACAGATTCGCTTCAACAAGTGATGCAAATGTTAACCGAGCAACGACAGAGAGAGGATGCCCGCCAAGCCAGGTTCGAGAGCAATCTAGAGGCTCGACTCTCAGTCCAGCAAAAGCAGGTAGATACCCTGCAGCAACTTGTTCAGACCTTGGCCACCAACCAGTCCACAGCTACAACAGCGACCCCGGTGGAACAACCAATACTTGAAGTCGAGACACCGCTAGTGCCAAGGACGAGGGAAGTGACTGCCTTCACCTTTGGCAACTTCAAGAAGGTCTGCAACACGCCATTTAATGGGACTGAGGATCCGATCGTGGCCCTAGATTGGCTCGCTGAGCTTGAAGATCATTTTTCTCTCCTGGAGGTGCCGGAAGACAAGCGCGTCACCTGTGCCCAACTACTGCTTCGCCTCAATGCGCACGACTGGTGGGACGTGCATCGACGATCTCTTCAACTTGGCCATGGAGAGGAGGCGATCGCGTGGGCGACTTTTCGTGCCGCGTTTGAGGAGGAGTTTATACCCCCGCCTCTACTCCGTCAACGGGAAAACGAGTTTGTTCAACTCCGGCAGGGCAGCATGACGGTGAAGCAATATTCGGCAGAATTCAACAAACTGGCCAAATTTGCTACCGCTTATCTACCGAATGCAGCGAGTCGTGCCAGACGATTCGAAGGAGGGCTACGTCCTGGCATCCACGGGCACGTATCCGTTCCACAGTATCAGACGATGAGGGAAGTCTTAAACCATGCCCTTTCGCTCGAACCGCAGTATCCTCACGTTGCTGCCGGCGCTGTGCAAACTTCCAATCACAAACGCCAAGGCAACGATAGAGGAAACAATGCTGCAAAGCGTCCAAATAACGGCGATAAACAGCGTGGAGACACCAACAAGACCTGCAACTTTTGTAGGAAGCCTGGGCATATCGAAAAAGATTGTCGCCGCAAGCTTGGGACTTGCCTCCGTTGCGGCGATCCAACCCATCAAATTAGCAGCTGTCCGCTCTCCCCACCAAAACAGCAGAATCAGACACCGGCACCTCAGGGAAATCGAGCGGCACCTCAGCAAGGGCGTAATCAAGCTCAAGGCCGGGTCTATACCATGACACGGGAAGAAGCTCTAGCTTCGGATACCGTCGTGTCAGGTACTTTGCTTTTCAATAATATACCTGCTCGTGTTCTATTTGATTCAGGTGCAACGCATAGTTTTATTTCCACAAATTTTGCCGTGGAGAACAATGTAAAAATGACTCCGTTGCACTTAGATTTAAATGTTAGCACCCCCTCTGGTACGAAAATACCTGTTCGTTCAGTATGCCTAGGCGGTTACATTTGTATTGGAGAGAAGAAGCTGTCGCTCGATGTCTTAGTTCTAGATGTTAGGGACTATGATATCATCTTGGGAATGGACTGGCTCGGCGCATGCGCGGCAACTATTGAGTGTGCAGAGAAGCGAGTCATTTTCCGTCTGCCCGGAGAAGCCGTGTTCTGTTACACCAGTAGTCCAGCGAACGATGCGACCAGGGCCTGCATGGTGATTTCGGCAAAATCTGCTCGGCGAATGCTCTACACAGGCTGCGAGGGATTTCTAGCATCAGTTTGGGACACACGGCAGGACTACGCAAACGTCGACTCTACTTCCGTTGAGGCGGAGTTCCCCGATGTGTTTCCGAGCGAACTACCCGGCATGCCGCCAGACCGAGAGATTGAATTCACTATCGACACATTTCCAAATACACAGCCTATCTCAAAACCTCCGTACAGAATGGCTCCGGCAGAACTGAGGGAATTAAAATGTCAACTTCAAGAATTACTTGACCGTGGGTTCATCCGACCGAGCGTATCTCCTTGGGGTGCGCCTGTGCTCTTCGTGAAGAAGAAAGACGGAACTCTACGCCTCTGCATCGACTACAGAGAATTGAACAAGGTTACGATCAGAAACAAGTATCCTCTGCCACGGATTGATGACTTGTTCGATCAACTACAAGGCGCAGCAGTATTTTCAAAAATAGATCTTCGCTCGGGTTATCACCAGCTGAAGATTAGGCCTGAGGACACCCCCAAAACTGCTTTCCGAACCCGGTATGGACATTACGAATTCTCAGTGATGCCGTTCGGACTGATGAATGCGCCTGCAGCATTCATGGACGTTATGAATCGAGTATTTAGACCTTTCATCGATAAATTTGTGGTGGTTTTTATCGATGACATCTTGGTGTACTCGAAGACTAGGGATGAGCACGCAGGACACCTGCGGATGGTGCTGCAAACCCTTCGAGACAACAAGTTGTACGCCAAATTGAGTAAATGCGAATTTTGGCTAGACAGTATATCCTTTTTAGGCTATGTTATCTCGTCTCAAGGCATCTCAGTTGACCCGAAGAAGGTGGAAGCCATTACACAGTGGAAACATCCGGAATCAGCTAGCGATATCCGAAGTTTTCTTGGACTGGCAGGGTACTACCGTAGGTTCATACAGAATTTTGCTAGAATTGCTTCGCCCTTGACTCAGCTCACACGGAAGGGTGCGAAGTTTACTTGGACGGACGACTGTGAAGCTTCGTTTACGGAGTTAAAGCAGCGCCTCGTCTCCGCCCCGGTCCTTACTTTGCCGAACGGACCGGATGACTTCAAAATATATAGCGATGCATCAGGAAAGGGACTATGATGTGTCCTGATGCAACGGGATAAAGTGATAGCCTATGCGTCTAGACAGCTAAAGCCTCACGAGCAGAACTACCCAACACATGACCTCGAACTTGCCGCGGTAGTGTTTGCACTGAAGCTGTGGCGCCACTACCTTTATGGCGTACCGTGTGAAATCTATACGGACCATAAAAGCTTGAAATATTTGTACACTCGGAAGGATTTGAATCTTCGGCAGCGGCGATGGCTTGAACTCCTAAGCGACTTCGATCTCATGATCAGATACACGCCTGGTAAGGGAAACGTAGTAGCTGACGCACTGAGTCGAGTGTTTGCAGGAAGTTTGGCTATTGATGATAGGCTGCGCCGAGATCTTGAATCACTGGGCATTACTTTGAAAATTAGATACACAAAGTGGGCGCAAGTAGCCCAACTGCGCCTCGAACCCGACTTGTTACATAAAGTGAAGGCCGCTCAGAAGGACGACCCATTCCTGCAAAAGATTCATGCCCTTATCTCAGCAGGGAAGGCGTCCGACTTTGCGGTAAGCACAGATGGGATGCTTCGAGTGAAGGGGAGACTGTGCGTTCCAAGCGACGCGGCCCTCAGAGAAGAAATACTCACGGAAGCCCACTATGCTAGCTATACTTCTCATCCGGGTAGCACAAAGATGTATCGGGATCTTCGTACGACGTTTTGGTGGCACGGCTTGAAACGGGATGTGGCGCAGTTTGTGTCGCATTGCATGGCTTGTCAACGAGTAAAGGCCGAACACCAGAAACCAGGCGGAGAGCTACAAAGCCTTGCTATTCCGGAGTGGAAATGGGATGATATAACGATGGATTTTATTGTTGGCTTGCCGAGGACGCAACGGGGACATGATGCAGTCTGGGTTATCGTCGATCGACTCACCAAGTCAGCTCACTTCCTGCCTATCAAGTCTACTTGGAGTGCCGACCACCTGGCTCAGATATATCTCAACGAAATCGTTCGACTCCATGGCGTGCCCGTAACCAGTCTCCGATCGAGATGGTCGATTCATATCACGTTTCTGGGGAAGCCTGCAGTCAGCAATGGGGGCGAAGTTGAAGTTTAGCTCCGCCTACCATCCACAGACCGACGACCAAACCGAACGTGTCAACCAGATCCTCGAAGACATGTTGCGACTCTGCGCCTTGGACTTGAAGACCAGTTGGGACCTTCATCTACCTTTAGCTGAATTTGCTTACAACAATAGTTATCAATCAAGCATTCAAATGGCGCCGTATGAGGCGTTATACGGGCGGAAGTGTAGATCTCCTATCTGTTGGGACGAAGTTGGGGAACGGCAAGTACTTGGCCCTGAGCTCGTGGAGCAGACCGTCCAGAAAGTCCGGCTGATTCGAGAAAGATTAAAAGTAGCTCAAAGCCGTCAAAAGAGCTACGCGGACACACATCGGAGACCGCTAGAGTTCCAAGTAGGCGACCGAGTATTCCTCAAGGTCTCACCCATGCGAGGAGTCAGCAGGTTCGGGGCAAGAGGAAAGCTAAGTCCGAGATTTGTCGGCCCGTTCGAAATACTAAAGCGGGTTGCCTCAGTTGCGTATCAGATTGCTCTACCACCATCCCTATCCGACGTACACGATATATTCCATGTTTCTCAACTTAGGAAATATGTGTACGACCCGAGCCATGTGGTAGACCTGGACCAACTGAACCTTCAAGCCGACTTGACGTATGTAGAACAGCCTGTGCAAATTTTGGATAGAAAAGAAAAGCTGCTTCGGACTCGTTCGGTTCCTCTCGTGCGCATGCTTTGGCGGAATCACTCTGTCGAAGAATCTACTTGGGAGCTTGAATCCGAAATGAGGGAAAGGTTCCCCTCATTATTTCCTAGTGGTAGGTTCTATTCCTTAAGTTTCGGGACGAAACTTCCAATTAGTTGGGTAGAATGTGGTGCCCCGTTCCCCCTATTCGGGGAGCGCGGCTAAGAAATACAAGACGGTATCGTTCGATCGGGATAGATTGAATTAAGAACTCGTTCTCGTTATGGATTTGTTTCTTCGGAATCGATTCCCATATTCAGTGGACCGTGCCCCCGGGATCGACTTAGCGGCAGAGTCAGGAGGGACCTCTCCGCTGCATTCTTTTGTTGCCTAGTTTTCGCTATCGCTTGTTGCTTTCGTGCCTTGAGTTGGTTTTCGGATTTGCCTGGGTTTTCTTGAACGGTTTCGATGGATTTCATTGCTTTCGTTCGTAGGACTGCACGTCAATTCCGATAACGGAAAGAGAGGAAGAAGTACTGATCAGCTGTTCGTGTCAATACAGGTGATCCAGCAGTAGGCGTCGCTCGAGCGGACTCCTAGGCACTTCTTTCCTTCTTCCTTACAACCACTAAAGTGAGTGGCTACCAACCCAATTAGCTAGCCCTCCTTGCTAATCATCACATCTGAATCTGTGTTCGTGCTTGCCCCGATCAAACGATACCAAGTAATAACTAAAAGACTACAATATAACTAGGAAAGAGACTTGGGTTATATTATGCTTGTCAAATGAAACTTGTGAACGGTTATTTACTTACATGCTTGCTCGTTTGGAACGTTCTTCACATGCATAGATATAAGTTAGAATACATATTTCTTCTTAATTTGTGCTATGGATAGAACTCTTCTTGAATGCCATAAACTGAACAGGTAGGCTATGCAAAAGTAAATCTTGCCATGTACTGCCCTGCTCCTGTTATGCCTGATTTGCCTCGATTGCTAACTTAGTGTACTGCGTTGATCACGGACAACTTGTGCACAAGGTCTTAGTTCCTGCGGACGGTCGCTGGGGCACCGGCACCGATCCGATCCGGACGGAACTCATGATAGTCGCCTGCTATAGGACGGAATGCCTTGGGACGTCCTGATCTATGCGTCGCACGGCACTCCATACCGAGACTAGCCCGTCCATTATGGCAACGTGCCAGTGATCCCCCTTGTATATTTAAACCTGTTGCAACTAACTTGTGTCTTCTTGGCAGGGAAGGCAAGGTAAGTATTGTGCAGGTGGTTCAGATGGACAGGTAAATGTCACCGAACGGTGGCGGGTTATTTCAATGATTCTATATCTGTCTTGTTGTAAAATGAACTAAGGCAAGATAGAAACCCACAATAAATGTGCATGCTTCATTAAAACAACGTGTTGATTGGTATAGTTGGGTTAGCTTGCCTTCACCAGTACGTTTCGATGTACTGGCCCTCGTTGAAACAGGTTCCCCGCGCTAGGAGAACCAAGCGAGGAGCAGGAGACAAACCCCCAATCCAGTCCAGCTGTAGGCACGCCTCGACCGTGCCACCTTTTGTAGCATTTTGAAGAAGAAGTTAGCCACCAAGCAACCATGCAGCTTCGTGGCAAGGCAGTCGTTCCGACCCAAGGTCTTACATTTTGAGTTGTTAGTAAATGATGTAATGTACAGGACTGCTATCTCATTTTGTGTCAACACTTTTGTAAGCCCATAGAGGCAATCCTTATGACTCAGTTCAAGGAGTTTGTAATAGATGTTCATATTATCAATAAAAGAGAACTTTTCCATGTTTCAATCTGTGGTTCAATTATCTGCGTACTCTGAATATGTGCTCGCTATGCAAAACGAAAATACTGAGCCTTGTGCGGTGCGCAACCTAGGCCCGCACGGCGGTCACGCCCGGGGGACGACTAACGATTCCACGGAATCGGGGCGTGACACCACCACACCCCATGTCCGCACCTCAACACAAGCAAAACATTATATTGAGATACCCACTTTGTGGTATAGCCAATGTGGGACTAAACTTCTTAGTCCAAAGGCAAAATTACCAACAATCCCCTACATATCTCAATATATGGGTTGAGCGTTCTCCACAGTGACTGTCCATCATGCATTATGATATATGTCACTTTGACTTGAATCTTCACGCATGGGTTAAATAACAGTATGATACAAGAATGAACTAAGCCTTGAATTCTGCACCATAGTTGCAATTCTTTCCACTCACATAATGACATCAGCTGTGTTTCCGGTTGCACATTAAGGCCCTGTGTATGCCTGGTTTCGGTGTATGTATATTGGGTGTCTACAAGCTTACCCTCAAGAGAACCTATATCTCTTTCCATACATTTTAGGTGAGTTGTTTTAAAGAGTCATGACATGACGTCTTGCGCTTCCTTGCGGTGCTACGCCGCTATGACATGGCCCAAAGCCGAGGCACACCTCATCGTGGTGTCATACCACTGTAGCATGAGATCCCAGCCTCTTTGTAGTGCTAAACTACCCAGCATGAAGCCTTGCGCTTCCTTGCGGTGTTACGCCGTTGTGACATGGCTCGTGTAACCCAGGCTTTACATATTTTACCACTTGGTGGTGTCACACTAGTGTAACATGAGGTAACTGGCCTCTTTGTAGTACTGCATACCACTCTTCATTCTACATCATTAGGCTACCTGCCTATGTGCGGTGCTACGCTGCTATGACATGGCTCACGAAGCCGAGGCATTATCCTATCGAGGAACCTCATCGTGGTGTCACGCCACTGTAGCATGCAGTCCTTACTCTCCTTTGTAGTGCTGCGCTACCCGTGCTTTCGGTAAAGCACGCCGGACGTTCAAAATGCCTGAGAACTCATTAAGGCGTCTAAGCCATCCTCCCACATGACTTGTTCTACAAAAAGAACAAATAGTAGACAATAGTGGTTCTTGGTCCGTAACCGCTCAATGTCTCAAAGGACTATCCACTGTTCCTGATATTCTCCCAGTTAATGATCTTTCTTTGAACCAAAAGCTAGATGTCCAGTAGATTTTTCTTTGAACTATTTAGCATAAAACTTTATGGTAGAATTACAAAGACACAATAACAGAATGTCTTCAAGTCCATTTTGATTGTTATGTCCTTGACCAGCTGGCGCTTGAGACCCTTGGTGAACGGATCCGTCAGATTCTCCTGGCTCCGAACATCAATCACGACAATGACTCCAGTCTTGATCATTCACTGCCATGTGCCTCAGCCGCACAGTCCTCTTCTTACCATTGAAGAGGTCATTTGATGCCACCACTATAGTCGCCTGATTGTCGTAGTATATCGGTACCGTCGAAATCTGCACACAAACCAATGGAAGATCATACATGAGCTCCCGAAGCAATTCTGCTTCATCCACTGCAGCCGCCAGTGCATAAAACTCATATTACATCGAGGAGTGAGAGAACATAGTCTGCGTCTTCGACCTCCACAATATAACAACTGCACCCATGGAGAAGACGTATCCTCCTGTGGATCTTTCGCTCTCTACATATGAACACCAGCTTGCATCAATGAAGCCTTCCACCACTGTCTGATACCCGTTGTAGTACAGTGCATACTTCTGAGTCCTCTTCAGATATCTCATCACTCTCTTCACAGCTTTCCAGTGCTCCACACGTGGGTTGCTCGTGAATCGACTTAACATCCCCACGGCAAAAGCTATGTCAGGCATTTTGGCAGTTGTTGCATACATCAAACTTCCGATGACGCTAGAGTACTCCAACTGCCTAATACTTTCCATAGGATTTGGCTTCAACTTTTCGACACACTTGTACGGAATATCGATCCCTAGAAGATCCTGATATCCAAAACGTGTGAGAATCTTCTCAATATAATGAGATTGTGACAGCACCACTCCAGTGTCCGTCCGGATAATCTTTATCCCCAGGATAACATCAGCTTCCCCCAAGTCCTTCATGTCACGCCCCGATCTCCTGCAGGCTATTTCGGCCGTTCCCGCTAGGCGGGAATCACCCTCGCCAGCGCTCCCGCGGAACGATCGCTTGACCCATCCGGGCGTGATGCCGCACGAGCGTGAGCCACGCCCGTGCAAGGCCATAGTTCATTGGCTGGCGGCAAGAGTTCTAAGCCACAGAGTCGCACAGATTGTCCGAGTGCAGCGGAGTCATGAACGCATAGGCGATCGGTAACAAGTTCTCTGAGTTGACAAATATAGCGGAAGCATTGAAACACAAGTTGAAGTAAGGCAAGCTCTTTTACTGATATAAACAAGTGTTACAGGCGGCGTATAGCCGAGATTACAAGTCGCTCAAGCCTCTCTCTCGGAAACAGTAAAAGCGTGCCAAGTGGCTACATTTGTGGAATGTTTGTTCAGGCGAGTTCGGGCCATGTTCACAACATTATGTCTTGTATATGTGCTTCTGTTCCGGACGCACCGTTGCAAGGCTTCAGAGGGAACTCCTGGCCTTAGCACGCACGAAGGAGGCATCCGCACCGAACGAGGTTCTCCCGCACCCTGCATAAAGACTGGTGGATTATCAGTACATTGAATGCACTGGTGGGGAAGCTACTCGCCTGCTCGACAAATCCAAACACGTAATACAGGTTCCGTGCACAACTATTAAGTTGTCTTTCTAGTTGCCTTAGGATCAGTTTCATGCAAGATTTGAATAGCCTAACGTGTCGGGCAGTGCGCCGTGAGATGTTTGAGGAAACACGGCGAAACTTACCAACTTACCATTTCTCCTTCCCTGTCCAAGGCAAACATTGTTAATTTAAGCAGGAGCATGTATAAGCATTCAGGAGGCATAACATATGCAAACACGAGTACTTATTTCAAGATCGTTCAGGTGTTCAGTTAATTGTTTCATGCCATACAGTATCTCGCACGCGGATAGCTGCTAAGCGAGGATGAATTGTTTATCCTTCGTTTACAAGTTTTTCTTTCGTTTACAAGCAAGCATGCAACAAGTTAAATACAAGGCGATCACTGGCGTATGCCATAATGGACGGTATAGTCTTTGACGAGAATGGTATGCAACGAAATACAAGGGGCGCTACAAACCATTTCGCCGAACAAGAGACTATATAGTCTTTGACGAGAATGGTGTGCAACGAAAGTACAAGAGGCGCTGCATGCCATTCCGCCAAGAACAAGAGACTAAAACAATTGGTCTCGCCCGGACCGGGACGATGCCAGTGCCCCAGCATCGCCCGCTAGACCATCCCTGTGCACAAGTTGTCCGTGAACGAACGGCGTCTCGGGTAAGTTATCCATTTACATGATTGGGGCAACAAGCGTACAAGACAAGAGTACAAGACAAGAGGCAAGCTGTTGAGGCAACAATAGTACAAGACAAGATGCTTTGCCTGTTTCGTTGTTCAGTGAATGACTTTTGCCTTGATGCAATTCTCCTTGGGCGGAGATTGCCTTAGTGACCTAGCGGTCCCGAATACTTGCAGGTTTATTCAGGCACGGAACGACTACGTAGTAGTCTCCCGGGGTTTGGATGAAAACACGGCATCATTACAAGCAGACAAGCATGCGTTTCTAAGGAACGTAAGCAGCACGTTGGCTCGGGCCCGAAGGTAAGCCGAGAGATGAAACCGTTAGGGACTTAGCATGCGAGGGTCTGAATACAAGCAGTATTTCAATTTCCATGTTCTAGCATAAGCAATACGAGTTGGGATTATTCCCTTAGCTAGGTGCGTTGGATTTATTAGCATGCAGGGGGTGAATCACCTAGCGACTAGCATAAATATTCCAAATTTTATGTGTGCTGGCTAAGCAAAGACAAGTTCACCGTAGCCACCCACCTTAGCGATGATTCGCCTCGGTAGAGCGATACGTCAAGCGAGCCTCTGAAAGTCCAAGCCGGATTCCTGTAGGGACAAGTCTGGATATCTTTTGCTTCTCGTTGAGGCAAGGCGGGTCGGGACAGTTGCACTATTGCTGTTTGAAACGGCAATCCGCTTGAGCGGAACGGGGTGTTACATCCTACCCAACTCAGAAAAAGTCTCATCCTCGAGACTTACTGAGGACAAGCAGTAATCTAGGGTTGAGGCAATCCTAGACAAGTCGTTGTACTTGTTCATTTGGATATTCACTTGCACAAGCGTCGAAATCAGCATATCGCTTAGACTGGATCGTGCGCACCTTCGACATGTATTTCTAGTGTGAGCACGTCAACCAGCTTAGTGATAGCGAAGTCTCAGCACTCGAGTTTCACATTTTTCTAAGTCTTGGATGGTGCACTAGTTCAAGGCGTCCCTCGAATAGATGCATTCAACCAAACTTAGAGTTAGTGAAAATCGGACAAGCTACTAGCGATACTCTCAAGGGTTCGCACAGGTTGGCACAAAGGCCACTCGCAGCATACAACCAGACAAGCAATTATATCATTCAAAACGTATTTTGAAAGTATTTAGACTTATTGTTGGAACATCCCATCGAGGCATTGAGAGAGAGCGTGCACATAACCCACGAACGAGCTTTCGAAACAGAGATATCGAATCGAAGTCCAAAGGCGTAGAAGCCAGGCTCTGATACCAACATGTCACGCCCCGATCTCCTGCAGGCTATTTCGGCCGTTCCCGCTAGGCGGGAATCACCCTCGCCAGCGCTCCCGCGGAACGATCGCTTGACCCATCCGGGCGTGATGCCGCACGAGCGTGAGCCACGCCCGTGCAAGGCCATGGTTCATTGGCTGGCGGCAAGAGTTCTAAGCCACAGAGTCGCACAGATTGTCCGAGTGCAGCGGAGTCATGAACGCATAGGCGATCGGTAACAAGTTCTCTGAGTTGACAAATATAGCGGAAGCATTGAAACACAAGTTGAAGTAAGGCAAGCTCTTTTACTGATATAAACAAGTGTTACAGGCGGCGTATAGCCGAGATTACAAGTCGCTCAAGCCTCTCTCTCGGAAACAGTAAAAGCGTGCCAAGTGGCTACATTTGTGGAATGTTTGTTCAGGCGAGTTCGGGCCATGTTCACAACATTATGTCTTGTATATGTGCTTCTGTTTCGGACGCACCGTTGCAAGGCTTCAGAGGGAACTCCTGGCCTTAGCACGCACGAAGGAGGCATCCGCACCGAACGAGGTTCTCCCGCACCCTGCATAAAGACTGGTGGATTATCAGTACATTGAATGCACTGGTGGGGAAGCTACTCGCCCGCTCGACAAATCCAAACACGTAATACAGGTTCCGTGCACAACTATTAAGTTGTCTTTCTAGTTGCCTTAGGATCAGTTTCATGCAAGATTTGAATAGCCTAACGTGTCGGGCAGTGCGCCGTGCGATGTTTGAGGAAACACGGCGAAACTTACCAACTTACCATTTCTCCTTCCCTGTCCAAGGCAAACATTGTTAATTTAAGCAGTAGCATGTATAAGCATTCAGGAGGCATAACATATGCAAACACGAGTACTTATTTCAAGATCGTTCAGGTGTTCAGTTAATTGTTTCATGCCATACAGTATCTCGCACGCGGATAGCTGCTAAGCGAGGATGAATTGTTTATCCTTCGTTTACAAGTTTTTCTTTCGTTTACAAGCAAGCATGCAACAAGTTAAATACAAGGCGATCACTGGCGTATGCCATAATGGACGGTATAGTCTTTGACGAGAATGGTATGCAACGAAATACAAGGGGCGCTACAAACCATTTCGCCGAACAAGAGACTATATAGTCTTTGACGAGAATGGTGTGCAACGAAAGTACAAGAGTCACTGCATGCCATTCCGCCAAGAACAAGAGACTAAAACAATTGGTCTCGCCCGGACCGGGACGATGCCAGTGCCCCAGCATCGCCCGCTAGACCATCCCTGTGCACAAGTTGTCCGTGATCGAACGGCGTCTCGGGTAAGTTATCCATTTACATGATTGGGGCAACAAGCGTACAAGACAAGAGTACAAGACAAGAGGCAAGCTGTTGAGGCAACAATAGTACAAGACAAGATGCTTTGCCTGTTTCGTTGTTCAGTGAATGACTTTTGCCTTGATGCAATTCCCCTTGGGCGGAGATTGCCTTAGTGACCTAGCGGTCCCGAATACTTGCAGGTTTATTCAGGCACGGAACGACTACGTAGTAGTCTCCCGGGGTTTGGATGAAAACACGGCATCATTACAAGCAGACAAGCATGCGTTTCTAAGGAACGTAAGCAGCACGTTGGCTCGGGCCCGAAGGTAAGCCGAGAGATGAAACCGTTAGGGACTTAGCATGCGAGGGTCTGAATACAAGCAGTATTTCAATTTCCATGTTCTAGCATAAGCAATACGAGTTGGGATTATTCCCTTAGCTAGGTGCGTTGGATTTATTAGCATGCAGGGGGTGAATCACCTAGCAACTAGCATAAATATTCCAAATTTTATGTGTGCTGGCTAAGCAAAGACAAGTTCACCGTAGCCACCCACCTTAGCGATGATTCGCCTCGGTAGAGCGATACGTCAAGCGAGCCTCTGAAAGTCCAAGCCGGATTCCTGTAGGGACAAGTCTGGATATCTTTTGCTTCTCGTTGAGGCAAGGCGGGTCGGGACAGTTGCACTATTGCTGTTTGAAACGGCAGTCCGCTTGAGCGGAACAGGGTGTTACATCCTACCCAACTCAGAAAAAGTCTCATCCTCGAGACTTACTGAGGACAAGCAGTAATCTAGGGTTGAGGCAATCCTAGACAAGTCGTTGTACTTGTTCATTTGGATATTCACTTGCACAAGCGTCGAAATCAGCATATCGCTTAGACTGGATCGTGCGCACCTTCGACATGCATTTCTAGTGTGAGCACGTCAACCAGCTTAGTGATAGCGAAGTCTCAGCACTCGAGTTTCACATTTTTCTAAGTCTTGGATGGTGCACTAGTTCAAGGCGTCCCTCGAATAGATGCATTCAACCAAACTTAGAGTTAGTAAAAATCGGACAAGCTACTAGCGATACTCTCAAGGGTTCGCACAGGTTGGCACAAAGGCCACTCGCAGCATACAACCAGACAAGCAATCATATCATTCAAAACGTATTTTGAAAGTATTTAGACTTATTGTTGGAACATCCCATCGAGGCATTGAGAGAGAGCGTGCACATAACCCACGAACGAGCTTTCGAAACAGAGATATCGAATCGAAGTCCAAAGGCGTAGAAGCCAGGCTCTGATACCAACATGTCACGCCCCGATCTCCTGCAGGCTATTTCGGCCGTTCCCGCTAGGCGGGAATCACCCTCGCCAGCGCTCCCGCGGAACGATCGCTTGACCCATCCGGGCGTGATGCCGCACGAGCGTGAGCCACGCCCGTGCAAGGCCATGGTTCATTGGCTGGCGGCAAGAGTTCTAAGCCACAGAGTCGCACAGATTGTCCGAGTGCAGCGGAGTCATGAACGCATAGGCGATCGGTAACAAGTTCTCTGAGTTGACAAATATAGCGGAAGCATTGAAACACAAGTTGAAGTAAGGCAAGCTCTTTTACTGATATAAACAAGTGTTACAGGCGGCGTATAGCCGAGATTACAAGTCGCTCAAGCCTCTCTCTCGGAAACAGTAAAAGCGTGCCAAGTGGCTACATTTGTGGAATGTTTGTTCAGGCGATGTTCAGGCGAGTTCGGGCCATGTTCACAACATTATGTCTTGTATATGTGCTTCTGTTCCGGACGCACCGTTGCAAGGCTTCAGAGGGAACTCCTGGCCTTAGCACGCACGAAGGAGGCATCCGTACCGAACGAGGTTCTCCCGCACCCTGCATAAAGACTGGTGGATTATCAGTACATTGAATGCACTGGTGGGGAAGCTACTCGCCCGCTCGACAAATCCAAACACGTAATACAGGTTCCGTGCACAACTATTAAGTTGTCTTTCTAGTTGCCTTAGGATCAGTTTCATGCAAGATTTGAATAGCCTAACGTGTCGGGCAGTGCGCCGTGCGATGTTTGAGGAAACACGGCGAAACTTACCAACTTACCATTTCTCCTTCCCTGTCCAAGGCAAACATTGTTAATTTAAGCAGTAGCATGTATAAGCATTCAGGAGGCATAACATATGCAAACACGAGTACTTATTTCAAGATCGTTCAGGTGTTCAGTTAATTGTTTCATGCCATACAGTATCTCGCACGCGGATAGCTGCTAAGCGAGGATGAATTGTTTATCCTTCGTTTACAAGTTTTTCTTTCGTTTACAAGCAAGCATGCAACAAGTTAAATACAAGGCGATCACTGGCGTATGCCATAATGGACGGTATAGTCTTTGACGAGAATGGTATGCAACGAAATACAAGGGGCGCTACAAACCATTTCGCCGAACAAGAGACTATATAGTCTTTGACGAGAATGGTGTGCAACGAAAGTACAAGAGGCACTGCATGCCATTCCGCCAAGAACAAGAGACTAAAACAATTGGTCTCGCCCGGACCGGGACGATGCCAGTGCCCCAGCATCGCCCGCTAGACCATCCCTGTGCACAAGTTGTCCGTGATCGAACGGCGTCTCGGGTAAGTTATCCATTTACATGATTGGGGCAACAAGCGTACAAGACAAGAGTACAAGACAAGAGGCAAGCTGTTGAGGCAACAATAGTACAAGACAAAATGCTTTGCCTGTTTCGTTGTTCAGTGAATGACTTTTGCCTTGATGCAATTCCCCTTGGGCGGAGATTGCCTTAGTGACCTAGCGGTCCCGAATACTTGCAGGTTTATTCAGGCACGGAACGACTACGTAGTAGTCTCCCGGGGTTTGGATGAAAACACGGCATCATTACAAGCAGACAAGCATGCGTTTCTAAGGAACGTAAGCAGCACGTTGGCTCGGGCCCGAAGGTAAGCCGAGAGATGAAACCGTTAGGGACTTAGCATGCGAGGGTCTGAATACAAGCAGTATTTCAATTTCCATGTTCTAGCACAAGCAATACGAGTTGGAATTATTCCCTTAGCTAGGTGCGTTGGATTTATTAGCATGCAGGGGGTGAATCACCTAGCGACTAGCATAAATATTCCAAATTTTATGTGTGCTGGCTAAGCAAAGACAAGTTCACCGTAGCCACCCACCTTAGCGATGATTCGCCTCGGTAGAGCGATACGTCAAGCGAGCCTCTGAAAGTCCAAGCCGATTCCTGTAGGGACAAGTCTGGATATCTTTTGCTTCTCGTTGAGGCAAGGCGGGTCGGGACAGTTGCACTATTGCTGTTTGAAACGGCAGTCCGCTTGAGCGGAACGGGGTGTTACATCCTACCCAACTCAGAAAAAGTCTCATCCTCGAGACTTACTGAGGACAAGCAGTAATCTAGGATTGAGGCAATCCTAGACAAGTCGTTGTACTTGTTCATTTGGATATTCACTTGCACAAGCGTCGAAATCAGCATATCGCTTAGACTGGATCGTGCGCACCTTCGACATGCATTTCTAGTGTGAGCACGTCAACCAGCTTAGTGATAGCGAAGTCTCAGCACTCGAGTTTCACATTTTTCTAAGTCTTAGATGGTGCACTAGTTCAAGGCGTCCCTCGAATAGATGCATTCAACCAAACTTAGAGTTAGTAAAAATCGGACAAGCTACTAGCGATACTCTCAAGGGTTCGCACAGGTTGGCACAAAGGCCACTCGCAGCATACAACCAGACAAGCAATCATATCATTCAAAACGTATTTTGAAAGTATTTAGACTTATTGTTGGAACATCCCATCGAGGCATTGAGAGAGAGCGTGCACATAACCCACGAACGAGCTTTCGAAACAGAGATATCGAATCGAAGTCCAAAGGCGTAGAAGCCAGGCTCTGATACCAACATGTCACGCCCCGATCTGCTGCAGGCTATTTCGGCCGTTCCCGCTAGGCGGGAATCACCCTCGCCAGCGCTCCCGCGGAACGATCGCTTGACCCATCCGGGCGTGATGCCGCACGAGTGTGAGCCACGCCCGTGCAAGGCCATGGTTCATTGGCTGGCGGCAAGAGTTCTAAGCCACAGAGTCGCACAGATTGTCCGAGTGCAGCGGAGTCATGAACGCATAGGCGATCGGTAACAAGTTCTCTGAGTTGACAAATATAGCGGAAGCATTGAAACACAAGTTGAAGTAAGGCAAGCTCTTTTACTGATATAAACAAGTGTTACAGGCGGCGTATAGCCGAGATTACAAGTCGCTCAAGCCTCTCTCTCGGAAACAGTAAAAGCGTGCCAAGTGGCTACATTTGTGGAATGTTTGTTCAGGCGATGTTCAGGCGAGTTCGGGCCATGTTCACAACATTATGTCTTGTATATGTGCTTCTGTTCCGGACGCACCGTTGCAAGGCTTCAGAGGGAACTCCTGGCCTTAGCACGCACGAAGGAGGCATCCGCACCGAACGAGGTTCTCCCGCACCCTGCATAAAGACTGGTGGATTATCAGTACATTGAATGCACTGGTGGGGAAGCTACTCGCCCGCTCGACAAATCCAAACACGTAATACAGGTTCCGTGCACAACTATTAAGTTGTCTTTCTAGTTGCCTTAGGATCAGTTTCATGCAAGATTTGAATAGCCTAACGTGTCGGGCAGTGCGCCGTGCGATGTTTGAGGAAACACGGCGAAACTTACCAACTTACCATTTCTCCTTCCCTGTCCAAGGCAAACATTGTTAATTTAAGCAGTAGCATGTATAAGCATTCAGGAGGCATAACATATGCAAACACGAGTACTTATTTCAAGATCGTTCAGGTGTTCAGTTAATTGTTTCATGCCATACAGTATCTCGCACGCGGATAGCCGCTAAGAGAGGATGAATTGTTTATCCTTCGTTTACAAGTTTTTCTTTCGTTTACAAGCAAGCATGCAACAAGTTAAATACAAGGCGATCACTGGCGTATGCCATAATGGACGGTATAGTCTTTGACGAGAATGGTATGCAACGAAATACAAGGGGCGCTACAAACCATTTCGCCGAACAAGACTATATAGTCTTTGACGAGAATGGTGTGCAACGAAAGTACAAGAGGCACTGCATGCCATTCCGCCAAGAACAAGAGACTAAAACAATTGGTCTCGCCCGGACCGGGACGATGCCAGTGCCCCAGCATCGCCCGCTAGACCATCCCTGTGCACAAGTTGTCCGTGATCGAACGGCGTCTCGGGTAAGTTATCCATTTACATGATTGGGGCAACAAGCGTACAAGACAAGAGTACAAGACAAGAGTACAAGACAAGAGGCAAGTTGTTGAGGCAACAATAGTACAAGACAAGATGCTTTGCCTGTTTCGTTGTTCAGTGAATGACTTTTGCCTTGATGCAATTCCCCTTGGGCGGAGATTGCCTTAGTGACCTAGCGGTCCCGAATACTTGCAGGTTTATTCAGGCACGGAACGACTACGTAGTAGTCTCCCGGGGTTTGGATGAAAACACGGCATCATTACAAGCAGACAAGCATGCGTTTCTAAGGAACGTAAGCAGCACGTTGGCTCGGGCCCGAAGGTAAGCCGAGAGATGAAACCGTTAGGGACTTAGCATGCGAGGGTCTGAATACAAGCAGTATTTCAATTTCCATGTTCTAGCATAAGCAATACGAGTTGGGATTATTCCCTTAGCTAGGTGCGTTGGATTTATTAGCATGCAGGGGGTGAATCACCTAGCGACTAGCATAAATATTCCAAATTTTATGTGTGCTGGCTAAGCAAAGACAAGTTCACCGTAGCCACCCACCTTAGCGATGATTCGCCTCGGTAGAGCGATACGTCAAGCGAGCCTCTGAAAGTCCAAGCCGGATTCCTGTAGGGACAAGTCTGGATATCTTTTGCTTCTCGTTGAGGCAAGGCGGGTCGGGACAGTTGCACTATTGCTGTTTGAAACGGCAGTCCGCTTGAGCGGAACGGGGTGTTACACTTCATACTGAACTTGGATGAGAGGAACTTCTTTATCTTAATGACACGTGCTAGATCCGTACCCATGATCAACATGTTGTCCACGTACAGACAAAGGATGACTCCTCTCCCGTCAGCAAACTTTGTATAAACACACTTATCCGTCTCACTGACTCTGTAGCCGTTTGATCTTATGACTTTGTCAAACTTCTCATGCCACATCTTGGGAGTTTGTTTCAGACCTTATAAAGATTTCACCAACTTGCAGACTTTGTCTTCAAGCCCTTTGACGACAAATCCTTCTGGTTGTTGCATGTAAATCTCTTCGGTCAACTCTCCATTCAGGAATGCTGTTTTAACATCCATCTGATGAATAACTAGATTGTGAATTGCACTCAGAGCAATCAACATCCTGATGGTCGTCATACGCACTACTGGAGCATGTGTCAAAGTAGTCGATCTCCTGCTTCTGAGAAAATTCCTTTGCCAGTTCCATCGACCTTCATCTTCCTTTTGAAGATCCACTTGCATCCGATTGGGTTAGCTCCTTCAGACAAATCGACCAACACACAAGTGTTGTTGGAGGTTATTGAGTCATACTCATCATTGATAGCCTCCCTCCAAAAGACATCATCTCTGGTCATCATCGCCTCATCATAGGTAAGCGGATCAGCTTCCACATGATAGGTGACGAAATCATCTCCGAAGTCCTTCTGTCTCCTCACTCGCTTAGACACCGGTTCTGTGAGTTCTGGTTCGAACGTTGTCTCTAGAATGACTTCTTGTTGGACTACATCTTCATTGGAAGCGTTAGCCTTCTGTGCACTCATACTGTTCTCTGGAATGTCCGCAATAACAATGTTCTTGTGTCTTGCAAACTTGTCTTCAAAGATTTCTGCATCGCGAGATTTGATGATATGATTTGATTCAATATCAAGAAACCTCCGAGCATCATTTTTCTCAGCATAACCCAAGAAGATCTTTGTAGTCCTCCTACCCAACTTCTGAATCTTCAAGTCCGGAAGCTTCATATACGCCAGATACGCCCACACTCGAATGATATTCAAGTTGGGTATGACTTTGAACCAGAGTTCATGAGGAGTGACATAGAAAATTGCGTATGACACTCTGTTTAGCATAAAAGAAGCCGTGAGTGCAGCTTCTCTCTAGAAGCAGTTTGGAAGACCCGTAGTCAACAACATTGAATTCATCATCTCTGTCAACGTCTTGTTCTTCCTTTCAGCTACTCCATTCGATTGAGGAGAATACAGAGCAGTTCTCATTGACAATTCCATGTTCTTTGTAGAACGATACGAATTCAATAGACATATACTCTCCGTCTCGATCACTTCTGAGTTTCTTGAGTTACCCTGTTTGACGTTCAACCTCAGCCCTAAACTCCTTAAACCTCTTGAATGTATCGTCTTTTAACTTGAGCAGATAGACGAACGCACACTTCGAGTAGTCGTCGATGAATGTAATGAAATACTCCATCTTGGCCTTTGTGGATAACTGCTTGAAGTCACACATATCTGAGTGTACAAACTCTAAAAGATCTGTGCTCTGGTTTACCCGTTTGAAAGATTTTTTTGTGATCTTTATCTACGCACAAACCTCACATTTTTCCATCTCCTTACCCCCACATTTGGAGATAAGTCCTAGACTAGACATTTTGTTTATTCTTTTACAATAAAAATATCCTAGTCTATTGTGCCATAACTCAAGAGAATAGCCAAAAGAAGAGACTGCATAAACATTATTGGCAGGAGTTACAAGTTTAAGTTTGAACATCCCTTCGATACAAAAAGCTTTTTTCGAAGTATATTCTTTTGTACGATATCACCATCTGCCCAGCATTGATGTCCATCCTCAAGCCTGCGTTGCAGAGCAGACTTCCCGAGACCAGGTTCTTGGCTATCGCCGGTACGTGCTTCACATCCTGAAAAGTCAGCGACTTTTCCGAAGTCAAATTCAGTACCACCGTTCCAGTCCTAAGTACTTCAGCTTGTGCTTGGTTCGTCGCCATGATCTTCTCAGATGTAGGCTTATAAGTGGTAAACAACTCCTTTGAGCAAACATAGTAGAATGCGTCAGTGTCCACCCGTCAGTGTCGACACCAGCCGTCACAACCTGCGCAATCATAGCAACCTTATTAGGCTCATCTTGCTCTGTCTGTTTGGACTTGGATATGCAGTCTTTCCGGTAGTGCCCCTTCTTGCCACAGTTAAAGCAAGTCACGTCTGACTTGGGCTTGAGCTTCAGCTTGAACGAAGCCGACTTCACCTTCAGATGGTTGAAGTCATTTTCTTGTTGTGAGAAGCCTTCTGCTTCCCCTTAGATCACCAGTATGCACCAAGTTGGCCTTTGCCAACTGCTTGGACAGCGTATCCACTTTGTTTTGTGCCCTTAACTCATCTTTAACGTGGATGTTGTGCAGTAGTTAATCAAGGCTGACCTCCATCTTCTTCTGGTGTATGTCCGAGATAAAGTTGCTCCATCCAGGTAGGAGCTTGGCAACAATACCTCCCACGACGAAAGCATCGACCATGAGCATACGATCATCCTCAAGTTTCTGACGAAGCTTGAGAAATTCCTTGACTAGAGGCAACATCGTCTTGTCGTTCTCAAATCGCTTCTAGACATTTTCGGTCACATGGATCTTGTTACGGTTCTCATCCGCCTTGTAATGCTTTTCCAGTGACTCCCAGACAACCTTTGCATGGTCCGTCTTGCTGTATGACTCCGCCAGAGTATCTTCCATGGAGTTCAGAATCAACAGTTTGCAGAGGTTCTCTCTCCTCCAAGGTTGCGAAAAGTGCTAGGCGCTAGTCGGACGGGCACCTGCCGCCTAGCGCCTATGCGGTCGCCTAGATGTACGCGGTTCAAAAAATATAAAAAAATTCAAAAAATCCAGTGATAATTGCATAAAAGTCCATAAAATCCCATAACATTCATTGTCGTGCGTCGGGAGGACTAGGCAGGCGCCTAGGCGAACATCGGACGGACACCAGCCGCCTAGCACCTAGGCGCTGCCTAGGCAGCCATCTTTTAGAAAAGTGCTCTCCTCCACTTGTTCTGCTTAGTAGTTGCAGTAGCAATCGCCCGAACAGTAGCATCATCACCCTCCGGAATAATAAGCTCAGGATCTGTCAACACGTAATCCACATTTACGAGTTGAACATTATGGATGACCTTTCTCTTCCAGACGTGTAATGCTCCCCGTCAAACTTCTCAAGTTTGTTAAAACTTGTGTTGAGAAGGTTTGCACGGTTGTTCTTCATCTTTCTTCAGATCTTGCTTTGAGATTGTTAGTCTCAGAACTTGACCAAAAGATGAAGGAACGGGCTAGGAACAAAGGTTTTAGCAAACTTCACAGTCTACCCTCTGTTTGATCTTGATGTTGTAGTTGAGACACAAAGGTTCTAGCAAACAAGTTTGTTCTATGAAGAACTCGATTCCAACGAACAACAAAATATATCAACTCGAATTACATCTTGCAGAAGATTACGATAATCAGAAAACAATTTCAGTTCTTTCTTACAAACACAGTTGCAATTGGGACATAACGAGTTACAAAAAGAGAAGAGGAAGGAGAAGATGGATCTCTACTTGTTGGGGTGATAAGGATCACCGTTGTTCAAAGCAAGATTCGTCCTACATTATCTGCTCCCAGGAACCAGGAAGTTCACGAAGAACTTCTGGAACGCTCGCTGTCACCTCTTCTGGACTCGCACGAACTCCCTGGACTCCAATGGCGACATCAGCAACAACTCTCTTCTTCTCTCAATTTTCGAAGTAAGTTATCAAAAGGGTTACGAAAAGAGTATTTATAGAGGATGGAAACCCTAACCCTAACCCTGGCCGCCAGCCGGTTACGAAAAAATAGGAACGAATTTAATTCAAATTTCACAAAAAACGAATCTGAATTAAAGACTTAACCTTTCCATAACCGAAAGAATCCTGCAATCAGTGGGATCATGCGCCAATCGCGCTCTTTGCGCATATGCGCACAACATCGCAATCGAACTGCTCCTGCGCGCATAAGCCAGCAGCGCAGCAGCCCTCGCGCGCATGCGCGCATCAGTGTAGCAACGCATGCTCGCATACGCGTAAACGAGCATAGCCGCACATCACCTGCGCATACGCCCGAGCATGTACCGCGCATGCAACCACGCTAGCAATAGCGCATGTAACTCGCGCAACTAATGCGCACAAGCGCCATGCGCCGATGCTGACGTGCTAAATACAAAGTGTGCCAACAAAGCGCCACTTTGTGCCCTTGAGCCCGAGTCCGTGTCCGAGTCGCTAAGCCCCTTTGAGGCTTAGCTCCTAAGGAGATTTTTCCAAGAAAATGACAAAGCATAAATGCTTCCTATGAGGAGTTAAATCATTTTTACTCCTAAGAAAACAACCCACATGGCACCCATGTACCCCACCACACCCCATGTGTACACATCAACACAAGCAAAGCATTGTATTGAGATACACACTTGGTGGTGTAGCCAATGTGGGACTAAACGTCAGTCCAAAGACAAAAACACTAACATGTTGTTCGTCGTCGGTTGTGGTTCGTTGTGAGATCTAGGATTTCAGAGATCTCGCCTTTCAGTTGCATCTGCAAGTATGGTGGGGATCGAATCTTCTGGCGAGCTTAATAGTGCTAGTGGTAGTGGTAGCGAAGGTGGTTCTCCTTTTACTGTTATTCATAATGATGAATTGGAAAAATCTATTACAGTAGTGAAACTCAATGGTACGAACTACCTTGTCTGTTCCAAGTCTATCAAAGTGGTATTGAGGACGAAGAAGAAGTTGAAGTTTTTGATGGAAGAACCTCCGCCTAAAACGTTCGCTGAGTATGAAGATGCATACGTTATGTCGTGGTTATGACATAGTATGGAGCCGCACATCGCTGGTAATGTTTAGTGGTGTGAATCCACTAAATAGATTTTGGCATCTCTAGAAGAATCATATTCGCAGAAGCGAAACGTTGTCCGTATCTATGAGTTGTACGAGTTATTGTTTAATACAAAGCAAAATGGGAGACCTGTGAATGAATATCTGCCTTCAAAGAAGGCTTTGTGGGAGGAACTACTACAATATCATCCAGTTACTACTTATTTGAGGGAAGTTCAGCGACAGAAGTAAGAGTTTCATTTTTCACTTATCCTAGCCGACTTGGATCATGCGCTCGAACCTTATAAAGCTCAAATCCTTGCTGGAGAACATTTACCTACGGTGACAGATACTTTCTCCCGTCTCAATCGTTCCTTTCTAGGACAGTTCTGTGGTGCCGAGTACTGACTCTTCTGCCTTAGTTTATAGTGTTGCTGGTCGTGGTGGTGGACGTGGCGGTAGAGATTGTGATCGTAGTTTTGGTCGAGGAGGAGGCCGTAGTGGTAGAGACAATGGTCGAGGTGGTGGCCGCGTTGGTGGTGGTGGCCGTGGTCAACTACAGAAGTGTAACTATTGTGTAATGCTCGGTCATATCGAAGACTACTGTTGGGACCATAATATGCACATCAAGTGCATGATGAAAATATACAATCCCAGGTCACCCCTTCTCCTCCCAGAAATGATACTTTTTGTTTCAATCAGACTTCAATGTCCGATACCTCATCTCCATTTGAACAGATCCGCCAGAAGTAAAATATGCTTGCTAGTACCGCCTCCCAACCTACTGCAACCATGGCACATATAGGTAATCCTGCTTTTATGGTAACCCAGTTACCATCCACCTCTTGGGTCATCGACTAAGGATCAAGTTCTCACATGTCTGGTATAACCTCTCTTTCATAATCGTAGTCCCATGAAACATAATATTATCTTGGCTGATGGGTCTACTCATCCTGTGCTTGAAAAATGTGTCATTCACCCTACTCAATCACTATCATTATTTGATTCATTATATGGCCTAATTTTTCATTTAATTTGTTATCTATGAGCCAGTTAACCAAATCACTTCAATGTTCTGTGACATTCTCCTAATTCGTGTGTTTTTCAGGGCCTCAGGACGAAGAAGATGATTGGTTCGGGGCATGAAAAAGATGAATTGTATTACTTGGATCTACCTGGAAAGGCTTTCACTTCTGTTTCTACTTCTCCGTTGCAGTGGCATTATCGTTTGGGACATCCGTCTTTGGCTAAGTTGCGTCAAGTTGTTCCTAGTTTGAGTCATGTTTATAGTCTTGAATGTGAGACTTGTTAGTTAGGCAAGCATCACCGTAGTTCCTTTCCTCGTCGTAGTATGAGTCATCAATTAGAGTCTATTGATCTTGTTTTGATCTTTTTCATTCTGATATTTGGGGTCCAATTCAGAAATTCTTTTTTCTTAAAGATTGGTCTAGAGTCAAAAGTCAGAAAGGATTTCAGTGTTTTGTTATTTTTATTGATGATTATTCCAGAATGACTTTGTGTTATTTAATGAAAGAAAGATCTGAGTTTCCAAATTTGTTATTTGCCTTTTATAATGAAGCCTATGTTCAGTTTGATAAACGCATCCAAATTCTGCGTTCTAATAATGCTTTGGAGTATACTCAATCTTCTATGAACAGTTTCTGTGTTGATCGTGATATGATTCATCAAACCAGTTGTATCCACACCTATCAACAAAATGGTATAGCCGAACGCAAACATCGACACATTTTAGATGTGACTCAAACCCTCATGTTAAATATGCATGTTCGTAAACAGTATTGGGCAGGTGTCGTTCTTACTGCATGTTATCTAATTAATCGCATGCCATCATCTGTATTAAATAACAAAGTTCCATTTTTCATGTTACATACGGATGTCGCACCTTTTTCTTTACCTTCTCGAGTGTTTGGATGTGTCACTTTTGTTCATAACTTGGAACCTAATTGAGATAAGTTGGCTCATATATCTCTGAAGTGTCTTTCTTAGTTATCCTCGTACTCTAAAAGGTTATCGTTGTTACAGTCCACAGTTACGCAAGTATTATGTCAGTGCAGATGTTACATTCTTTGAGTCTACCCCTTTCTTTCCTTCAGGAAACCGTTGTATTTCTTTTACATCAGATTTGATGTCATCCATACCATTTTCAGTCATTCCTGAATCAGTTTCTATCTCCATTCTCCCTTTACAGATTTATCAGAGATTATCAGAGATCCAAGGACAGGCCAGTGGTTCTACAGAATTCAGTCCTCAACCAATCAGCTTATGTGCCTAAGATTTCTGCTTCCATCACCACAGATCCAGTTAATCTTCCCTATGCAGTTAATAACGGTTTTTTTATGATAACGGTCCAGTAGAGTTATAGATATATCACCGATATATCGGTTTTATAACGGTAAATATCGGTTTGCATTTTTAACACAATTTTTATATATGAACAATACACTTAATAGTTTTCTATTATAAAATATGCAGAAAGTATACATATCGTCGAGAAATTCAAGAGATCCAAGATAAAGAAGATCACTTAAGGAACTACATCTCTGAATAAGTTTGATGTATGAAGATTTTGATGGCAGAAAAAGTGATGGATAAAAGGAATGGCAGTTTCATAGCAGCTTGCACAAAGACCACCAGTTGGAAGGCCAATTTCAAAATCAACAGTGCGAATAACTATTTAGATCTCAGATAATCTCAAACAAACAGAACAAATTGTTCAAGATATGTCTCCAGAAAATCATGTCCTATGAAATCAAAGTTGAATTGAATTGCAGCACATTATATCTTATATAAAATTGCATCTGATGGTACATTAAATGGGAGTGTCTTACATACCAAGAAACCCACAGCCTGTCTAATGTGTTTAAGTTCATCCCATGAAGACCCGCAATACTGTAATTTAAGCAATGGTCAGGTAAAAATAAATATTCTGATATCACCCACAGTAAGCAAATATACACATTCAGTCCCTGTTATTAAAAAAAAAAAAAAAAAAAAAAAAAAAAAAAAAAAAAAAAAAAAACTGTGAAATATCGGTTTTTTTTAAAACCGATATTTTACAAAATATCGGTAATATCGGCCGATTTTATCGGTTCCGATATAAAACCGATTTTTTCGAAAAAAAATATCGGTTCATCACCGATACCGTTATATATCGGTGATATATCCGATATATAACGGTTTTTAACTACATAGAATCTTCCCATTGCTCTCAGAAAAAAGAAAACGCATTTGTACTACAAAGAATAAGTATCTCATTTCTAATTATGTTTCATTACACCGTGCTTCATCATCTTTTCATGCATTTGTTGTTTCATTCTCTTCTATTTCTATTCCCAAAACTTACAAGCAGGCTATGTCATCTTCTGGTTGAAAAAGTGCAATGGATGATGAGATGCATGCTTTACATCAAAATCAGACTTGGGAGCTTACATCACTTTCTGTAGGAAAGCAGACAGTGGGTTATAAATGAGTGCATTGTTAAGTATCATCCCGATGGTTCAGTTGAGCGTCTCAAGGTACGGTTAGTTGCCAAAGAGTATACTTAAACATATGGTGTTGATTATATGGAAAGACTCTCCAGTGGCTCGGTTGAATTCAATTCGAATTCTTATTTCTGTGGTGGTTAATCGCCAATGGCCTATATATTAGTTACACATAAAGAATGCATACTTGCATGGTAACTTACATGAGGAGATTTATATGGATCAACTACCGGGATATGTTATAGCAGAAAATAAAAAACTCGTATGTCAACTAAAGAAAGCATTATGTGGACTGAAACAGTCACCTCGTGCTTGGTTTGACAAGTTCAGTTCAGATCTCATTCAGTATGGTTTTCAGCACACCACATCAGATCATTCAGTATTTTATCATTCTTTCTCAGCATGTATTATCGTATTGATTGTTTATGTTAATGATATCATTATATCTGGGAGTGATCATACTGGAATTGTAGACTTGAAGGCCTACATTAGCCATCAATTTCATACTAAGGATTTGGGTCTTCTTCGATATTTTTTTGAAATCGAGGTTGCTCGATCTAAGACCGGTGTATATCTGTCACAACGCAAGTATGTTCTAGACTTGCTCTCCGAGACTGGGATGTTGGAGTGTCGGCCAGTTGAGACTCCTACGGATTATTATGACAATCTTGATGCTGACAGGGAAGAGTTATTTGAGAATGTTGAATATTATAGATGTTTGGTTGAAAAACTTATATATCTTACTGTTACTCGACCAGATATCATATATGCAGTTGGAGTAGTTAGTCAGTTTATACATGCCCCTCGACAACCACATTGGGAGGCTATCTCTCGCATTCTTCGATACTTGAAGGGTGCACCTGGAAAGGGTTTGTTGTACGAACCTTCCCAGTTGTTTACGGTGACGGGGTTCAATGATGCTAATTGGGCAGACAGTCGCAGTGATAGGTCTACTTCTGGCTATTGTACGTTTGTGGATGGCAATCTTGTCACGTGGCTAATAAGAAGCAGAATATTGTGGCTCGTTCTAGTGCAGAGGCCGAGTACCGTGCGATGTCTCATACAGCTTATGAGATGATGTGGATGCAGTCTCTTCTTCATGAAAGGTAGATTATGATTCCTATTCCGATGGAGATGTATTGTGATAATTAGTCGGCAATGTTTATCGCAAGTAATTTGGTGTTTCATGAGCACACAAAACATATCGAGGTGGATTATCATTTTGTTCATGATTTGTTGCTGAAGAAACATATTGTCCCTCTTTATGTTTGGTCAGAGGATCAATTAGGTGATATCCTCACCAAACCACTTGCTCGTGGTACATTTTCTGATTTATGTAGCAAGCTGGGCATATCCGATCTATATGCTCCAGCTTGAGTGAGGGTGTTAGAGTTATTTTATTTTGTTATTTATCTTTTGAGGATATAATAGTAATTGTGGGTGTATTGCATATCAATATAAATAGACATGATATGCAACCTAGAATTTTATGTCCTTGCAATCTCCTTTCTCATATTCTCTCTTCTCCTACTTTTCTCCTTCTCTCCTCTAATCTCCAAACTTCACTATATTGTTAATTTCTCTCAAATAAATTGGAGTGTTTGTGTCATGTTAGAGTTAGTGTCTATACTCAGAAGTCTTATGTTCTTCTTTAGTCCCACACAGGTTATGTACTAATGAAGAAGGCTCTCCTATAAATATGCACTCAAACCACATGAAATAAACTATCCCATTGAGTTGAACCATTAACTCAACGAAGTAATGAACACAAAAAACTACTAGGTTACTCAACAAAGCCGTGATTGGAGATTATCGATGTAAAATGTCTTCATGTTAAAGAAACAGCCATAAATCATAAGCTCTATATTTCTAGACAGGATTCCCATATAGACAGGACCAACAAATTTTACTCCCGTCAACTGTCAATTACCAGGTCCTTACGAAGCCTGTGACCTAAACATTATGTACACAAATTTTAATAATACTATTAGAACAAGTGGCATGAATTAACTGTTAGCTCAAACAACTTTTTCCCCGTTTAAGCCTTAAAAGAATGTGGCAAGCCAATGAATATGCAAGATATGTAGTACTGTTTGATTACATAATAAGCTCATGTAGAAACCAAAACCACTTTGGAGCACATCCTATACGGTCATTTCTCCACAAAAGCTACAGTATATAAGTTTCAATCTGTAAAGATGAGAAATAAATTATTGAATGTTTCATAAGTTGCTCACGGCATTGCTTCAATTCAAAACCAACTGGAAGTAATGCTAATGCGACCTTCCTTTCAGCGAGTACAAAAGGTGTTTAAATAGAATAGGTACGGGTAGACAGCTTCAGATTGCAAAGTCTTTTCTAGAAAACCATCACTAACCAACATTCAAGGATAAAGGAAATCGAATGTGGCTTCAATAGTGAACTGAGGTGACTACATTTAGATGCAAAAGATGAGATTAACTTATGAAAGGTGAAGAGTATAATGGGAGTTAAAGTAAAAAAAAACCTGCATGTTGCCTATCAACAGTGAAAACAAGACCAGGCCAGAGATCGAAATGAAGACTGCAAATAAAATCTCCCAAACATAAGTACTTGTTTGTAGATTTTGACCAAGAGAACTGCAAACACAAAGTGTAAAGGCAGAAATTAACTCCAACTTCAGTGAGCTAATATAGGACAAATTGCATTAAATATATTAATATATCAAAATGCTGACACTTAACATGCCTAAACTTTTGGCACAGAAATACCCTGTGAATACTAGTGGGGGCATATGACTCACCCCATCTACCGTCTGATACACAACTGCCACCAAAGTTATTAAAGGTGCAAGGCGCACAGCGGCGCAAAGGGTGTAGAGGGCCCAGGGCAAGGCGTGAAGCTAAGGCGCGAGCCTCACAAAGGTGAAGCACATATTTTTTCAAAATTTTCAATAATATTTATAAACAATATATGTTTAGTGTAATAGATATTGAAACTGGAGGTCAATTCAATAACAATATCGATACAAAAACAAGAAACTTGATTCGAGTTGTAGTAGAACTATTAGAGGTATGGCTTCACATGAGGAAAGTAACAGAAGAATAAACCAAAAATGGCAGGTTGGCTTATACAGGAAATGGAGAGGGTTCTCAACAATGAGCAATGGGGTGATTAAAAGCAACATCAAAAAAGGTAAAAGCAAGCAAGCAAGAAGAAAAGAAGAAAAAACAAAGCATGAAAAAAAAGAAGATAAAAGCATTAGATGTTCAAGATATGTCAGAAGATATGAAAGAACAACAAAAAGAATAAATCAGATTATGAGAAAAACACAACAAAATTGAAAGAAACAGCAAAAAAATTCCAACAGCAGATAAAAAGAAGGAAGAAGAATAGTTTTGAATGAGAACCAGTAAAATGTGAGAGGCTTCATATTTCTGAAGAGATAAAGAGCAGGAAGAAAAGAAGAAGACTTTAGGTTTTCTTTTTCCAATTGATATGTGAGAATTGTTTCTCTTTGTAAGGCATATAACTAACAAATTCAATGGTGATCCCTGCTCAATTAAAACAAATACATTGCTTAGCAAAACAAAACATGTACAAGAAAATATAAAATTTAATATATGTGTGAGGTGCGCCGCAGTTAGGCATGAGCCTCACCATGAGGCTCCAAGAGGCGCGCGCCTCATGAAGGGAGCCTCGCTCCACATGTACTGATGCGTTGAGGTTAGAGACTGATGCGCCTCGCGCCTCAAGCACGCCTCTAACAACTATGCTGACCACACGAAATACAAATGACCACTTTTTGGCCATCTTAATCATAAGAAAAAATAGATTAATAAATGTAATCTGTTCCCTTTCCTAATCCTAACCATAAACCCTCTAATACTTAACCCACTAACTCTATCCTTAACCCTGAAACATTAACTGTCAAGGGCCTCCACCCACCCAAACTGTTCATTCGCTTCCCCTCCCTCCACCATGCCAATCCTGAACATGCCAAGATTTTGACATGATGATTGTGGCTGCTTCGAAAGTTCCTACCACCACCCCATCTCCACATTCTATTATTTAGCTCCTGCCTTCTCTCCTAATAGGCAACCCATCCTAGACAGCATAGAAACCAGAGGGTAGAGGCAGAAGCAGTTCACTTTCCTGTTACCGCAGCTACCTCTGGTGACCAAGTGTTATGGTGGAAACACATGCATCGACAAATCCACCAAGAGAATATAGGATAAAATAGAATCAACAAGTTGTGATGACAAGACATGCATACGAATCCACTAAGAGAATAGAAGATAAAGTAGAGTAACCAACAGGCAACATATGCATCAACAAATCCACTGTGAGAAAATAGAATAAAACAGAGTAATCAATAGAGAGTCGCACCAACTCCGATTGCCGATTGTCGGAGAGAGAGAGAGAGAGAGAGAGAGAGAGAGAGAGAGAAGGGGGGGGGGGGGGGGGAGTAGAAGGTTATTTTCCTTTCATTTTCTTTTATTTTTCTTGATTTTACATGAATGGTGTATATGAAATATAACTTCATCCAAAAAACAAACATAAATGAGACGAGAGTACATATAGATGGATAGACAAGAGATGCCTATGAGTGATATTTTTTGATATATAGGACCAATCCTTCATCATGACAAAGAGATTGGGAAGGATGTCATACATAGAATTAAAACATGGATGGTTAAATGAAAGAGTGTCTTTTTGGAGTACTTTGATTAAACATTTTTTATGGATCGGAGTGTTGGACAATTAAAAAACATGCCCAAAAAATTAGCGTAGGAATGAGAATGCTAAGATGTATGAGTGTCAAGACATTAAAAGATAAGATAAAAATGAGTGTATTTGTGGTAGGTCAGAATGACGTTAATTGAGGGTAATATGAGAGAAAATCATGTTATGTGGTTTGAGCATGTGCAACGATGACTAATAGTTGTTGCGGTGAGGAGGAGCTATAAGATAGTAGTTAAAGGAGCATCTAGGGCTAGAGGTAGGCCTAAACTAATATGGGTTGAAAGTTTTAAAAGTTTTTATTAGTGTTACACGGGACATCAAAGTTGAATGGAAGAAAATGATTTAAATAGTTGACCCAAAAATTTGAGATGGAGGCTTTGTTGTTGTTGCTAATTTTATATGAATGACAAAAATAGATGAATAATAAAAATAGTATTGAATTTAGTTTGGTAATGTTGAACATTTTTGACAACGGAGTAAGCTTGCATACTAGTCTTTTAGTACACAAAGTAGTATGTAAAAAAGATATCCAAGTTCCGTGATGCTCCGCTTACATAGGGTCTGAGGAGGGTGAAGATGTATGCAACACTTCCCCCATATATTTGTTTATTCGACTTAGAATTTGCATCCTTCAAGATGCAAACAACTAGCCTCACCGTTGTGCCAGGAACGCCTGCTTTAACTATATTCCTTTTTGCACTTAATTAACTTTTTTATTTCGTCTTTCATGCACCTTAAAAGACAAATTATTGATTATTTATTTACACAATGCATCAATAAATCATCAATTCATGAAGTTTAGCTTAACCTAACGATAGTCCTTCTAAATTGTGTAATCGACCTTAATAAATTCAAACAAATGTACTCTACAGCGGAATGGTTTTGTTATCAAACCAGTTGGTGTTAGTCGGAGTTAGTCGACTTATAGAAGCCAGCAAATAAACTGTTCAAGTCACCATTGTTGTTGGTATAAGGGGGTAAACTCAGTTTGCAAGTCAGATTTGGCAGATTTGAGTTGCAGATGAATCAGTCTCGCATTCGCAGGCAATTCGAGCCACTCCGTTGTGATCTTGTTACCAAACCAAAAATGGTAGGTTGGTAACACAATAGGGAGAGTGTATACCCTAGAGTTACAAATCAGATTCAGTTTTAAGGGGGAAACCTGAATACAAATTAGCAGGTAGTCGAATCAACATCACCGTACAAATCCTACAAAAATGGGTCTTATGACTCGCTCCAAAGTTATATTAAATGGTTGTCCGCCGACTAAGGGAGCTAACTTTGTTATATATGTGACAATGTTCTTGAAAAATTGGAGGAAACGTATTATGGACAACAACACACCTTGTTAAGTATTAGTAGTCGACCTATATGTAATATTTCTATTGCTATATATATGAGTACAAACCCAATCTTTAAGAGATTAAGGGTTTATTCTATTCTACATAGTATCAGAACCTCTCTAAACCCTATTCCTAACCCTAGCCGCCGCCCACTTCCCCCCCTCTAAAACCTAGCCGCCGCACCCTACCAACTCTCCTTCCCGCCGTCGTCTTGCCACGCCGCCACCATCGTCGTCCCAAAAAAACAAAAAAGTCGAGATCTCAATGAGTAGTTGATATAAAAAAAAAAAGTTGATGTGAATATCAAGCTGCGCCGAGCAATGATAGTCGAATCAAGAACCTAAAGGATGCCGAGCACTAAGGTGAACAACAGTGCTGACCACACTAGCGTCGGGACCACAGAGACAGCGACACCGAGCACTGGTACGACAGTTTTGTCGATTCATCTTGTCGATCGGAAGCTGGATGGTCCAGATGGCTACTCCACGTGACGAAAGAAGGTTGAAAAGACACTTAGGGGAATGCAGTTGTCAAAGCATTTAATTGACAACCTTCCAAAGACGGATGATCCCACATACGAGCAGAGGGAGATGGATGAGAGCAGACTGTACACACAGTTGATGAACTCGACGAAATCATCAGTTGATATGGTTCAGAACACGGATTCAGTGAAGGAATAATGTGAGGTCCTAGCGGTTGTGTATGATAGAAAGCGCGATTTATGACTCGGTTGTCAGTGTCTACAGAGCTGATCAAAGAGACGAGTCACATTATGATCACTTCCAAGCCTTTAGGGCCCTGACTGATGAGGTATATCACATTTTACCTTTGACGACAGATCTCAATGAGGCGAGAACTCAACGCCAGTACCTCTATGTCATGGCATACCTGGCCTCACTTCGTCCTGATGCAGATTCTGCACGGTCTCAGATTATTACTGGGATTGAGGTTCCAATTATGATAGAAACCTACTTTCGTATCATACATGCAGTAAAAGTAGTTGGGATTGATACTAGCGATACACTTGTTGATCGATCTGCCTTGAGTGCTGTTCGTGGAGGATTCTGTGAGGTCGCAGTAGTAGACGTAGTGGCCAGAATGGTGGTCGTGACGGTGGACGAGGTAGTGGTGGCTGTGATGGAGGATATCGTACACATGCTTCAATTGTGGCCAACCAGGACATGTTCCAAAAGCTCCTACCGCCAACGTTGCATCGGAAGTCGAAGAGCGACCTGTAAAGATGACTTCATAGACCTACGCGGAATTTGTTGAATTCCAAGTTTAGCAGAATGGTTGAGCCCCTACACCTGGATCCACAACTCAGCGACGTATGGTAAGGCCGAAGCAATGGGTGATACATTCGGATGTGTCTGATCACATGATAGGCCATGCGGATATTTTGTATGATTATGTATTTGTGGACCGTGTGACAGATATTACTGTTGCGAATGACAGTTCTATGAAAGTTCATAAAAAAGGGGGTACCTGCCTCTCTCCCAACCTGTCACTCACTTCAGTTTTACACACCTGGAAACTCATTCAATTTAGTATCCATTAATCGGACTACTCGTGACTTGCACTGCTCGGTATCATTCTTTTCTGATTGTTGTGTTTTTCAGGACCTGAAGACTAGAAAGACTATTGGTAGAGGGTATGTGGCTGGAGGCTTGTACCTGTTTGAATTGAATTCGTCTGTGGCCTGTGTCGGCGTGTCCCTCAACCCATTTGAGTTGCACTGTCGACCAGGTCACCCGTCTACTAAAGCTCTCCAGAAAATATCCATCACTAGATCTTCGGATTCCGTTTAATTGTGAGCCATGTAGCCTAGCTAAACATCATCGTGCGTCTTATCCGTTGAGTTTAAATAAAGTTGTTTCAGCTCCTTTTGAGTTAGTGCATTCTGATATATGGGATCCATGTCCTATTGAGTGTTTTGGGGTGTACAAATATTTTGTTTTCTTTGTTGATGACTACATGCGAATCACTTCTATCTACTTAATAAAAAATCGTTTCGAATTATTTGATATATGGTATACTTTTTATACTGAAATAAAAACTTAATTGGGGTTTCCATTAAGTGTCTTTGGAGCGAAAATGGTCGTGAATATGTGTCTCGACAGTTCACTTTCCATCTTGTCCGACATGAAATTATCCATCAAACTTCATGTCTCTACACATCACAGCAGAATGGTATGGCAGAACATAAGAACCGTTCCCCTTTGGAAACAACTCGAGCACTTATGTTTCATGCTGGTACCCTTAGAAAATTTTGGTCGAATGCTCTTCTCGCGGCTTGTTATCTAATCAATCGAATACCATATGTTGTTTTCAATGGCATTACTCCTTTTTCTAGTTTATATCCCAATCTTACTCCATTTCTACCCTTCAAATTTTTTGGGTGCTTGTGCTATGTTCGTGATACTCGCATTACTCTTTCTAAATTGGATCTGAAGGCACTAAAGAGTATTTTTTTGGGTATCCTAAGGATCAGTAATGGTATTGTTGTTTTCTTCCGACTTTGAGGAGGTATATCGTGTCTCGGAATGTTACCTTTGTCGAGACTGAGTTTCCCTCATCCTCTCTAGTTAAAGAATGTCCCCAAAGTTTACCCACATGAGAGTTTTCTTATGTATCCGATTCAAACACAAAAGTCATTCAAATGTCAACCTTCTTTGTTGGTGTCAAATTCCTAGAGAACATAACTATGGACATGAGAGGACCATATGTCATAGAACCTAGACAGCTAGTTGGCATGTAGGTAGCCCTATTTTTTGGATATGAAGTTTCAGCTCATGTAACAAAGGAGCAACCTCCAAGTTTTTCTAGAATATAAAGAGTCTAGACGAAGAGGTAAGATGATATGATTTGCTATTAGGAATTACATTCATCTCTATGACACACTAAGCCAAAGAGCGAAGTATACTACATCAGTAGTTCATTCAAATATAATAAAAGAAAAAAGAAAAAAAGAACTTAAGATGCTTGGTTACAAACTAAACTTGTTTGATGAGGTAAGCGTTTAAAGTTATTTGAATTTATCTTGCTTGAATCAACAAAAATAAGTAGTGGATTTGAGATAAAATTTGGAATACTTGATGATCTGTAAACTCAATCAGAAACCTACTAGTTTAGGTATTGCTTTTGGAATTTCACCTATATTTGTGGAGGCATTT
The DNA here is from genome assembly GCA_036927795.1 of Iris macrosiphon. Taxonomy (NCBI): domain Eukaryota; kingdom Viridiplantae; phylum Streptophyta; class Magnoliopsida; order Asparagales; family Iridaceae; genus Iris; species Iris macrosiphon. The sequence goes on from JAYESA010000013.1 coordinate 65,285,518, forward strand.
TATTATCAAGGATATTTACATTATCTCATTGTTGTAAAAAGTGCACCTACCCACAAAGCGAGTGAGGCACAACCATGTTGAATCCTCGACTCTGTTGAATCCCTTGCATCACTGACTGCCTCGACCCCCTCCAACCGTTGAATCCCACCCGCTCGATTTTCACTCACCGCTTGCACCCACCTCTTCCTTATCCTCTTTAGCGTCACCTTTTTTAGACATGCTGAGAAAGAAGGCCTCTTCCATGTCTTCCAACATAAGATCCAAGCAATGCGCAACGCACAGAAGCCAAAACAAGTGAGGATAACTTTGTTCGTGTAACTTTTCCACCATCACATTATTTGATGCACTATCCATAACAAAAACTACATTAGTTAGCCCTATCTTCTGTTCACGAAGCTTACTCTGGTCTTTGCATATAAAGAGGCATCAATAGTTTCAATAATGACGGTCCCCTTAGGAGAATTCACGAGAAAGTTAATGAAGGTCCTCTCTCTCTTATCTTTTCATCTATCTGCCATATTCAATATTTGAGATATACTCTCCCGATAAGTGTTTCTTAGCTCAATATATCCCTCCCTTTGTCACCTTCTTAAAGTATTTGCATGTAACCAAAATTTTGTCGTTGGGATAAGCCAAATATGCATATTTCCACCACAACGCTTTGTTTTTCTCTTCCATGGGACTTCTGAGTTTTACTGGACTTCTGAAATGCGACTACAACTTCTGGGGTAACTTGACTGAGCGGAGGAAGAGTTTACAGGTGGGGCGTCGCGGAGGACTGCAATAAAGACTGTGTCGAGGAGTAGTCGAGCACAATGTCGTACTACATCGAGGACAATGGACGAGAACTGTGTTAGACTACGTCAGGTCTACGTCGAACTCCAGGATTGTATCGATGAAGATAATGGTGATTGGAGATGTTTGTGCAGTCTGTGGGAGGGAGTCAAAGATGATGAGGAAGAGGTGGATGCGGCGACGGGAGGCACCTTAGCAAGAGGGATTCGACGACGGGAGGCACCTTAGCAAGAGGGATTCGACGGTTGGAGGGAGTCAAGCTCGAGCATGAGGGGGACGAGGCAGTCAGCGGTACAGGGATTCAGCGGCGGGAGGTTTCCTTTTGTATAGTGTAGGAAAAGAAATTTGGGGATCATGTTAGATTTTGTGAGGAGACATTACAAGTCAATTTTTATGAAAAAAAACCATTCAGAGTTAACGGGTTAACGAGTCTTGGGCCTTTAGGCCTTGGACTTTTATTAATAAGAAAACATACTAGAAGTCTAGAACTGCTAGGCACGTGCCCAGCGCCTCTCTGCTTCCACCTAAGCAATGCTTTTGCTGTGGAAGTGTGCTCCTCATGAAGCAAGGCGCAGGGCTGTGCTTTGCGCCTAGGCATGTTGTTGACAACAATGCTTCAGAGAACCTTAGCACCTAGGTGCGCTTTACGCCTTTGACAACTATGCATTATCTGATTATAATATGCTATAAAGTTTTGATGATTTGAAGTTCTTAACAAAGTAAATGTTGGCCAACTAATATAAGCTGTTCCGAATTAAAAGATGTATCTTCTGCATCAGCCCTAACATTTTGCATGCTTATGAGATTAATATGCCATGTCGATGTCAGAGCTAAAATATACTTGAATAAAGAAAAACAAATTATCTTCAATACTACAGATCCCAACCTCCTAGAACTGAAAATCCATACCCCTAACTGCTACCCAATACCACTCAGTTAACCTAGGCCTATTTGAACAGCTTCTGTTTAACCTGCCCTTCTTTGATAAGAATGGATATGTTGATCACTATGAGATACAAATAGTATCTGAGATCCGTATCAAACAGGCTGGAAAATATCCATGTTTTCATGATATTTATTCCATCTGAGATGGCTGCAACATATAGTTAGGGATGAAGACAACCTACATCTAGGAGGTACCTATGGACAGTCCTGTATGTTAACCAGGCTCAAGTGTGCACAAGGGGAGAACATGACAGGCTCTTTTATAACATCATACCTTAAATAGGAAACAGTGATGGAGGCTATGTTCTATAAAAAGGATAGCAGCCAATAATCAGCAAGCAATTGGCTGATTAAACGGGTGGCTGACTAAGCAGAATCTCTATTTGGTGGCGTAGCTGAGATTAAGAGGACCCTTGATTTGCTTAAACGATTGACAGGCCTAGACAGAGGAATGAAGTCATTAAACTTAATATTGGAGAAACTAGTAAGGTAAAACTGTACTGGAGAGAACTACAAGAGTATGACAGTATGATTAAAATCCTAGACTGGAATTTTAGATGGGCTCGAACTAAGTTAGGTTAATTATTTGATTGATCTACTATATATTCCTGCAACCTCTATAAATGGTAATGGTTATTATTGTTAATATAGTTACCCTTCCCAAGAAAAGAAACAGAAAAAAGTTCATCAGCTCAACTATTTATAATACTGAATTTATGTATTATATACAGTCTGAGGAACTCCATAGAACAGTTAGGAACAGCTATCAATATATAAACCATTCTAGGAGGCTTGGTATGTATGTCCTTCTCTATGCTTTCAGGATCAACAAGAACAATCAAGGATATGCTTCTTGACTTCAATCAAACTAATGACATTTGACTATTTGAGTCACAGTAACACAAGAATGAGTTTAGTTAAGCAGCCTAAAAACAGAGGAAGGCTTTGAATAAAAATACCAAAAAAGAAAAAAAGAAAAGAAAAGTTCATGCACAAACCTCAGGGTTAGCAGTCCCCACCAAAGACAATAAAACAACTTCTGAAAGAAATTCTTCGATTGAACAACATTTTGGAGAGCTTGCAGGTAAATTCCGAAATCGAACAATTTTGTGTCTGGTGTATCTACAGGGCATTCAGTAGCTATGAAATTTTGTTTTGCTTGCACCTCACAGTACCAAGAGGTAGAGACACAGTTATGTTTCTCACACGCTTTTCTCCAACATGCAGATTCTCGTTCAATAGAAAGCAAGTACCAGAATGCTCCAAGTACCTGAATAGTTAAATACATAATTGAATCACAAAAGACAGGATGAATTCTGTTCTTGAAATAACCAGATCACTATAGCTTCTACAAGCAAATTACTGAATAATGCACCCCAATAACAGTTTGACACATTTGTTGAGATATATGGCAATAAAAGTGTAAATGCTATCCCATAGTACCAACCTTAGCTACCACTTGATAGATATAAAGCACTAAAATATCAGCCACTAGGAAGCTTGTAAGGATAATCAGCTTCTCTTTCAGAAAAATTATGGCTATACAAGACATGATAAGTTAGCAATAAAAAGAACACTTGGGGTAGAAACATTATAAATTTACAATGATAATTAGATATATATATATATATATATAGCAATAGAAGTGTAAATGCTAGCCAACATCCCAATCCTAACTGTTACTTGATAGATATATAGAACTAAAAGATTAGAATGAAGAAAAGTTGCTAGGATAATCAACTTTGCTTTCAGAAAAAATGATGACTATACAAGCCATGATAAGTTAGCAATAAAATGAACAATCAGGATACAAGCATTATAAATTTCTAATGCTAAATAGATGAAAAATCTTGCTAAAATGAATTTCCAAAAAGTTGACTAGTTTAAATTGATCTCAGATTTAACTCAGCAAGGAAGAACACCTTTGTACGACGAAAATAACAAACAAATATAAATGGAATTGCCAGAATATTAAGACTCACATGGCTTGCAAGCATGTAGAGTAAGAGGTTGAAAGCGGCCCCAGCCCAAGCTGTTTCGGTGATTATGCCAGCAGATCTTGTAACTTCCAGATACAAAGGTAAAATTCTACCAAGTCGGGGAACATATTGGAATATGACAATGAACAATAGCAGGTCTTTTGCGTCCAAGCTTGCTGATTCTTTCAATTTGGGTAGGATAAGGAGAATAACCACCTGGTGTTTATAAAGATTAGATCAGCGATATTTCCAGCTTAACAAAAGTATGTCTTCGAAGCACGCTGACCATAAGAAGAAAAGTAAGCTCGGCCCATATAACCATATTCTGATGTGAAAAGTTGGGCTGGAGCCGTTTTTCACAAACATGTCAAGGAAAAAACATGATGTTGCATCAAATCTAGACAATGTTCCATCAAAGTTTCAGCTCATACTACTAAATACTACAAAAAAGTGAGTTGAAGCCATCTATGAAATAACTATCTTAAAGAATCCCAGTAGAAAAGATGGATCTTAATCACTGATTTCATAGTCCATTATTACGACCAATATTAAGCCTAGTCATCCATACATAAGCCATCTACCTTCTATACATCCTAACCATCCAAACCATTCACCTTCCACATAATCCAATACCTCTTCTGCAAGGGAAGGATTTTATGCTTCTTTCTTTCGATCAAGACAATGGATGAGATAAGAAGTTGTCAAGTTGCAGGTGGACACTAAATGGAGTTTCGACTCATGCCGAAGGTTTCAAGATTCGGTTTCTAGGGCCTGTTCTCTCATAGAGATGGTTGCTTCCTTGGGTCGGCGAAGCTGACTTTTAACAGCTTCAGCAACTGCTGCCGACATCAACACATCTGGTGACCTAGTGCTGATTTATATGTTAAGGAGCTCATTGTCCGCAGGGCAGCAGGCACATTTTTTAAGACAGAAGTAACACTACTGGAAAGGACTAAGATTTTGTTGCAAGTTTGCGACTGCTTAATTGTCCATTGTTTATCACGGTTCGCAATTTCGGCCGATACCGATACGTATTGGTTGTATTGTATTGTTTTGACATGTTCCGGTCCAATACCGACTGCTATTGATACCGGCTGATACCGACATTGGGTCTCTCTTTCGCGGTCAATTTGGCAAAGAAAAAGTTACAAGAGAGAGAAAAATGGAAAAGCGGTATCGACACAATGATTCGGCGTGTCAAAGATCTACATGTCGATAAGGTTCCTTATCGATACAGTGTAAACATTCCATTTATCGAAGTTGTATATTTTATAGATTCATAGCATCTCATCAATCTTAATATTATCCATCCGAAACTAACAATAAATAACAAATAAAACATAGAATCATAAACAAGTATATGAAATATTTTTTAGTTTTTTAATAATAAATATTATTAATTTTGCCTTAGTAAACAAAGAACTCAAAAACTCCGATCCGAAACCTCGAAAACTGTTCTTCGTGATAGTCTCTTCATGTTATAGTCGTAGTCTTCTCGTTCCTGACATTATATGCAATGTTCTTCGTGATGGTCAAACGGACGACTCCTAGAGCTTGTTTGTCCAAGAACTCCCAATCAGAATCTGATATTGTCTCTGGTTTCGTTCCCAAGAGAGGTTGATGCATCCCTTTTTAATACAGACAATCTTCAATTTGTATCTGCTAGAAACTAAAACCGGTTCCATCAAACTTGTCAATCTTGACCTTTCCTTCTTCTCTAGCCATCGCTACCACCTCTCCCATGAACCTTCAAACAAGGCTCTGATAACAGTTGTGTGAAACGTGGTACCAATGAAGAAAAAGAACAATCACAAAGACACAAGATTTACGTGGTTCGTAGATTTTCTCCTACGTCAACAATCATACACAAGTTATTTTTATTATTCCAAGAAACTACGTCCTAGTTCGAATTGATGTAGAAACCAACATCAACATCACTTTACAAGGCATTCTCATCAAATCATGCTCACCAATGGAGCAACCACAAGGTCATGAAATGACCAAATTTAATACTTGTTGGCAATTAGATATCAACTGCAACAAGTTTGTGCAACCAAACCTTTAGCGATGTTACCAGATCTTTAGCCAAAACCAAGAGCTAGAGAGGCTCAACCTAAAACCTAGAAGACCAGTTTGTGTATAGAGTATCTCATTCCCTCATTGGCATCATACATACACGAAGTGACACTACAAAATTCTCCTAAGATATGAAAGTAAAGATGAAGAGGCAAGATGCATTGCTTGTTAGAGGGAAGTGCATCCACCAATCCCTGTGGTATAACAAAAAACAAAAAGTGCTAAATTAACAAATTTTGTAACTAAACTAGCCACAAAAATCATGAATTGGATGGAAATGCTAAATTAACACACGGAGTGACACCCTTTTCCTGTGGCCATCTCTAATGTGTTTATGTGAAGATGCAATTGTTTACTTAAAAGATACGAACAATGACAATAACAAAAAAATTGATAAGAGAGGGTAAGAAAGGTTAAACCGCTATATAACACAAAATCATAATGTATATTATATTGCATGTTTGCAGTTTAAGACTCAAACACTGAGTTTTGGAAGCTAAGATACTATACCAGTATGTAAACAGCATCAAGCTACTTCTAGCATCTCATATGCGCAATATATGTATATCCACACACACACACACACACACACACACACACACACACAAACCACAATTACCTGTGGAAGAGGAAGAACAGCAAGAACATCAATAAAGAAGTATGATGAGATATATCGCCTTGCTATAGCTGACAAATCTTCAACCAGAACACCCCTTCCAAATACCCGGGATGAAGGAGCAATGAAACCAGTCCGAAATTGCAAAATAATATGGAGTATATAAAAGATGTCCGTGAAGGATCGCAGGATACTAGCCATGATTTCCAACTTTCTGTCGGATACAACACAGTTACTCTGACGGTTGATAACTGGGATGTAAAGGAACAGGGGGTCTATAGAAACCGCAATCACACAGGAGAGGACAAAAATCTTATTCCACTTTTGAAGAAATGGACCTTGAGGATCAAGTACTTTCTTCTTGGACTCTGGCTCCACTGTGGTTGAATTTTCAAGAGAATGATGATAAAAAGATTTTGTGGCTATTTCAGTTGCCCACTGAAATGCTCGTCGGAAAATATTAGACACCGAATCAAATGTTTTTCTTCGCCCTCCAACAAAAAGCCTCTCAGAGCTTAGTGATCTTTCTGAAGTCCAATCCTGAAACCTGTCAGATAGAAGCCAGAACAATTAATCCTAGTAAAAAATCTTTAATCTTGGCTTAACCTTAGCCATAATAGTCATAAATTTGCAAATAGATATATTTACTCGGTATTAACATCAATTTTCATATAGAAACCCACACTCAAGTAGCCTTATCTTCATGAGACTATTGAAATAATTGAGATATTTACAATAGCGATAAAATAAGGATCCAAACAAAAAGGCCTTCCCAGTGGAGCAAGGTTGTTAATGCAGGCTCAGGGAAGGCCAGGACGCATGTCACGTTACCCCCAACTGTATGAAGAGGTTGTTTCCAGCAAGAACATGTAATCTACATAATGCAAACGTCAAGCATTACCATCAACCCAAGTGACACCCTCACATTTATCTCCAATGCTGCCAAATAAGGATCATAAGGTATAAGGAAAATAAAACAACAACAAAAAAACCTTTATCCCAACTTCGGGGTCGGCTATTTGAATCCTTTACCTACCTCCAGTTTAAGGGCCATGTCCTTTGTAATATTGACAAAAATCATTTCTTTTAGAGAAATCCAAATATATTCAGATGTACCTAGTTCCAACAACTCCTTTAACTAATATCATATAGCCTCTAAACTAGTGCATCTATTGGTTTAGATTGCACATAATCATACAACATGAGACTATTTTATGTTATTTTATCCTCAACTGGTGACACCTCCTACTTTCCACAATACTCTTGTTTATTATACTATTTTTGTATTTACATCCATCAATCTGGCATTCTCATTTCAGCTACACTAATTATATAGGCATGTTTTATAATTTCCCAAAACTTTGATACATAAAGCACGGTCGGTCTATAGCTATCTTATACAATTCCCTTTTAAGTTCAAAGGTATCTTGCAAACACAAAGCACTCCAGATGCACTCCTCTATTTCAAACATCTAATTTTAATTCTCTAAAGTAAATCCTTCTCAATCTCTCCATCATAATCAATGATTGATCCTAACTCTTGTGCATCATATGTAGCCAAAACGAAAATAATTATGAAGTTTTCGTTGCGAGTTTTTTGTTTTTATTATTTTATTTAATTGTGATGTTTATAATTATCCAAATTTTTACAACAAAAGATACAGTAATGGAAGCAAGAACAACAAAACGAAGTAAATAATTAACCCCAAATGTCATCAATTATCATAAAGGTCACAATCACTCTTAATCCTCGCTAAATACTACAAATTTTAAAAAAAAAGGAAAATCCTACATGTTTTTCCTACTCTTTTTTTGGAAAAAAGGCACATACCATAAAGAAGACTCTTAATCATCACTAAACACTAAAAAAAAAAAAAAAAAAAAAAAAAAAAAAAAAAAAAAAAAAAAATCCTACATTGTTTCCTCTCTCCTACTCCTTTTTGAAAAAGAGACATATTTATATGCTAAAACATAAACCCTAAGACAGACCATAGCCAACGAATAATTCTTAACCACTAAAAAAACCAATTCTAATATATTTAGACTTAGATAAATATGATATTTTTAAATAAACTTGAGTAAAATCTAATGCAAAAGCACAGTCAACAATTGGTCACAGATCAACTGGGTCTAATCAATTTTTCGAGCGGTTGGCCGATTGAGTCCATTTGGCATAATATGTGAAATTTTGACTACCATATTTTAACAAATCTTTTTTTAGGATTACCTTTAGGCTTTCTTTTTGGTAATTTTTGCATGTAGTAAATCTACTAAATCATAAACGTTAACCATGATTTGACTAAAATATTTCCCTTCTTTATTTAGGGTTAGAATTTTTTTACTTCTTTTCAAGCAATATAGGCCTATATAAAGGCATAAGGTTGCAAGTAATTTTTGATCTCTTGAATAATACAAGTTTTTAAATTGAGAAGTGCTCTCTAAATTACTGGTGGGTTCCAATTTCTGGATTAGAACACTGTTCATGGATTGGAACCCATATAACATAAGTTTCGGCGACGTTGGTTATCCTTGCTTCGCTTCAGCATCATACAACCCTCTATCAGCGCATTTGGCAAGCCAATATCGACAAATTCGCTTCCGCCAAGCAACAATGCATTGTACGAAGATAATTTAGTAATTTTCTACATCAGGGGGTACCAGAGCTTCGTTCCGTCGACGATTTCCACATCGCCAACGCCGGATCCGAGTTCCCATCATTATCATATCTACTCCGGTTGATTATCGTCTATGTTCCGCTTGTTTCCGCCCACAATGCTCACTGAGCAGCGGTCAGGCACACCCCCATCAATCGAAAAAATTCCACCATGACCACTTTATCTTCGTGGAATACTCAGTGTCCACCTCGAGTAGTCACTGCCACACATATAGCACTGCCACACATATAGCACCTTCCTCGACTTTGGTCATTGGCATCATCACCGACATACCCTTCATCTTTAGCATCTACTCGAGTCACCATCGTCGGAGCCTTCGCACATGACTCTGATTATAGCCTCCATATCCAGTCATGTCACAAATGACCTCAATAGCTTGCATCTCACGCTGTGATATACCATAACTCCATTTCAAACATCCTATTTTAATTCTCTGAACAACATTTTTCTCAATCTCTCTATTGTGATAAATAATTTATCCTAATTATCGTCGAAGGTATCTCTTGTGCATCATATGTAGCCCTAGCTTACTTCTTTTACTTTTGGTTGAAGTTACATTCTCGTATACTCTGTTTTCATCCTAATTAAAATCTTTAGGTTTCAAAGTTTCGCTCCACAATTCTGTTTTAGAATCTAAAACTTCTAAATTCCTATCAACCACAAAATATCGTCATCAAAGATTATGCTCAATGAAACCGGAAGCCACATTTTCCAATGGATCATCCACACAAGAAGCAACAAATAGGGCAATTGCCTCCTGTGTAATGTGAAAGAGTTCTTGGACTTCAGCTAAATCGAGCATATTCAAACACTTCAAACTTGGATCTAATGAAACTGGCACGAAGTGAGAAACAATTTTGGAGATTAACCCATAAGCATATTATCGTGTTATGGAACATGACATAGACGGGATGCAAGCCTCAACCATCTCGTCGAGGGCCAAAGCAACCTGGATAGTAATTGACTTTCTTTGGGCCCTAGCATGCCAGCACTTGACGCACGCCAACCAAACATTTGAAGCAAGCCAGCCCAATACTTGAACCAGGTATGTAGGAGCTAGCGGTCGCCTAAGTATCCAGAAATAAGGGGTGGGGTGCTTAGGATTTCAAAATCCTCATCTTCTCCACCACCCCTTCTTTTTTCTCCCTCTCCTTTATAACAATGGCAGCAGGGCTATGTTGCGTGAACACGATATGACATCAATGTTTTGAAAACCGGTCTAACCATTGGACTGGTGGAGCGAAAGGTTCACGATTGGACCGGTCGGTCCAACTATGCTTACATCATATATAATTTACTTATCTATAAAGTATTTCTTTTACACTGTTTGCTTTAATCCCTATTTTTAACATTACTAATTTCAGAAGAAACCATAGAGGCAATGAAAATAAATTATAAAAATACTAAAATCATCTTATTTTCTTGTCAAAACTATTCTTCGTTAAAAAGTACAAAATGTAAAATAACTAATACTCAAACAAATACTTATATGAAAAAAAATGTCAATAAACTCAATTTTCATAAAATCAACCTGAGTCCTCTATGTCATTGTATCATTTCCAACTTATTAATCAACCAAGACATTTTCAATTTTAAGGTCTATAATATATTATTAACTCGTATAAATGTTCATTATGACAATAAAATTGCTTAAATTGGTTGTAATAGCACTAGCAATCAAAAAGATTAAGCAGGCCATCGGATGTCCCCTTGGCATGCGATGCCATAGGCGTCAGGCTCAAATTATGTTATATTTTTTTGTAAAAATATCATTTATTAGTGACTCTGCTTCGTCCGAGTTGAACCGTCTGATTCGACTAACTGTGCCCAGTTTGCACGGTTCAAAGGGTCCAACAGTTCAATTCGACTCAATGCGACCACTCAAACGGTTCAACCTATGAGACAAAACCGTTCATATGGACGGTTCATGGTTGAACCGGTTTAACCATCCGATCACGGTTTTTAAAAAATTGTATAACATGATACCGGAGGCATCGATACAAACACGACTCCCTAGTGTATCTTTGAGAGAGTTCATGATGTTTGATGTGTCCAACACAAAAGCAGAAGAAATGTGGGAGTATTCGTGCTTCCTAGCAATTGTATAACCAAGCATTAAATGCACCAATATTCAATAGAGACAATGGTGAATAACATATTATACTCCTTAAATGTGTCTCAACTTAATTCTTCTCCTTTCCCTTCCTCTTATTTTCTGTAACCATCTTATTTGCTACCTCCAGCACCCGCCAAGATATCTGGCCACTAGGTCATCCTAGCGACTAAGTAATCACTATTAGGAAGATTGATATTTTAGATGAACCTACAGAGGGAAACAACCAAGATTCTTAGCTATTCTCTATGTTGACGGACATGACAAATTGTTGTCCATGCTCGTGTAGCTATTATCTATGTTGCACAGACACGTCAAATTGTTGTCCATGCTCGTGTCGTACGTAGTGGACACATATTCGGGGGCATATTCGATCGAATTATGTAAGATTCGCTTGGATACGGTTCAAAAGCAATCCCAACAAGAAAAACGGACTAGGATTCGGGCCAAACCCGGTCCATATTCGTCTGATTTTTCTAATTCGATTTTGGATGCGGGTTTTGAAATGAATTCAACTAAACCCAACCCGTATACATCCTAACCTATTAAATTAGGGTTGTGTTTGGTTCATTGTAATATAATTGAGTTTGTAATGTAATTAAATTACAATTATATTACCATGTTTGGTTGGAACATGTAATCAAACCATGTAATGTAATATCAATTACATTCAAATGTTTGGTTCACCGTGTAATGTAATTGAGTTTGTAAAAAATTAAAACTTAAAAATAATAACACAAAATAAAAAAGTAAAATAATAATAACAATAATAATATAATAAAATAAAAATAAAAACAAGATGCCAAAAGAAAATTAAAAATGAAGTTACTTTGTAAGTTTTAAGTTGTAATGTAATTGTGATTACATGAGTTTTATGATGTAATTGGTTTTAAAAGAAAGTGATGTAATGTAATCAAGCTTCTAATAGTCATTACTTTATATCTAAAAAAAATTGTCTAACCAAACACCCGAATTAGGTTTACAATGTAATGTTAATTGCATTGCATTGTCCAATTCTACAAACGAAACGGACCCTAGGTATCACTTTCTCTTTTGCATTCCAAATGAATACCAAAAAATTCAAAATAAAATCAGAGAAACAGAGTGAGCCACATCAAAAAAAGATAAAAATAAATAAATTACATATAAATTTAAATTATATTAGAATATTTTTTAATATGAATTGAATATATTTTAATTATGATTTGTTATAAATATGTTTTTTTGGATTTTTGATATGTGTTTAATTAGATAATACCATGTAGTTAGTTTAAATATAAATTAAAAATTGAATATATTTTAGGATTTGTTATATGTTCAGGTTGTTTTTATTATATTCCTCAAGTACGCGAGAAGAAAACATGTGGTAGTTAAATTTTTTATATTACTAATTGGTGATATACATGCAGCTTAGACGGCTCAATTTTGAGTCGTTTCCAAGCCGTATTATATATATATCCTGTATTACTTTTAAAATTTCTCTATCCGTATCCATATCGAATCAGTGCCCGCATGCAGTGTTCTAAATTGCGGCCTAGTCGGCCTCCTAGGTGCTAGGCAGCTTTCGGTCGCACCGGAAACCCCCTAGGCAGCCCTAGTCAGCTTGTTTGGATTTGAATTTCAAAAAAATTCTTAAAATTTTAGATCAGAAAAAAAAATTAGATTTGAAAAAAAACTCAAACAAAATCAAAAAATTTAGGATTATTTTGTATAAGGGTGTACCAAGTTTAGATCTTATTAGACTTTGGGTATTGGATTTGTCCGTTGATGGATTTGGGTACTCGAAATTTTTTAATGACGCTTTTCAGTGACGAAATTGGACTTTCAGTGACGAAATAAGTCTTTTAATGACGAATGTTCGTCACTAAAACGTGTCACTAAATTTTTTTCAGTACCCAAACCCATCAACGGAGAAATCCAGTACCCAAAGTATAATTAGGTCATAAACCTAGTATCCTTATACAAAATAATCCAAAATTTTACCTGGACGCCTCCTGTTGCTGTTGCTGAATGTTGCTGTTGCTACTACTGGTGGCGGTTGTTGTTGTTGCTGCTGGCGGCTGCAGCTGCTGCTGACGACTGCTGGTTATAGAGAGGAGAGATGGAGAGGAATCTCTCTTTCTCCTCTCCTCATTATAATTTTTTTTTACCGTTATTGACACTCCTAAAATGCCATCTTGCACTTCTCTTTTATTTTCTATCATTCAAATTCCAAATCTGTCAGTGCATTAACATAATTGGCAGCAAAATTTAGAACATTGCCCGCATGTGTATTGTATTGGTGCAACATAGAGTATTCTGCATCAGACAAGCAGCAGTGGATGGATCTTTATCATCAGAAAATGTATGAGATATAATCCATGCCCAAGGAGATCAACACCTTTTAGATGGCTCTAAAGGTCGATTCTCAATAGATTTAAGTAGTTCCATCAGCATCACTACCAACTATCACTAGTGTAGTACTTACACCCGTAGGTCAATTTAGGGGTTGATATCCACCAAAGAAACATTTGACTCTGGGTCAGTCTCTCTATAGCAACTGGTTGACTCAGTATAATAGTATTAGCCCCAGCATATTGGTAGTCGACCCCACTAAAGAAGCAGGTCAACATAAGTGTTGGCCCATTAAAGTACTGGATTAATATCAGGGCCAGTCCCAGAACACCAGCAAGCTGGCCAAAAGGTCCTCTCTCCTTACATTGAAGCACTTGGCTCTGCATGGAAGTTACAGGAGAATAACTTTTCATTGTATTCCGTTTATCTGTGCATCATAAAGGGAGATGATTTGAAGGTCCAATCAGAAATTACCACAACAGTTCCCTCCATAGTGAAGGCAACTACTTCCTAACAAACAACACATGGGCGGCATCCATTGAGTGAGTACAATGTGCTTAAACCAAGCAATAGAGCAACTTTTGTGGGTCTTTTTTCTTGATAACAAATTCGTGCAAGCAAAGACATTAGAACCCATAAAATAATGGAAAGTACTCAGACTAGTTACCAGAACTACATTAATATTGAAGGAGAGGAACTTCTGCATGGAGCCACTGCAATGGCAAGAAACTATCGAATCAATCTCAACAAAAAGTTACATAAAAGAATTGACGAAGTTCTAACGGTTCTCACAACAAGACTCACCTCTGTGTCTTGAGGCCAAATTCTTAGCCAAGGATGCTATAATAAGCAATGGAGAGTCTTGCATATAAAGTAGAAGGCCAGTTGGAGGGCACCTAAACCTACCTTCTTGGTCATGTAGTTTTGATCCAGAAGGATCTCCTATAAAGTTTAGGATTAGAACATCGCCTATAATATTTATTTTCTATAGTGTTTCATTTTTTTAGGAAAGTAGTTAGGGATAAGATAGGATTACTATTCCTTTCTTCATCTTCGTTCCTTCTATGAAAGTAGTTGGGAATAACTTAGGATTTCTAACTTAGTCCATAGGGATTACTTGTTCCTAATCCTAGTAGATATTGGAGGTCATCAACGGGTATAAAAGAACATGACCCTCATTTGTTATCAATTCTCTCACAATTATTTTGTGTGCCCTTTTCTTTTAGTCTTTTGGTTTTGGTCTCTATGTCAACTCAAGAGAAAAGAGTTTGGTAGTTAATAAAACCATCTTTGTGGTGATTTTCCATCATAGTTTATCTTTTTTGCCCTTCCACAAATTCAAACCCTCTAAATTATTAGTTCTTCAAATTATGGAAACCATAAACCCTAATTTGACTATTCAGATCAAATTGGTATCGGAACACCAAGATCCTCACCTATGATTTTAGGCACTTTAGTATGGTAGATAACAGTCACATCTACAAAACTGCGGATTAGCACTCACACTGGGTGTAATGTTCCGTTCCACGCGATGGCATTGTATTCTTGGCTTGAATAGCCTAGTTTGATTCGGATTTGTCCGAAGAAATCATTTTGGTATCTTTATGATTGGGATGAAAGAGCAATTCGTCAAATGGTGAGTGACATTAATCATTTTTTCCTTTATCTTCACATCTAATAAAAGAACTTTGTTTTCTTTGCAACACCCTTTCGTTTGATGAGACCCTAATAAGAGATAATTGACAAGCGAAGTCACTTGTATGTTGTTGATGTTATTGATCGAAATACTAGATCTGTAACTGTTTATCTACGCACATGCACGAGAATGAAATAGTAGACCTTTCAAGTTGTAAATCTGTATTGTTGTACTTTGAGCTTTCATGGAGAAAGTATGGTGGAAATAGTTTGGTATCATTGTATAGATAGTAATATTTCAGGACCGACGGGTTGCCAGCTGTGAGAACCTCGAAATGGGAAGATGTGTTACGAGCATAGGGCTAGAGAAATGAGAAGTATAATGGAGATTGCATTCATTTTCATATTACCATGCATATTATGTTTTGTAGTTAAAAGCATACGCATTTGCATGGTCATAGACAACTTGTGCACAATGTTTGGCTTTCCTCAAACGGTATCCAGGACACCGGAACCATGTCGGCTTAGAAGAAAATTATGAATGTGCATTCTTCTCACCAGGAGAATAGCACTAGTGCATTCTTTGAGAGAAAAGAATAGCATTCGCACGTAGCTTCGAGAGAGGACACGGGTATTATCGACCTATGATAACATTGGCTTCCTATACCGGAGGGATCCCATAATACTGTAGGTAGTCCAAATGGTATATCACCAACGACCGTTATGTAGTTAGGTTGAATATGGAAATTGTTTTGCATAACTAACCAATTGATGTAGGGTTGGACTTGTGACACTTATAAATTTGATTCTAATATTGTTTTGCAGAAAGGGAAAAAATATAACTTCATTATTAAATTATAATCCTTGTTTTGCAGAGAAGTGGGTCAATGGTAAAAATCATTATGGAGTGATATTTATTAATTATGTTTACGTTTACGACTTGTTAATCGACCCTAGAGAAAGTACAAAGAGTACCTAATAATTATACATATTCTCACATGACTACTGTATTGATTTAGGTAAGTCGGGTTGATAACACTCACTAGTACATTCCCTAATGTGCTAACCCCACTCCTCCACAAGTGCGGAGAATCACTTGGATATTTTAAGACGTCGAAATAATCGTTTAGCAAACTAAAGCTTCTCTTTTGAAAGATGTTACATTTTGTTATAAAGGACATAATGTATGGAACATTGTAACAAAGTTCGCAATCAGAATCGACGGGTATCAACAGTATTGGTAGTTTCGGATCGAAGTATCGAATTTTTTGGCATCGAAATAACAAATAATTATTAATAAATTATTAAAATTTTAGAAAAAATATTTTATATATTTAGGCATAATATTAAGTATTTTCTCGGTTGTTTCTTAGTATTTTTGGAATTAAACAAAATAGTAGTCATCCTTGTCGATTGATTTACTTGTGATAAGTTTTCCTTTACATGCTTTTACAACCTACTATATTTTTACATTTGTACTGATTTATCTTTTTCGTTTAATTTTCTTTGTTGAATTAACTGAAAAGAGGCTCCCGATGTCGGTAACAGTCAGTACCAATATCGATCGGTATCGGATGGGGACATACCAAACCGGATCAGTATCGGCCATATCGGAACTGTACCGGCCGATACTGTAAACTATGCATTGTCAATCTTTTGTAACCATGCGTTATAAGCCAAGTGGGCATTTCTATTGGCTATTTGAGAGTCGTATGTATTCTCCTGCAAAGCTTATCAATAAAGATATTATTTTTATTATACTTGTTGTGATTCAATTTATCTGTTTATTTATGTTGCATTGACCTTTGCCTGTGATCATTTATTAATCGTGCACATCCATATTTTGTACAAGTACAATTTAGACTTGTACGACATCACGTCCATTGGTGACTTATTGATTTTGCGGAATCGAGATGTAACATAATAGGACTCCAGAAGCAGTTGAAGGAATCTACAAAGATGATAGATATCGACGATGAAGATTTAGGGGTAAAGGTCACCAACATGACAGCACAAAAGAGACTATTAGAGTTATTTTATTTTGTTATTTATCATATGAGGATATAATAGTAATTATGGGTGTATTGCATATCAATATAAATAGACATAAGATGCAACCTAGGGTTTAAGGCCCTTGCAATCTTTTTTCTCATATTCTCGCTTCTCCCAATTTTTTTTCTTCTCTTCTCCATCTCCGAACTTCACCTAGTATCAGAGCATATATTTGAAAGTACTGTACATCTCATCCACGATAGGACCGATCGAACTCGGCCGTGAGTTCGACAGGGGTTTGGAGGCGGTAGCCCCTAATTGCAGGGTTCGGGGTGGCAGCCCCAAAAAAAAATTCGACTGTTTTTCGTCTACTTTTCATGA
The DNA here is from genome assembly GCA_036927795.1 of Iris macrosiphon. NCBI lineage: Eukaryota > Viridiplantae > Streptophyta > Magnoliopsida > Asparagales > Iridaceae > Iris > Iris macrosiphon. The sequence continues at coordinate 65,303,059 of JAYESA010000013.1, forward strand.
TTTGTTGTTCGTCGTTCGTTGTTCGTCGTTCGTTAATGAGATCTAGGGTTTCTACATATCTCTGGTGGTTATTCTTCGTCGGTTGAGGTTCGTTGTAAGATCTAGGGTTTCAAAGACCTCGTCTTTCTGTTGCATCTGCAAGTATGATGGGGACCGAATCTTCTAGCGAGGTTAATAGTGGTGGTGGTAGCGGAGGTGGTTCTCCTTTTACTGTTATTCATAATGATGAATTGGGAAAGTCGATTACAGCGGTGAAACTCAATGGTGCGAACTACCTTGCCTGGTCCAAATCTATCAAAGTGGTGTTAAAGGTGAAGAAGAAGAAGTTTTTGACGGAAGAACCCCCGCCTGAAACTTCCGCTGAGTACGAAGATTGGATGAGCGCAGATGCATATGTTATGTCGTGGTTGTGGCATAGTATGGAACCACATATCGCTGCTAATGTTCAGTGGTGTGAATCAAGCAAATAGATTTGGACATCTCTAGAAGAATCATATTCGCAGAAGCGAAACGATGCCCGTATCTATGAGTTGTACGAGTTATTGTTTAATACAAAGCAAAATGGGAAGCCTGTGAATGAATATCTGGCTTCAAAGAAGACTTTGTGGGAGGAACTGCTTCAATATCATTCTGTTACTACTGATTTGAAGGAAGTCCGGAGACAGAAGGAAGAGTTTCATGTTTCACTTATCCTAGCCGACTTTGGATCCTTCGCTCGAACCTTATAAAGCTCAAATCCTTGCTGGAGAGCAGTTATCTACGGTGGCAGATACTTTCTCCCGTCTCAATCGTTCCTTTCTGGGACAGTTCTGTGGTGCCGAGTACTGACTCTTCTGTCCTAGTTTCTAGTGCTGTTGGTCGTGGTGGTGGACGTAGTGGACGTGGTAGTGGCAGTAGAGATGGTGGTCGTAGTTTTGGTCGAGAAGGAGGCCGTGGTGGTAGAGACAATGGTCGTGGTGGTGGCCGCGGTGGTGGTGGTGGCCATGGTCAACCACGGAAGTGTAACTATTGTGGAATGCTCGATCATGTGGAAGACTATTGTTTGGACAAGTGAGGCAAACCAGAATATGCACATCAAGTGCATGATGAAAATATGCAGTCCCAGGTCACCACTTCTGCTCCCAGAGATGATACTTCGGATTACAATCAGACTTCAACGTCCGATACATCATCTCCATTTGAACAGATCCTCCAAAAGTAGAACGCGCTTGCTAGTACCACCTTCCAATCTACTGCAACCATGGCACATATAGGTAATCCTGCTTTTGTGGCAACCCAGTCACCATCCACCTCTTGGGTCATCGACTCAGGAGCAAGCTCTCACATGTCTGGTATAACATCTCACTTTCATAATCGTAGTTCCATGAAACAAAATATTATCTTGGCTGATAGGTCTACTCGTCCTGTGCTTGGGAAATGTGTCATTCACCCTACTCAATCACTATCATTATTTGATTTATTATATGTGCCTAATTTTTTATTTAATTTGTTATCTGTGAGCCAGTTAACCAAATCTCTTCAATGTTCAGTGATATTTTCTCCCAATTCGTGTTTTTCAGGACCTCAGGAAGAAGAAGATAATTGGTTCGGGACATAAAAAAGATGGATTGTACTACTTGGATCTACCTGGAAAGGCCTTCACTTATGTTTCTACTTCTCCGTTGTAGTGGCATTATCGTTTGGGACATCCGTCTTTGGCTAGATTGCGTCAAGTTGTTCCTAGTTTGAGTCATGTTTCTAGTCTTGAATGTGAGGCTTGTCAGTTAGGCAAGCATCACCGTAGTTCCTTCCCTCGTCGTAGTGAGAGTCGTCAATTAGAGTCTTTTGATCTTGTTCATTCTGATATTTGGGGTCCGTCTAGAGTCAAAAGTCCGAAAGAATTTCAGTATTTTGTTATTTTTATTGATGATTATTCCAGAATGACTTGGTGTTATTTAATGAAAGAAAGATATGAGTTTCCAAATGTGTTATTTGCCTTTTATAATGAAGTCTATGTTCAGTTTGATAAACGTATCAAAATTCTGCGTTCTGATAATGCTTTGGAGTATACACAATCTTCTGTGAACAGTTTCTGTGTTGATCGTGGTATGATTCATCAAACCAGTTGTGTCCACACCTCTCAACAAAATAGTATAGCCGAACACAAATATCGACAAATTTTAGATGTGGCTCGAACTCTCATGTTCAATATACATGTCCCTAAACAGTATTGGACATATATCGTTCTTACTGCATGTTATCTAATTAAGCGCATGTCACCATCTGTTTTAAATAACAAAGTTTCATTTATCATATTACATACAGATGTCGCACATTTTTCCTTATCTCCTTGAGTGTTTGGGTGTGTCGTCTTTATTCATAACTTGGAACCTAATCGAGATAAGTTGGCTCCTAGATCTCTTAAGTGTCTTTCTTGGTTATCCCCGTACTAAAAAATGTTATCGTTGTTACAGTCCACAGTCACACAAATATTATGTCAGTGCGGATGTTACATTCTTTGAGTCCACCCCTTTCTTTCCTTCAGGAGACCATTGTATTCCTTTTACAACATATTTGATATCTTCCATACCACTTTCGGTCATTCCTGAATCAATTTGTCTCCATTTTCCATTTACAGGTTTATCAGAGATCCAAGGACAGACCAGTGATTCTGCAGAATTCAGCCCTCAACCAATCATCTTTCGTTCCTGAGATTTCTGCTCTCATCACCACAGATCAAAATGATCTTCCTATTGCTCTCAGAAAAAGAAAACGCATTTGTACCACAAAGAATAAGCATCACATTTCTAACTATTTTTTATTACACCGTGCTTCATCATCTTTTCATGCATTTGATGTTTCATTGTCTTCTATTTCCATTCCCAAAACTTACAAGCAGGCTATGTCATCTTCTGGTTGGAAAAGTGCAATGGATGAGGAGATATATGCTTTACATCAAAATCAGACTTAGGAACTTACATCACTTTCTGTTGGAAAGCAGACAGTGGGTTGTAGATGGGTGTACACTCTTAAGTATCACCCCGATGGTTTTGTTGAGCGCCTCAAGGCACGGTTGGTTGCCAAAGGATATACTCAGACATATGATGTGGATTATATGGAGACTCTCTCCAGTGGCTCGGCTGAATTCAGTTCGGATTCTTATTTCTGTTGCGGTTAATCACCAATGGCCTATATATCAGCTGGACATAAAGAATGCTTTCTTGTATGGTGACTTACAGGAGGAGGTTTATATGGATCAACCACCGGAATATATTGTAGCAGAAAATGAAAAACTCGTATGTCGATTGAAGAAAGCATTATATGGACTGAAACAACCACCTCGTGCTTGGTTTGACAAGTTCAGTTCAGTTCTCATTTAGTATAGCTTTGGGCGCAACACATCAGATCATTCAGTATTTTGCCATTCTTCCTCAGCAGATATGATCGTATTGATTGTTTATGTTGATGATATCATTATATCTGGTAGTAATCATGCTGGGATTGTGGACTTGAAGGCCTACCTTAGTCGTCAGGTTCATATTAAGAATTTGGGTCTTCTTCGATATTTTTTGGGAATCGAGATTGCTCGATCTAAGAAGGGTGTGTATTTGTCACAACGCAAGTATGTTCTAGACTTGCTCTTCAGGACTGGGATATTGGAGTGTCGACCAGTTGAGACTCCTATGGATTATCATGACAAGCTTGATGCTGACAGGGAAGAGTTATTTAAGAATATTGGATATTATAGATGTTTGGTTGGCAAACTTATATATCTTACTGTTACTCGACCAGACATCACATATGCAGTTGGAGTAGTTAGTCAGTTTATGCATGCCCCTCGGCAACCACATTGGGAGGCTATCTCTCGTATTCTTCGATACTTGAAGGGTGCACGTAGAAAGTGTTTGTTGTACAAACCTTCACAGTTGCTTACGGTGACTGGGTTCAGTGATGTTGATTGGACAGGCAGTCACAGTGATAGGAGGTCTACTTCTGGCTATTGTACGTTTGTGGGTGGCAATCTTGTCACGTGGCATAGTAAGAAGCAGAATGTTGTGGCTCGTTCTAGTGCAGAGACCGAGTACCGTGCGATGGTGTGGGTGCAGTCACTTCTTCATGAAATGGGGATTATGATTCCTATTCCGATGGAGATATATTGTGATAATCAGTCGACAATGTTTATCGCAAGTAATCCGATGTTTCATGAGCGCACGAAACATATCTAGGTGGATTGTCATTTTGTTCGTGATTTGTTGCTGAAAAAACAGATTGTCACTCCTTATGTTCGGTCAGAGGATCAATTAGGAGATATCCTCACCAAACCACTTGCTCGTGGTCCACTTTCTGATTTATGTAGCAAGCTGGGCATGTCTGATCTATATGCTCCTGCTTGAGGGAGGGTGTTAGAGTTATTTTATTTTGTTATTTATCATATGAGGGTATAATAGTAATTGTGGGTGTATTGTATATCAATATAAATAGACATAAGATACAACCTAGGATTTAAGGCCCTTGCAATCTTTTTTCTCATATTCTCTCTTCTCCTACTTTTTTTCCTTCTCTTCTCCATCTCCAAACTTCACTGAGACCTTAATTCAAGAAGTATCCAATTTGAAGCAAACCAAATCAGAGGCAAAATGTCATAGTGAAGATGAGGAAGAGACCAAATCCAACGATTAGCAAGAAGAAGAGTGAAGAAGAAGGAAGCATCGAGAGTCGACATCACTAGGTGTCAATATATCCACATCCGATAGGACAATCAAAGCGCAAAATTCGTCTCCAACTCGATCGACAGTTGAAGATATACTTCACGATCTATAGATAATCGTAAGAAGGTATAGTCAGGCTTAAGTTGACGATTCATGCCTTCACATGGTAGAATTTTTATGTAGGATCCCACAATGTGGAAGGTATGTTTGCTTAAGCTGACAAGTCATGCCTTCACCTGGTAGAATTCTTATATAGGATCCCACAATATGGAAGGTATGTTTCGCCAGGCTTAAGCTGACAAGTCATGCCGTCACCTAGTAGAATTCCTATATGGGATCCTACCATGTGTTTCAAAACTTCTTAAGAAAACTTCACATCCCTCATCTAGAAACAGTTTCAACCATTGAGCTACAAGAAGCAAATATGGTTAAAATAACAAACCTGCGACATAAGTACAAGCAAAGCATGTCGGATTATACGACAGAGTTCTACAAGAAGGCAATGATATTTGTTATCTCCACTGAAGATACGAGTCAACGACAATAAGGAAGTACAGAGGTAGTCTTAATGAGTCGATTCAAAACGAGTTTACATTGTTTACAGTTCAGGACAGTAGAGAGAGAATCAAGAAGGCCTTCATTATCGAGACAGAATAAGAAGCCCAAGAAGAAAGACGAGAAGAAGAATGGTTCGTCTAAGTATAAAAGTACAAGAAAAAAAGACCGAGAATCGCAAAGATCTTTACTGGAGTCATAATGTGCATGATAAGGCTACCTGGTCGTGCCTCTTGACGTCTGCCAAGTGATACTTAAGGAACCATATCTATGGATGCGAGGTATTGGGATAATAATAAAAGAAAAGAAGTGTTGATTCGTAAAGGATGGAGGCGAGATACCGTGATAACCATAAAGAAAAGAAGTGTTGATTCGTCAAGGATGGAACATTGTATTACATAAAGGAAAATTCGGTAAAGGATTATATGGTATTCTTGGTAACACCACCACAGACCAAGCATTTGGTAAATGTAAGCAGTCATTTTATAATTTTGTTGGTAAGGTCTAAGGAGGACAAAGAGACTATGAAGACACACAGACTGATGGCTCATCGAGGAGGAAGTCCAAAGGCAGAAGCTTTAAAGGAGAAGTATAAAGACATACCAAAAACCCAAGGTCTAGCACCGAATAGTATGTGGAGCATGGGATTCAGCTTATTCCTGAATCACCTTTGTCTAATTAAGCATGTGTCGGCATGATGTGTTGAACATAGAGGAGATTCAAAAGCAGGTGCATCCGATGGTAAGGAAAGCATGACATATCTTCAGTTTGCTTTCAATCAGGTGGTTCATTGTTCGATAAGTAGGGTGCCTCTTGAGGTTTGTTTGAGGTACTTGCCTCAAAGTTCGTTACGGTTGGAGTTTACTGTAAGGGTCAGTTTGTTGTAATTATGTTTCATTTGGGAGTCCGATTGGTGCCAAACACAAGGGGCGAGCCAACACTTTCCATTTTCGATGGAACTTCTTTTTTCAAATGTGTCATTCATTTCGGGACTTAAAAGGACGTTTCTGAAACAGTAGCCCAACGAGTGTTCCAAAATGGATTTTGAGCAAAAGGGATAAAATGTAATTGTAATCCAAACTAGTCGTTAGTAGGGAGCCGACAGATGCCAAGGATGAGGTAGAGCAGTCGCAAGGACAACGGTTTCTGCTAGAGAATCTGGAAGATACGCATGACTATTAAAGAAAACTTGGAGATGTCTCAACATGATACAAGGAGCGACATGATCACCACCGAAGCGAGAGCAATTTCAAGATGGGAGATAAGGTGTGGCTCAAACTGACCAAGGAGTGTCTCAAGGATGAGGGCAAGAAGATTATGCCTATATGCTATAGCCATTCGAGATTCTGCATATGATGGGAGATAATACTTACCGAATTGACTTGCCACTGTATATACTTGTAAGTTACTTGAGTCGATGCTCAATGGGGATGATAGTTAACATGGTGCTAACAACTGTTGAAGATATCTTTGTAGAGGAGGAGCCATTGAAGAGGCTGCCTTGGAGACGAAGTACGTCGTTGTACAACAAGGACAAATTATTTTATCCATAGGAAGAGAAAGTTTCCAATAACATCAAAACGGCAACGAAAAACTGAGAGGGAGAACCTCTTCCCCAACCTAAAGTAGTTATGAGCTCGTGGGAGCTTAGCTTCTCTAAATAGGGAGTATTCATCTAGAAGGATCTCCTATGATGTGTAGGTTTACAGGATCTTCGAAAACTATAAACACTAATTTGCTATTCGGGTCAAGTTTAAGCTCATGCAACCAAGAAGCAACCTCCATGTTCCCCTAGACTAGAAAAGAGTCCAAATGAATAGGTAGATAAAATATTTGCTATAACGAACCTCATTCGCTATCTATAAGACAAGTCAAACCTATGATACAAGTCTAAGAGGAAAAGGAATGACATTCTCAAAAGAAAACTCTCCAAAATCCAAAAATTAAACAACTTTAAACAATTTCTTAGAGACAAAAAAATTTCTCAAAGAATTTTATCTCAAGAAACCTATAAGGAAATGACAAAATGAAGGCCTATATAAGCCCCAAATACAACCTAATGGCTTTAGTTAAACCCAGTATAAATGCAGTTAAAAGTTTCTAGTTTAGGCAGAGATGAGTTGTGGTTGTCAAACTAAAGAGGAATTTATAAGTAGGATATTAAGCATGAGAGGAGCAGAAAGGTTATATGTGATCTACACATTGATTTGGGTCCCCACCTTTCTGTCACTCCTCTAAAGAGAAAAGTTGCTTCCCTGGTTGAAGATCAAGCCATTCGGAAGAGCATACAGGTTTCAGAAAAGAATCAAGCCATTATGATTAGACGATAACTTTACAAGCTGTTTCCTTGGACATCTGGGCGAGACCTTGCATCAGTAGCTCACAACTCTCTTTTCTACACTTCTTTGAACTTTTAGGTTTGCAATCATGGATTCAACTTCTAGACTTACTGTGGACTTAATATGTGCCAGACATGCAGATGATCTGCTTCAGATTTCAAGTTAGCCGCATTATTAACATTGAGTAACATGCAGATGCCTACTTCAGAGTTCAGATTTCAAGCTGGCCTATGCACTACTAACATTGAGTAATAACTTTTTCGAAAACATGCCAGTCCCTCTGCACAGTGTCCAAGCAATTTTAGGAGCTGTTCTTATGGCCAATGTAACAGTGAAGTTTGGAGATGGAGAGGAGAGAAGGTGAAAAGTAGGAGAAGAGAGAATATGAGAAAGGAGATTGCAAGGACATGAAACCCTAGGTTGCATCTCATGCCTATTTATATTGATATGCAATACACCTACAATTACTATTATACCCTCATAAGATAAATAATAAAATAACTCTAACACCTCCCTTTAGCTGGAATATATAGATCAGAGTCATCAGACATGCCCAGCTTGATACATAAATCAGAAAATGGACCACGAGCAAGTGGTTTGGTGAGAATATCACCTAATTGATCCTCAGTCCGAACATAAAGAGTGACAATCTGTTTCTTCAGCAACAAATCACAAACAAAATGACAATCTACCTCGATATACTTAGTGCATTCATGAAACACCAAATTACTTACAATAAATATTATCGACTGATTGTCACAATACATCTCCATCGGAATAGGAATCATAAATCACATTTCATGAAGAAGAGACTGCACCAATATCATTTCAGAAACTGTATGAGCCATCAGACGGTACTCGACCTCTACACTAGAACGAGCCAAAACATTCTACTTCTTACTATGTCACGTTACAAGATTGCCACCCATAAATGTACAATAGCCAGAAGTAGACCTCCTATCAGTGCGACTGTCTGTCCAATCAGCATCACTTAACCCTGCCACTGTTAGCAACTGGAAATATTTGTACAACAAATCCTTTCCAGGTGCACCCTTCAAGTATCGTAGAATGCGAGACAACCTCCCAATGTGGTTGCCGAAAGGCATGCATAAACTAACTACTCCAACTGCATATGTGATGTATGGTCGTCTAACAGTAAGATATATAAGTTTGTCAACCAACCGTCTATAATATCCAAGATCCTCAAATAACTCTCTCATGTCAGTATCAAGCTTATCATAATAATCCATAGGAGTCTCAACTGACCGACACTCCAACATTCCAGTCTTTGAAAGCAAGTCTAGAATATACTTGAGTTGTGACAAATACACACCCTTCTTAGATCGAGCAACCTCGATTCAAAAAAAAATATATCAAAGAAGACCCAAATCATTAGTATGAAACTAAGAAGACTAAGGTAGGCTTTCAAGTCTACAATCACTGTATAATCACTCTCAGATATAAGGATATCAACAACATAAACAATCATTACGATAATACCTACTAAGAATGACAAAATACTGAATAATCTGATGTGATACACCGAAATCCATACTGAATGAGAATAGAACTGAACTTGTCAAACCATGCTCGAGGTGACTATTTCAGCTCAAATAATGCTTTCTTCAATCGACATACGAGTTTTCCACTTCCAACCACAACATATTCCGGAGGCTGATTCATATAAACCTCCTTCTGTAAGTCACTATGCAAGAAAGTATTATTTATGTCCAGCTGATATATAAGCCATTAGCGATTAACCGCCACAGAAATTATTATCCGAACTAAATTCAACCGAGCCACTGGAGAGAAAGTCTATATAATTCACACCATATGCCTGAGTATACTCTTTTGCAACCAACCGTGCCTTGAGGCACTCAACTGAACCATCTGGATGATACTTAATAGTATACACCCATCTACAACCCACTATCTACTTCCCAACAAGAAGTGATGTAAGCTCCAAAGTCTGATTTTGATGTTAAGCATACATCTCCTCATCCATTGCACTTTTCCAACCAGAAGATGCCATAATATGCTTGTAAGTTTTGGGAATGGAAATAGAAGACAATAAAATAGCAAATGCATGAAAAGATGAAGAAGCACGATGCAATAAAACATAATTAGAAATGGGATGCTTATTCTTTGTGATACAAAGACGTTTTCTTTTTCTGAGAGCAATGAAAATATCATCTGGATCTGCGATTATGGGAGCAAAAATCTTACGCACGGAAGTTGATTGGTTGATGGCTGAATTCTGCAGAACCACTGGTCTGTCCTTGGATATCTAATAAACTTGTAAAGGAGGAATAAAGACAGAAACTGATTCAAGAATGACCGGAAGTGGTATGGAAGAGATCAAATCCGATGTAAAAGGAATAAGACGGTCTCCTAAAGGAAAGAAGGGTAGAATTAAAGAAGGTAACATATGCACTGACATAATACTTGCGTGATTGTGGACTGTAACAACGATAACATTTTTGAGTATGAGGATAACAAAAAAAAATACATTTCAGAGATCTTGGAGCCAACTTGTCTCGATTAGGTTCGAAGTTGTGAACAAAAGCGACACACCCAAACACTCGAGGAGGTAAGAAAAAAGGAAAAACATTTGTATGTAACATGAAAAATGGAACTTTGTCATTCAATGCAGATGATGACATGTGATTAATTAGATGACATATAGTAAGAACGGTATCTACCCAATACTGTTTAGGGACATGCATATTGAACATGAGAGTTCGAGCCACATCTAAACTGTGTTGATGTCTGCGTTCAGCTATACCATTTTGTTGAGAGATGTTGACACAACTGGTTTGATGAATCATGCCACGATCAACACAGAAACTGTTCACAGAAGATTTGAGTATACTCCAAAGCATTATCAGAACGCAGAATTTTGATGCGTTTATCAAACTAAACATAGACTTCATTATAAAAGACGGATAACATATTTGGAAACTCAAATCTTTCTTGCATTAAATAACACCAAGTCATTCTGGAATAATCATCAATAAAAATAACAAAATACTAAAATTCTTTCAGACTTTTTAACTCTAGACGAACCCCAAATATCAAAATGAACAAGATCAAAAGATTACAACTGACAACTCTCAATACGATGAGGAAAAGAACTACGGTGATGCTTGCCTAACTGACAAGCCTCATATTAAAGACTAGAAACATGACTAAAAATAGAAACATCTTGACACAACTTAGCCAAAGACGAATGTCTTAAACGATAATGTCACTAAAACAAAGAAGTAAAAACAGAAGTGAAAGAATTTCCATATAGATCCAAGTAATACAGTTCATCTTTTTCATGCCCCGAACCAATCATTTTGTTCGTCCTGAGGTCCTTAAAAACACAAGAGTTGAAAAAAAAACACAGAACATGGAACAGATTTGGTTAACTGGCTCACAGATAGCAAATTGGAAAAAAATTAGGCACATGTAATGAATCAAATAATGACAGTGATTGAGTAGGGTGAACAGTGTTCTAAAAATCGCCATAGGCATCCTTGAAATTTGAAAAAAAATAAGCTTACCTCGTCGGAGTTCTACCGGCTGCGGTGGTGGCGGCTCCAATGGTGGTGGTGGCGGCGTTGCTGCAGTTGCTGGTGGTGGTGTTGGTGGCGACGCTGCTGGTGGCGGTGGTAGTGGCGGTGGTGGGAGTGCTGGAGGTGGCGGTGGTGGTGGTGGTGGTGGCGGCGGTGGTGGGGGAGAGGCGAGGGAGGGGAGGGGAGGGGAAGGGAGGAGAGGAGAGGGGCAGGGAGAGGGAGGGGAGGAGAGGAGAGGGAAGAGAGGCGAGGGAGGGGGAGAGGAGAGGGGAGGGGGAGGGGAGCTCTAGGGAAGGAGAGGGAGAAGAGAGGAAGGGGAGAGAGAGAGAGAGATGATTGCTTTATAAGCAAAAAAAAAAAAAAAATTACAAACGAGTTACTCGAACCCAAGACAACCCGCAACCAAAGCAGCTTAACTCCTCCTGCTGACCAATGGGTCAAGGAGGATTTATGTTTTTATTTAACATATTTATATATATATATATATATATATCAACTCGGCGTCTAGGCGCAGCCTAGGTGGCCTAGGCACTAGGCGGCCCTTTGGCGCACGGAATCCGCCTAGCAATTTTATAACATTGAGGGTGAATGACACATTTTTCAAGTAGGACGAGTAGACTCATAAGCCAAGATAATATTATGTTTTAGAGGACTACGATTATGAAAGAGAGGTTGTACCAGACATGTGAGAACTTGCTCCTGAGTCGATGACCCAAAAGGTGGATGGTGACTGGTTGCCACAAAAACAGAATTACATATATATGTCATGGTTGCAGTAGGTTGGGAGGTGGTACTAGCAAGCGCGTTCAATTTCTGGAGGATCTATCCAAATGGAGATGAGGTATCAGACATTGAAGTTTGACTGAAACCGAAAGTATTATCTCTAGAAGCAAAAGTGGTGACATGGGACTACATATTTTTATCATGCACTTGATGTACATATTATGGTTTACCCCATTTGTCCCAACAGTAGTCTTCGATATGACCAACATTACACAATAGTTATACTTTTGTGGTTGACCACGACCACGACTACCGCGACCACTACCATGGCCACGACCACCACGACCATTGTCTCTACCACCATGACCTCCTCCTCGACCAAAACTACGACCACCACCACGTCCACTACCACGACTAGCAACACTAGTAACTAGGACAGAAGAGTCAATACTCAGCACCATAAAACTTTATCCTAAAAAAGAACGATTGAGACGGGAAAAAGTATCTGCTACCGTAGGTAACTGCTTTCCAGCAAAGATCTGAGTTTTATAAGGTCCGAACACAGGATTCAATCCGGCTAGGATAAGTGAAAGATGAAACTCTTCCTTATGTCGCTGAGATTCCTTCAAATCAGTAATAACATGACAGTTACTCCCACAAAACCTTCTTTGAAGCCAGATATTCATTTACAGGCCTCTCATTTTGCTTTATATTAAATAATAACTCGTACAACTCATAGATACGGACAACGTTCCGCTTCTGCGAATATGATTCTTCTGGAGATGCCCAAATCTGTTTGGAGGATTCACATCACTGAACATTAGCAGCGATGTGCGGCTCCATACTATGCTACAACCACGACATAATGTATGCATCTGCACTTATCCAATCTTCATACTCAGCAGACGTTTCAGGCGAGGGTTCTTCCGTCAAAAACTTAACTTCTTCTTTGTCCTCAACACCACTTGGATCAGGCAAGTTAGTTCACACCATTGAGTTTCATCAGAGTAATCAATTTTTCCATCATTATGAATAAAAGTAAAAGAACCACCTCGGCTACCACTATTAACCTCGTCAGAAGATTCAGTTCCCACCATACTTGTAGATGCAACAGAAAGACGAGATCTCTGGAACCCTAAATCTCACAACGAAACACAACCGATGACGAACAACTAACCAAGATCTGTCGAAACCCTATATCTCATAAACGAACTACGAAAAACGAACGACGAACGGTAAATCATAAAAAGTAGACAAAAAACAGCAGAAAAAGTCGTGGATGGAATTTACAGTACTTTCAACAGATGCTCTGATACCAAGTGAAGTTTGGAGATGAAAATGAGAGAAGGAAAAAAGTAGGAGGAGAGAATATGAGAAAGGAGATTGCAAACACATAAAACCCAATGTTGCATCTCATGTCTATTTATATTGATATGCAATACACTCACAATTACTATTATACCCTCATAAAATAAATAACAAAATAACTAACATTAATGTTTATGTATGAAGATGGACACGGATGGACAATGCAACTCGAAGCCTTACGAGACAACAGAAAATAATAAATAAACAATATATCTGTCTTTATTTTTGTATGATGTAAAGATACAAGTTAGTTAGGAAGCCTGGGGAAACAAGGTCTTCTGTAGTCTCCAGTTTCCAGTTTTACCAGCAGTCAGCAGACAGATGTGTCCATTTTATATACTACACGAGGTGAGAAAGGTTAGGTAGTAATGCACTGAAAATAAGGCACACCCACTTGATTATAAGTTAGGTAATGTTGTTTGTAGATGAGGTGCGAAAGGTGTTCACAGAAACATGCACAATGCAATAGGGAATTTTATAGCATCTCTCCTATTAGCTCCTCGTTGCAGAGAATTTATCTATTAACATGATGCTCAAATTTTATGGATGAAATACCACAAAACATCTCTAAATTATGTAGTAAACGCTGCTCATAACCCAATCCAAATCCATGCTCATACATTTAGGCATTACAAACCACATGTTTCAAAGTAGGTTTATGCGATTCCTACCAAAATATGAGAATTCATGAGATGAAACTGAAGAAGGAAACAAATTCATAGGCAAAATATAAGTTTACCAACGCCAAACTAACCAAGGTACATATATATTAGCATCTGATATAAAGAACTAACCTCACAAATTTGTCCTCTTGAAAATTCATCATTTTTGTTTAGATGCAGAATGATTCACAATATGGTGAGTTGTCCCTGGTTTGTCAACTGTCACAATTATGTTCCATATATTTTAGAAGTATTTTGACTATCATCAGAAAGACTTAGTTCCACCTCTGCGCAGGAAGAGCATCAAAGGAACTCCCTGTGAATAAGCTGTGAGTGCAAGATGCTGCATATAACACAGAAAGGATAAGACAAGATGACAAGGAAATATTAGAGAAGATTTTAAAGTAACAAAGCTGATCACTTCTTCGCATTCAATATCAGGTATATTCCTTCTGCTGCTATTTAAGTTCCCAACCATTAGATGCAACAATGGTATCAGAACTTTTAGAGCGCATCCCCATTCTAAATTATATTGCATGATAGTTAATTTTATATTTGTATAATGCAGGATTTTGTATGGATCTAATAATTAGGGTTCCTAGATCATGTGATTTTTGCCTAAATGACTAGATTGCATGATTAGGGTTTGATTTAATGTCTCTAATCATATTCGTTTGATACGTGATCATTTTGTCTTGATATATATGATATGGTACATAATTTTGCACTGAATGTCATAGAAGTACAATTTTGCATGGAATGTTGTAAAAGTATGTCAGACATGTCAAGATCATTCACTCACATGAGTGATCGTCTTTGACGCTTATAGAGAATTGAGTGACAATAATACAAAGTTTGTCTTGTGATGCGCTAAGGACTACGGCAATAGTGGGAGTGATAAGGGTCAATCAAAATAGCCAGGGTGAGGTTGTATCTAATGTTTTTGTTCAGTCCAAGCAACCAAGAATAGAAGCTGTTCGGTCCAAGCAACCAAGAATAGAAGTGTCCTCCCCTTATATAACCTATTGAGAGAAATCAAGACGTGAACCCTTGTCCATTGGTTGCTTATGGACATGTGATACATGGTGTTCATGTCGAGCGCTTATCGAGAGCGATCGAGCTAAGATTTGCACGGTGTGGATATTGCATAGAGATCAACATATATTCTCTTGGAGAGTTTCTATACCATGACCCAGCTCCATATAAAGTGAATTGGGTGACAGTATTGCAGAGCAAGTAATGGATCACTTCATTGCTCTGTCAACTCTGTGGCTAGATATACCCAGTTCCCTTAGAGACATAGGACTATGTAGAGAGGCAAAGTTGATGTCTACTACTTTGACATGCTAACCTAGTAGGATTCTACCAATACCATATGAAGGTGCAGGATCGGGAAAGGGGTAAATGACAAGAACTACACATGGCAGGAGGGACATCATTAAGCATGTTTGTGATTGTTTACTGACCAACTTTGATTGAGCTTGCATGTAACTACAAAGTGTGATTCGGTCATAGTGGATCATGGTATTTGGGTATGCTCTTTCTCGAGGGATTAAGAGAGATTCAAATAGGACATTGTTGATGAATCCAGGGTTGCATGAGTTCCTTCTGATGACTATATGTTGATAGGTATTATCCTCACTCTGGTTTTCTAACGTGATTTGGTATGAAGTGCTCCTAGTGCAAGTACTAAGTGGTCGCACAATGCACAAGCTATATGGACATTTATATTGAGAAGTTTGGGAGATGATATTACAGAGCACGCACTTTGAAACTTTGTCAAGTGAGAGTATGTTGGATTTGCGGCCACCCTGTCAGATTTGGGGTCCGGCCCAAATCCGAACTAGATCAAAACAGTAACACCCAATATAGGTGCAGCGGCCAGTGGATATAGGCCAATTAGTCATATAGTTAATGGGCTTTGAGTGCAAAAATTAGGACTTAGTTAGAAACCCCAATCCTTAATTATAATTAGGATTCTCCTCCAAATCTACATACATGGCAGCATCCCATATACGATAGAGAGAGAGCATCAAAAGAGAGATTATAGTCTCCTCTATCTTCTTCTCCGTAAGAAGATATGGTTTGTGCAGGGTAGAATTCCTAGTTCTCTACTGAATTGGTTTATATATATATATATATATATATATATATATATATATATTGAGAGAGAGAGGGGGGGGGTCAGAATCTCTGCTATTAAGCATCCATGAATGTTCCCGAAATAGCAACTAATAGATCTCTCTTTTTTTACCATACATATTAGTTCCATAAGTACCCAATTTCTCGCGAGATTTTGAACTAATATGTATGGTCCAAAAAGACAGGTTCAATTACTGCTATTTCGAGGATATATATATATATATATATATATATATATATATATATATATAGGGAAGAATGTTAATTCTATTCATTTAATCAACTATTACAGCTCATATACATTTTAACTCATGATATTAACATCAAAATCGATGTTGTGCAGGATTCTTAGTTGTGTCGTGTTCAGGCCTTCGAAGATGCGCTTGTTGCGTTCTTTCCATATGTGCCAAGTAGTCGCTAGGAGCCGAATCCGAACTGTTCTGAACCAAGTGTTTCCCCTCCCCCGTTGAGACGCAACCCCGTTGAGACGCAATAATGTCTATCTGGCTATTCATGTCTTTCACAGCCGGAATAAGGAAATGTAGTGCATTACATTGTTGTACCCATCTCTCTCAAGTGAACTCACAATGAAAAAATATGTGATTGTAAGACTCCAGACTCTGTTGACATAGTTGACATCCTTGGTTGTTTATTTGTATGCCAAACCGGACAATTCTATAAATGGTTAGAAGCAGACCTCTGAGAGTTTTGAGCATATTGAGCTGCATCTTAGTTGTCGTCTTCTTAATCCAAATGAAATCATGGTTGGCAATTAATGGAGCACGCGGCCGGATATGTTCATACGCCAAACTGAAATCAAATTCCCCCTCTGATGAAGCATCCCACGTCCATTCATCCATAGCTTTGGTAGGATCAATTTGTGTCCCCTATTTGTGTCGCATACTGCCTGCCAATGGGATGGACGGTCCGGTGCCAGTGGTCGTCCCTTATAAGTGTAGACACCGTTTCATTTCTTCCCACCAATGTATATGTTTGGCATCATTCTCTATTGATGATACTCCGATGGTCGAGCCACGGATCTATCCAAAGGTGGGTGTTTCTTCCACTCCCAAATGTACGTGAGATTAGTGGTTGAATGGCGAATCTTGAAGATAGAATCGTCTTGTATGTGACTGAGAAATTATTATTCATTTGTTGGTCCCATAAATTAGCCTCTTTTAAGTAGTTACCTTTCACCCACTGAGCCCATAACGACCGCCCTTGTAGGAACTTCCATGTGAGTCGAATGCCTGGCACTTCCCAAAGGGTGAATAGTGATCGTAAACCGACACCACCTTCTGGTCTAGGACGACACAGGTCCTTCCATGCAATAGTATGTATTCTTCCTCGCCAAACAAAATTGGCACATAAGTTCTCCACTTTATGAATGGTAGCAGTTGGCAGCATTATTATTTGTAGCCAAAATAAGGAAATTGCAATATAGATCGAACAAGCTCTATTCTGCCCCGAACGATAGTGTCAAAGCCTGCCACCCCTCAATGTATCACATAATTCACCATATTATGACACTTTTGCTCACATGCATAGTTGACTGTGAGCGGAAGTCCCAAATATTTCACTGGCAGCGTCCCTCGCTCTATTTGGAGAATATTTTGAAGGTCATCCTGGTCCGGGTGTGTAAGCTGAAGTAGATCTTACTTTTATCCTTGTTCAAGTGCAGGCCTACTATATCTCCAAATTCATTCATAATTTGTCCCATATGTTGCAACCCCCTGTTTGATGGAACCAAAAATACTAACAGATCATCGGCATAAATCAGATAGAAAACAATAGGTAATACCTCTCGATAGAGTGGAACGATACGCTTGTGGTGAATTGCCACATCCATCATACATGTGAAGTATTCCATAACCAAGGTGAATATGTATGGGAATAGCGGATCCCCTTGCCGCAGGCTACGATTGCTCGAGAAAAAATCATGTGACTGCCCCTTTATCAGCAAAAAGAATGAAGGACTCGTAATACACTCATGTATCCTATCCACTCATGTAGAGTCAAAGCCCATCCCCTCATGATATGACATAAGAACTCTAGATTAATAGTATCATATGCCTTCCTAGGTCCAGCTTGATACATGCTTTGCGACCGTCCACTTTGTTGAAGTTTCGCACCATTTCATGTGTGTTAGAGTTATTTTATTTTATTATTTATCATATGAGGGTATAATAGTAATTGTGGGTGTATTGCATATTTATATAAATAGACATGAGATGCAACCTAGGATTTTAGGCCCTTGCAATCTCCTTTCTCATATTCTCTCTTCTCCTACTTCTCCTTCTCCTCTCCATCTCCAAACTTCACTATGTGCAAGTAGACTATTCTCCGCAATAGCCCTCCCTTTAACAAATGTCGCTTGGTTCTGAGATATGGGCCCCTGCATGATACTCTTCATGCGTCGACACATAACTGAGGTTATGATTTTATACAGAAATTTGCAACACGAAATAGGCCGGAAGTCCGCAAGTGATGTGGCCCCTTCCTTCTTCGGGATAAGGGTAGAGAATGTGGGATTAACTTCCCGAAGAAGCCGTCCGCTATCAAAGAAATCCTGGACAATATATAAAATCTCATATCTAAGTACTTCCCAGTGAACTTGAAAGAACTTACTATTGAACCCATATGGGCGAGGAGCTTTGTTGGGAGCCTTCTTCACCACACTCTCAATCTCCTCTATGCTTACTGGAGCAAGTAGCTATCGATTACCCTCTCCATTCATTCAACAACACTCTGATTTAATATGTCGGGTTAATGGGCCAGGGTTCGTGGAGTTAGTAATAAAATTACCTTCTTCAAAATATTATTTTCTTCATATATATATATATATATATATATATATATATATATATATATTCGGGCCAGGGTTCGTGGAGTTGGTAATAAAATTACCTTCTTCAAAATATTATTCTCTCTCTCTCTCTCTCTCTCTCTCTCTCTCTCTATATATATATATATATATATATATATATATATATATATAATTTTATTTTGCAAGAATGGTAATTTTATTGATAACCTATAGTTAATACAACTTTACATCATGATTTTAACATCTAACTCAATGTTGTGCAGGATGCCCATTTGAGAAGTCTGCTCCCCCTAAAAAATACGTCTATTCCGCTCCTTCCAAATGTGCCATGTCGCAGCTGAGAGCCGTATGAGCACCGACTTGAACCAGTGGCTTCCTATTCCTCTATATTTTTTAATTACTTCAATTTGGCTATTCATATCCTGAGCTTGCTGTAAAGGGATCTGCAATATAGTGCATTGCTGTTTCCAAATTTCCCAAGTGTAATTGCACTGAAAAATTATGTGAACAAAAGTTTCCTCTGCCATTTGACATAACTGAGTTATAAGTTGCCACTTGTATGCCAAACTGGTGTAATATGTCGATGGTTAGTAGTTTACCTCGCAAGGCTTTTAACATGTTGAGTTGCATCTTATTTGCCAGTTTCTTTATCCAAATGAACTCAGCATTTGATATCTTCATTGAATGATGTCTTAGCCGCTCATACACTTGCTGGAAGGAAAACTTGGCTTCCCCGGAGTCATACATCCGTCTCTATGCCTGGATCAATAGTAACCGTTGTAATGATAGCATCAAATTGTCGGTTTATTTGATGCTCCGTGGTGCACCATTTTCCGTCCCTTATCATAGTACTAACCGGTTCTTCCCTTCCCATTATTTCGTATGACAACCATCCAACTTGATCAATAATACTTTTGTGATCCAACCATGGATCCTTCCATAAGTGGGTGTTCTCTCCCATTACCAAGTTTTCTTGAGATAAGTGGCTTAATACTTTCTCTGGTATGTAAAATTGTCTTGTATGTGAAGGAAAAATTGTTGTTGCTTTGTTGGCACCAAAAATTCCATCATTCGTATATCTCCCTCCTATCTATTGAGCCCATAATGAACGCCCCTGGAGAAAGTTCCAAGTCAGCCAAACATCTGCCACGTCCCGTAAAGTGAACAACGAGCGTAGCCCAACCCCTCCTTCCGCTTTTGGCCGACACAACTCTTTCCAAACGATTGTGTGTATTCCTCCACGCCAAATAAAGTTTTTACATAATTTCTCTACTTTCTGTATTATTGCTGATGGCAATATAATAGTCTACAACCAGAATACGGAAATGGCAGTAACAACTGATCTGATTAACTCTATTCTACCTCCTAAGGATAAAGTTTGAGCTTGCCATCCTTCGATGCGGCGTTGAACATATTCCACCAAACTTTGACATTCTTGTGATCTGGCATAATTGACCAAGAGAGGTAGTCCCAAGTACTTTACTGGCAGATTCCCTTTTTCGATTTGAAGAATATTTCTGAGACCATCCTGGTTTGAGCAATGCAAGTTGAAGTACACTTTACTCTTCTCCCTGTTGCGGTGTAATATGGACAAGTCTCCAAACTCTACCATAATCTGCCCCATGGATTGTAGTCCCCTGTTTATAGGCACCAAAAATACTAACAGATCATCAACATATATCAAATGTGAGATATTAGGCGATACCGCTTTATAAAGAGGAATAATATTCCTGCAATGCACCGCCACGTCCATCATACACGTGAAATATTCCATCACCAATGTGAACAAGTACGGAGATAGTGGATCCCCCTGACGCAGCCCCTGGTTGCTGGCAAAGAACCCGTGCAACTGCTCCTTTATGAGAACTGAGAATGTAGGTGTCGTGATACACTCATGGATCCGCTCCACCCACACTTGGTTAAAACCCATCGCCCGCATTATCTGGCATACGAACTCACGATTCACTGTATCATAGGCTTTCTGTAAATCCAGCTTGATGCATGCTTTGCGTCGGCCTACTTTATTGAAGTTAGAGACCATCTCATGTGCTAGTAGACTATTCTCCGCAATAGATCTTCCTTTAACGAATGCTACCTGATTTTGGGATATCAGCCCCTGCATAATGCTCTCCATACGGCGGTACATAATAGAAGTAATAATTTTATACAGGAAATTATAGCATGAGATAGGACGAAAAACTGCCAGCGATGTTACTCCTTCCTTCTTCGAAATTAACGTGAGAAATATATGATTTATTTCTCGAAGAAGTCTACCATTATCAAAAAAAGTCATGGACTATAGCAAGTATATCATATTTAATAATATCCCAATGGAAAGAGTAGAACTTACTATTAAATCCATCTAGTCCCTGAGCTTTGTTTGGATCTGCTTGCTTCACCATATTCTCAATTTCCTCCATGCTAACTGGCATGTGTAGCCTACGATTGCCTTCGTCAGAGACGAGACGTCTGCAAATGAGATCCGGGAATTCCGACCTATAATCACTTTGGTTGAATAAGAGCTTATAGTAACGGATTGCCTCCTCTCCAATATATATATTTGTTATTTTGGCACGTTAACATGCTTGCAACTCAATCGAGACAAAAGTAAGGTGTATTCTAATTGTCAATACTGTAACCTTCATTTAATATTAAACTAGGAAATCAAATCCAATTTGGATTCCTCTTCATAAGAAGAGAAATCCAAATTGAAATCCAAATTGAATTAATCAAGGGCACATTGGTCAATGCACATAAAAAAAAATATCTAACCCCCTCATTCCCTATATAAACACCACCCCACCCTCTTCACTCTCCATCCCTCATCTCCCTCAAACATATATTAACAAGGTAATCCTCTTCATTTGTTTATAAACTCTAACTAGGATAAGTGTGTGTGTCAAGGAAAAAACATGCAGCTGCAGTCGCAGCAAGCAGCTGCACGCAGCAGCAGTAGACTGCAGCAGCTGCAGCAGCAGCAGCAGAGCAGCACTAGCAGTTGCACGCAGCAACAGCAGCGCGTGGCAGCAGCAGCAGCGCACAGCAGCAACGCACAGCAATATATATTATATATATGTATATATGTATATATATATATATATATATATATATATACATGTATGTAAACTATATATTAACTATGTATACTATATCTATGTATACTATATATCTATGTATGTATACTATATCTATGTATACTATATATCTATGTATACATATATATATATATATATATATATATATATATGTATGTATATTATGTATCTATTCTATATATGTATCTATATATGTATATATATATATATATATACTATCTATATATGTATATTATGTATCTATTCTATATATGTATCTATATATCTATGTATATATATGTATACTATATATCTATGTATACTATATATAATATATTGTATCTATATATATATATGTATATATATATATATATATGTATCTATATATATGTATATATCTATGTATATATGTACACTATATATGTATATATGTAATCTATATATATCTATATATATCATATACATTTATATCTATATATATCTATATATCATATACATATATATGTATCTATATATGTATACTATATATTATCAATATATGCATCTATATATGTATACTATATATTATCTATATATATATATATATATATATATATATAAGTATATACGTAAACTATATATTATCTATGTCTACTACATATCTATGTATACTATATATCTATGTATATCTATGTATACTATATATCTATGATATATATATGTATCTATATATAATACATTGTTTCTATATATATATCATATACATATATATGTATCTATGTATACTATATATATCTATGTATCAATATATAATATATTGTATCTATATATACCTATATATATAATATACATATATATGTATCTATATCTATGTATACTATATATTATCTATATATACTATATATATATGTATACTATATATCTATGTATATATGTATACTATATATGTATATATGTAATCTATATATATACCTTATATATACACTATTTTATAGATATTTGTCCCATCTATAAACCAGAAATAGCATAAAATTAACCTAGAAATCTAGTGGGTTAAATCTATTTAATTATATTTTACCAATTAATGTGAATTATTCATGATATAGGTTATCTGGACCCCGTCACACTCTGACTTGTTTCACCCGCTTTGGACCCCAGGCGAGTACAATCTCTGATGGTTTTCTTACTGATAATTTATATAACACATGTAGTATTGTTGTATTTGATTCCTGACACAAAGAAACACGGACTAGCATATCTTGTGTTTTTAGACTTTGATCTTGTATAATACCTGATATTCGTGTGATTCTTGTATGCTAGTCGGGAAGGAAAAATGCTAGTTTATATGTGATCATACCCTACTGTGCAAATATAATTCCTGTGCAAAGGCTAACCATACACTTCACGTATGATTAACCGGCTCTCATTGTGCAATCCTAAGCCGATCACATAATCAAACTAGTATTTCAAAACACTTAGTGACTATAAAATTCCTTGTTGATATATGACATATTCTCTATTTATTCATTTTTTCTGTTCATTTCTTACTATGCCTTGATGTCAGTTTATTTATCCATCATGTACTACTTTTCTATTACTGTTTTATAGTCCTTATCATGTATTGAAACTGCTATTAGAATTGTACTCGTTCAATCCTGATTGGATAATATTTCAGGTAGCACTTAGAAGGACCTGTCTCATCTATTATGGATTTTTGGAAAATAGCTTCGAGCCTGATTTTACCTCCTGAAGGAACGAGGAATGCCGCAAGCGGGAGACCTAGTTATAACAATCGTTAAAGTTGCAAACTTACTATAGTTGTATGATTTATGAAATACAAGATTTTGTACTGTAACTTTTATATACATATATATACTACAACATGTTTTCACCTACCTTAGTTTTGTGATTGAGTATAATATTTGTTTCCTTTATACTATGGGGTGTTGGTTATACAGTACTAGTTCCAGACAGCGTTCTACCGTCGACACTGCGGCGTAGGCTGGACGTACCCATGCACTCGTACCCAAACACCCGGGTGCGGGTCGTGACACATTTTTATGGTGGCCCATGCAGGTCAGACTTCGCAAGAAGTACGATGTCGTAGTAGTACTTATGACTAGAGTACTATTACGAGTCTGCAACAAGATATATGATATTAGGAATAGGAAATACTCAATCACAACTAGAAATTCTTCCTGAATTAAATTTACTGATCTTGATTACTCTAACTGATTTGACATATTCCTTAATTCTTGTCCTTCTCGAATAATACCCTATCTTGTGCCTTAATGATGTCTCCTTATTGTTTTCATCATATTTCAGCATGGTACGCTAGATTATGGCATCACATAGTTTCATATTTATATCCTTTGTGCTTAAGCATAGCTTATTAATAGAACCCTTTGGTAGGAGTTGCAAGCATCACTGACTAGGATAGAGATTTGTGTCTGATGTTTGCAAGGAATATCACGTTATATTGGGAGACCGTATTTTGTCTGCTAGCTTACTCGTAATGCCACTTCCAAGTTTTTACATTGTCCTTGGAATGGATTGGTTGGGTATACATTTCACTAGCATTGACTGCCGCAAAGGTCGTGTGCTGTTTCGGCCTCCAGGAGAGCCAGAGTTCGAGTTTGCTAGAAAGACAGAGAAGCCAGATCGTAGAATTCTTTGCAAAGCTATAATGGAGGAGAAAGAACTATTGCATCATATTATTGCTGAGTTCTTAGATGTGTTTTTCGAGGAGTTACCAGGATTGCCGCTAGATAGAGATGTTGAATTCTCTATTGATCTAATACCGGGAGCAGAACCAATATCGCAGCATGTCTACCGGATCAACAACAATGAGCTGGCGGAGCTAAAGAAACAGATCGATGAATTAGACGACAAAGGATTCATCAGATCAAGTTCGTCGCCCTGGGGAGCTCCGGTACTTTTTGTGTCAAAGAAGGATGGATTGGTGCGGATGTGCATCGATTACAGGGCCCTGAACAATCTCACAATCAAGAACAAATATCCGTTGCCGAGAATAGATGATCTCTTCGATCAGTTGAGTGGCGCGAAGATATTTTCAAAGATTGACTTGAGATCCGGATATTATCAGATAAAGGTGAAAAAGGAAGATATTCCGAAGACTGCATTCAGGACTCTATATGGCCAGTACGAGTTTTTGGTGATGCCGTTCGGGTTAACTAATGTCCCGGCAGTCTTCATAAACTGAATGAACAAGGTATTCCATCAGTACCTGGACAAGTTCGTGGTAGTGTTTATAGATGATATCCTTGTATACTCAAAGACGCTAGAAGATCACGAGAAGCATTTAAGGATAGTGCTTGAAACTCTCAGGAAGGAGAAGCTCTATGAAAAACTTTCTAAATGTGAGTTTTTCTTAAACAAAGTGGAGTTTCTCGGACATGTAGTGACTGGAGATGGAATATCAGTTGATCCAAAGAAGATTGTTGCCGTAGAATCTTGGGCCACTCCAAGCTCTGTTGCAGAAATTAGAAGCTTCTTAGGATTGGCTGGATATTACAGAAAGTTCGTGAAAGATTTCTCTCGAGTTGCAGAGCCTTTGACTAAACTCACTCGGAAAGATGTAGAGTTTGTTTGGACAGAGGAGTGTCAGGTTGCTTTTGAGGAGTTGAAGAAGAGGTTAACGTCTGCTCCTATTTTGACGTTGCCCTCAGGGTCTAGAGGTTTCACTATTTATAGTGATGCATCGGAGAAATGTTTGGGTTGTGTTCTTCAGCAGAATGGAAAAGTGATTGTCTATGCGTCCAGGCAATTACGTCCTCATGAGAAAAACTATCCTACCCACGATTTGGAGTTAGCAGCAGTCATCTTTGCCCTGAAGTTGTGGAAACACTATTTGTACGGAGAGCGTATGGAGATCTTAACAGACCACAAGAGCTTGAAGTACGTTTTCACTCAGAAGGAGTTGAACATGAGACAACGTCGATTATTGGAACTGATGAAGGATTTTGACATATCTTTGCAGTATCATCCTGGGAAAGCCAATGTAGTTACCGATGCCTTGAGCAGATATCCGGTAGCTATGTTGTTGACACAGGATCGGTATTTGTTGGAGGACTTAGAGAGCTTGGGCATGGAGGTGATAGTTCCTGGTTTTGCTATGCAGATGTAGGGGTTGCAGATACACTCAGAATTGATGGACAGGATCAAGGCAGCTCAGTATGAAGATGTATCTCTGAGGAGCATCAGAGCTCAGGTGAGAGCAGGATTGGAGGATGATTTCACTATTGCTGAGGATGGTTCTTTGCGGCATGGTGCTAGATTGTGTGCACCTAGTGGGGAGCTACGTGAGGAGGTATTACAGGAAGCGCATCGCTCTCGGTATTCCATACATCCAGGTGCCAACAAGATGTACCGGGATATGCGAGAGAGTGTGTAGTGGTATGGCATGAAAAGGAAAGTGGCACAGTTTGTATCCAGATGCTTAGTGTGCCAGCAAGTAAAAGCCGAGAGGCAGAGGCCAGGAGGTTTACTTCAGCCATTACATATTCCAGAATGGAAGTGGGAGCACATTACTATGGATTTTGTGTCCGGACTTCCACGATCTCCAGGAGGGAAATACGCGATTTGGGTCATCGTTGACAGGTTGACCAAGTCAGCCCACTTTTTGTCTTTCAAGGTGGGTTTGTCTACTGAGAAGCTGGCAGAGATGTATGTGAGGCAGATCGTCAGGATACATGGGGTTCCTGTCAGCATAGTCTCGGATCGGGATAGTCGTTTCACTTCTCATTTCTGGAGGAGTTTGCAGGCGAGTTTGGACACTCAGCTCAAGTTTAGTACTGCATATCACCCCCAGACAGACGGACAGTCAGAGAGGACTATTCAGACTCTCGAGGATATGCTACGCACTTGTGTACTAGATTTCGGAGGATCTTGGGAGGATCATCTTCATCTGGTGGAGTTTGCATACAACAATAGTTATCAGGCCAGCATCGAGATGTCTCCTTTCGAGGCTCTGTACGGCCGAAGATGTCGTACCTCATTATCTTGGGACGACATAGGCGAGCGAGCATTGTTGGGACCAGAAATGATAGTAGACGCTGCGGAGAAGGTAAAGCAGATTAGAGAAAGACTTCGTGTGGCTCAGGACAGACAGAAGCACTGGTCCGATAGTCGCCGGAGACCGTTAGAGTTCGAGGTTGGCAAGTTGGTGTTCTTGCGAATTTCTCCAACACGTGGCACGATTCGTTTCGGAAGAAGCGGAAAGCTCAGTCCAAGGTTTATCGGGCCCTTCAGTATTACCGAAAGGGTCGGTGCCGTAGCCTACCGGCTAGCTTTGCCATCTACATTAGAGGGAGTACATAACGTGTTTCATGTATCCCAGCTGAGACGATACGTGGCTGATCCTAACCACGTATTAGATCACTCAGAGATTGAAGTGGGCCCGAGCCTCAGCTACCAAGAGCAGCCCGTGGAGATACTAGATCACAGAGAAAAGGTGTTGCGTAACCAGACGATTTTATTTGTTCGTGTCGCTTGGAGTCATCACTCCCCGGGTGAATCTACCTGGGAGAGAGAGGACGAGATGCGTGAACGATATCCATACCTCTTTGAATTTTGAAGTATTTCTTCTTTCTTTCTGTATGATCTACTTTAAATTTCGAGAACAAAATTTTTCTAAGGAGGGTAAATTGGTAACCTTCATTTAATATTAAACTAGGAAATCAAATCCAATTTGGATTCCTCTTCATAAGAAGAGAAATCCAAATTGAATTAGTCAAGGGCACATTGGTCAATGCACATAAAAAAAATATCTAACCCCCTCATTCCCTATATAAACACCACCCCACCCCACCCTCTTCACTCTCCATCCCTCATCTCCCTCAAACATATATTAGCAAGGTAATCCTCTTCATTTGTTTATAAACTCTAACTAGGATAAGTGTGTGTGTCAAGGGAAAAGCATGCAGCTGCAGTCGCAGCAAGCAGCTGCACGCAGCAGCAGCATAGCAGCACTAGCAGCTGCAAGCAGCAGCAGCAACGTGTGGCAGCAGCTGCACCAGCAGCAGCAACACACAGCAATATATATTATATATATGTATATATCTATGTATACATGTATGTAAACTATATATTACCTATGTATACTATATCTATGTATACTATATATCTATGTATCTATATATATATATATGTATGTATACTATATATATATCTAATATATACTATATTATATCTATATATATCATATACATTATATATGTATACTATATTATATTTATATATATCATATACATAT
The DNA here is from genome assembly GCA_036927795.1 of Iris macrosiphon. Lineage (NCBI taxonomy): Eukaryota > Viridiplantae > Streptophyta > Magnoliopsida > Asparagales > Iridaceae > Iris > Iris macrosiphon. Next base: position 65,331,250 of record JAYESA010000013.1, read on the forward strand.
ATGTATCTATATATGCATATATATGTATATATATATATATATATATATATATATATACTATGTATCTATGTATACTATATATAATATATTGTATCTATATATATATCATATACATTTATATCTATATATGTATCTATATATATGTATACTATATATTATCTATATATCTATGTATATATGTATACTATATATGTATATATGTAATATATATATATCTATATATATCATATACATTTATATCTATATATGTCTATATATCATATACATATATATGTATCTATATATGTATACTATATATTATCTATATATGCATCTATATATTTATATTATATATTATCTATATATATATAAGTATATATGTAAACTATATATTATCTATGTATACTATATATCTATGTATACTATATATCTATGATATATATATGTATCTATATATAATACATTGTATCTATATATATATCATATACATATATATGTATCTATGTATACTATATATATCTATGTATCAATATATAATATATTGTATCTATATATACCTATATATATAATATACATATATATGTATCTATATCTATGTATCTATGTATACTATATATTATCTATATATACTATATCTATGTATACTATATATCTATGTATATATGTAATCTATATATATACCTTATATATACACTATTTTATAGATATTTGTCCCATCTATAAACCAGAAATAGCATAAAATTAACCTAGAAATCTAGTGGGTTAAATCTATTTAATTATATTTTACCAATTAATGTGAATTATTCATGATATAGGTTATCTAGATCCCGTCACACTCTGATTTGTTTCACCCGCTTTGGACCCCAGGCGAGTACAATCTCTGATGGTTTTCTTACTGATAATTTCTATAATACATGTAGTATTGTTGTATTTGATTCCTGACACAAAGAAACACGGACTAGCATATCTTGTGTTTTTAGACTTTGATCTTGTATAATACCTGATATTCGTGTGATTCTTGTATGCTAGTCGGGGCGAAAAAATGCTAGTTTATATGTGATCATATCCTACTGTGCAAATATAATTTCTGTGCAAAGGTTAACCATACACTTCACGTATGATTAACCGGCTCCCATTGTGCAATCCTAAGCCGATCACATAATCAAACTAGTATTTCAAAACACTTGGTGACTATAAAATTGCTTGTTGATATATGACATATTCTCTGTTTATTCATTTTTCCTGTTCATTTCTTACTATGCCTTGATGTCAGTTTATTTATCCATCATGTACTACTTTTCTATTACTGTTTTATAGTCCTTATCATGTATTGAAACTGCTATTAGAATTGTACTAGTTCAATCCTGATTGGATAATATTTTAGGTAGCACTTAGAAGGACCTAATCTCATCTATTATGGATTTTTGGAAAATAGCTTCGAGCCTGATTTTACCTCCTGCAGGATCGAGGAAAGCCGCAAGTGGGAGACCTAGTTATAACAATAGTTAAAGTTGCAGACTTACTATAGTTGTAGGATTTATGAAATACAAGATTTTGTACTGTAACCTTTATATACATATATATACTACAACATATTTTCACCTACCTTAGTTTTGTGATATGAGTATAATATTTGTTTTCTTTATACTATGGGGTGTTGATTATACAATACTAGTTCCAGACAGCGTTCTACCGCCGACACTGCGGCGTAGGCTAGACGTACCCACGCACTCGTACCCAAACACCCAGGTGCGGGTCGTGACAAATACCAAAAAGAACTCAAAGAGATATTGCAAATAGAAAGAGGTACCATGCTAATGAGATATCTCGGATTACCGTTGTCGGTGAATTATGCTCGTGCACAGAAATGCCATTCTCTGGTTGAATATGTCCAGAAAAGAATAGAAGGATGGCAAACCCATATGTTATCATTTGGAGGAAGAATTGAGCTAATCAGATCGGTTGTATCTGCCCTCTCTCTATTCTTGATGCATGCTATTATGCTTCCATCTGCCACTATTCGGAAGATCCATAAATTTTGTGCAAATTTTATTTGGCGTAGAGGCATACATGCGATAGCTTGGGAAGACCTTTGTTGGCCCAAATATGAGGGAGTAAGCCTTCGTTCGTTGTTTATCTTCATGACGCTGCAGGATTGAGACTCATCTCGAGATTCGTTGATGGAAGGTCACTATGGTCCAAGTGGATGCGAAGCCGGTAGCTAAAAAGGAACAATTTTTGGGTACAACAACTGAATAACAATTACTCTGTGACATATAAGACTATCTTAAAAATATAGAGACACAATAAAGTCAATGATTTCATGGGTAATTGGTAATGGAGTACATACCCATCTATGGTTCGATACATGGCTGGACCAAGAATAGGGTGGAATATGTTTGCTACTTCAGGGAGTCACGAAGCAGTAGCTGTTTACTGCTCGAAAATACCTGGGACCTTTCGTCACACCTTGTTGGACGGATGAAGGGAGAAACAATCTCAGAGTCAGTAGGGACCCAAATGGAGGTCGGGATCATTGGATATAGGACGGCTCCTCAGATGGCCACTTTGATTTTCGTTCGGCATATGAGCAAGTTCGAGTGACTCACCCACCTTTACCGCGTTCGAAATTCAACTTGGTCAAAGGGCTAGCAACCAAAATGCAATTAAACATGCTCAAAGCTTCTCGCGAACGATTGCTCACGCTGGATCGGCTTTCCAGGTTTGGAATACAAATTACAGGGCAGGGATGCAAATTATGCCAGCACACTGAGGAATCTTCACCGCATATGTTTTTTCCAATGCAACTTTACATGGGCTATTTGGTGTAGTCAGTGTATCAAGCATAACTTATTGGTGTGTGATTCCAGAAATTTACATGAACAGATTGAATACAAATTTCATATTTCGTCATCAGAGCAGAGGATCCAGGTGGTTCAGGCAAGCACGCGTCAAACTGTCAGCCAGTGTCTGGTATATATGGCAAGAAAGGAACAGGAGCATATTTGAGCGTCTGAATACTACCCAAATAGTACTCCTGCATAATATTGAGTATGATGTCAGTTGTATGACTTAATAGTGATGTAGACATTATTTAAATTATTAATAAAATTACTTTTTTCAAAAGAAAAATATATGTTGTTGCCGAGGTTTACAAAGATGAAAAAATTACAACAAACAAACGATTACTCCCCTTATTGATCTTACGTAATCGAATATAAACTTTTGTTAATCAGCAAATAGGAAAGCACAGAAATTTAATTACGTTCTTCCTTGCAAACGCAGTTGCAATTGAGATAAAAAGTTTACAAGAGGAAGGAAAAGGAGAATATGACATAAACGAAACTCTTGCAGGGATGATAAAAACCACCATTGCTAAAAGCAAGATTCGCTCTCTATTGACGATCTGCCCCCAGGAACCAGCAAGTTCACATCAAGAACTTCTGGAGTGCTCGTAGTCACCTCTGTTACAACTCGAACAGACTCACTGAACGAAGGTGGCGGCCACATTAACTTTTTCTCTTATGTCTCTCAATTTTTCGTGTATCTCCAAAAGGAGCATGGACATAATATTTGTAGGAAAGGGTAGAAATCCTAACCCTAAATCTGAACGCGCTAATTATGGTAGGATAATAACCAATTAAAACAGAATCCCAAAAGATTACGATTGATTTAAATTCGAATTAATCTACCATAACTGTCCATATCTGCAATCAGCGAAATCTATTCAATCTGCGCACAAATCACGCATTCAGTTCAATCGCATCACGATCTGCACATATACGCACGCAAAGTCATATGCAGAATTTTGCGCAGAATCGCTCGCTGATTACATACAGAGATTACTCGCTCAGATACCCACGCAGAAACACGCACATAACGCAAGCGCTCAGAATCTGCACGCAAAATTCATGAGTAGAAAATGCACACAGAAATCGCGCAAAAAACTCCCGCAGAAATGAACGCAACAAATGCGCACAAACGCCAACTCGCGTCTGATGCGTACGTGCGAAGTGCAAAGTGCGCCATCAAAGCGCCATTTTGCACCATTTGTCCGAGTCTGAGTCGCTAAGTTCCTACGGGACTTAGCTCCTATGAAAATTTCTCAAAGAGTGACAAAAACTTAAATGTTTCTTTGAGGAATTTAAAGTTAGCATTTCTAGAAAAACAGCCCACATGGCACCCACATGGGTCACCACTCTCCACATGTGCATACAATGTTATAAATTTTGCTAGGCGGATTCGGTGCGCCAAAGAGGCGCCTAGCACCTCGGCCGCATAGGCGTCGTACTGATTTTTTTTTTATTTATGTGTATGTTACATATATATTATATATATATATATGGTAAATGAGAACACAAATCAGCTTTGATCATTTGGCTAGCGGGGGGAGTGATAAGTCTTGCACTCTCATGAGAGGAGGTCTGTAGTTCGAATCTTAGGATACCTATTTTTTTTTCTTTTAAAACTATCATTTTTTTACACACAAATATGAGAGAGAGAGGGGCAGCAGCCCCCCTCCTCTCCTCTCATTTCCTTCCTCCCTCTCCCTCTCCCTCTCCAACTCCGCAGCAATAACATTAGTACCACCACCACAATCACCCGGCAGCACCACCACCACAACCCGACACCACCACCACCACTAGCAGCACCACCACCACCACCCGCCGCCGTCCAATCTCCGACTTGATAAGTTTTGAAAAAAAAAATTTTGATTTTTTTTAAAAATTTTAGAACCAAACTGGCCGTCTAGGCCGGCCGTCTAGGCTGGCCGCCTAGGCCGCAATTTAGAACATTGTGTGCATACCTCAATAACAAGCATAGCTATATATATTAAGATAAACACTTGAAGTATTTTCCGATGTGGGACTATCTTTCTAGTCTTGCTAGAAAAAAACTACAACAATCCCCCACATATCCCAATATATGGGTTGAGCATTCCCCATAGTGAATGTACATCATGCATTAGGATAGATGTCGCTTACGACTTGATTCTTGCTGCTTGGATCAAATAAAAGTACAATACTTGAATAGACTAGGCTTTTAATTCAGTATCATAGCTGCTATTCTTCATACTCACACAATGTCATTAGCTATACCTATGGTCGCACATTAAAGGCCTTGTGCTGACCTGGTCTCCGTGTATGTATCTTGGGTGTCTACAAGCTTACCCTCAACAGACGACCTACATCTCTTTCCATACACTTAGGTAAGTTCTTTCAGAGAGTTCAACATATCCCACCATAAAGCCTTGCGCTTCTTTGCAGTGCTACGCCGCTATGACATAGCCCGAAGTCGAGGTCTGTAACCTCTTGGTGGTGTCACCACACTGTAGCATGAGGTCACAAGCCACTTTGTAGTGTTTTACTACCACTCTCCACCTCTTCGGCATTAGGCTACCTGCTTATACGCGGTACTACTAGCACTGTGACATGGCCCGAACCTGAGGCACTACCTCATCGTAGTGCCACGCTACTGTAGCATGGGGGTACCATCCCCTTTGTAGTGTCGAGCTACATATGCTTCCTATAAAGCATGTCGGACATTCATAATGCTCGAGAACTCATTAAAGCTCATGGTCATCCTCCCACGTGACTTGTTCTATACAAAGAACAATTACTAGACCATAGTGGTTTCGGGATAATATCCCCAGTCTCACAGGACTATCTACTATTCTAATATTCCAGTCAATGGTCATTCCTTAAACTAAAAGTTAGATGCCTCGTAGATATTTTTTTGAACTAATAATATAAAACTTTATGGTAAAATTACAAAAAACATAATATCAGGCCACCTTCTAGCTTATTTTCATTGATGTGTCCTCGACCAGCTGGCGCTTGAGGCATTTGGTGAACGGATCTGCCTGGTTCTCCTGGCTTCAAACATCAACCACTGCAATGACTTCAGCCATGATACAATCATCCAGTGCTCCGAAGCCACACAATCATCTTCTTACCATTGAAGAGATCATTTGATGTCACCGCTGCAGTCGCCTGTTTTTCGTAGTAGATCGGTGCAACCGGAATCTGAGCATCAACCAGAGGAAGATCATACATGAGCTCCCGAAGCCATTATGCTTCATCCGCTGCAGATGCTAGTGAAAAGAACTCAGATTCTATAAATGAATAAGAGACCATCGTCTGCTTCTTCGACTTCCGTGATATAGCAGCTCTGCCAATGAAAAAGACGTATCCTCCTGTGAACTTTTCGCTATCTTCTTCTAAGCATCAGCTCGCATCACTGAAGTCTTCCACAACTGCTGAATAACCATTGTAGTGCAGTGCATACTTCTGAGTTCTCTTGAGATATCTCATGATTCTCTTCACAACTTTCAAGTGCTCAATATCTGGATTTCTCGTGAACCGACTCAGCATCTCACGACGAAGGCTATATTAGGCCTAGTGGCAGTCATAGCATACATCAAACTCCCGATGACGCTCGAGTACTCCAACTGCGTGACACTCTTCCCTGGATTTGGCTTCAGTTTCTTGTCACACCTGTATGAAATATCGATCCCAGGAAGATCCTGATATTCATAGCGTGTGAGCATCTTCTCAATGTAGTGAGCTTGTGACAGCGCGAGTCCATCTTCAGTCTGGATGATCTTTATCCCCATGATAACATCAGCATCCCCCAAGTCCTTCATACTGAACTTGGACGAGAGGAACTTCTTGTCTTTGTAACACATTCTACATCTGTATCCAAGATTAGCATGTTGTCCACATTAAGACAAACTATGACTCCTCTTCCATCAGCGAACTTAGTGTAAACACACTTATCTATCTCGCTGACCTGTAGACGTTTGATCTAATAACTTTATGAAATTTCTTATTTTACATCTTGGAAACTTGCTTCAGACCGTACAGTAATTTTACCAACTTGCAGACTTTGTCTTCAAGATTCTTGATGACAAATTCTTCTGATTGTTACATGTAAATCTCTTCGGTCAGATCTTCATTCAGGAATATTGTTTTCACATACATCTGATGTATAATCAGTTTGTGAATTGCAGCCAGAGCAACAAGGATTCTGATAGTTGTCATCGGCGCAACTGGAACATACGTGTCGAAGTAATCGACCCCTTGTTTCCGAGAAAATCCCTTAGCAACCACACTTGTCTTGAATTTGTCAACAGTTATGTCAGTCTTCATCTTCTTTTTGAAGATCCATTTACACCCAATGAGTTTTGCTTCTTCCGGCAGATCGACCAACACCCAAGTGTTGTTGGAGGTTATTGTGTCAAACTCATCGTTGACAACCTCCTTCCAGAAGACAGCATATCTAGTCTTCATCGCCTCATCATAGATAAGCAGATCTGCTTCCACATTATAAGTGACGAAATTATCTCCGAAGTCCTTCTACCTCCTCACTCGCTTTGACAACGGCTCGGTGAGTTCTGGTTCAAACGTTGTCTCTTCAACGACAACTTCATCTTGGACTACAATTTATTTGGAAGAGTTGGGTTCCCCTACACTCACAATATTTTTCGGAATATCCGCGAGAAATATTCTTGCGCTTAGCAAATTTGTCTTCAAAGAATTTTGCATTGCGATATTCAATTATATAATTTGAATCGATATCAAGGAACCGCTGAGAATCACTCTTTTCAGCATATCCCAAATATATGGTCTTTGTAGTCCTCGTTCCTAGCTTCTGAATTTTCATATCCGGAAACTTCACATATGCCAGACACACCCACAATCGAATGATATTCACGTTGGTTCTGACCTTAAACCAGAGTTCATGAAAAGTAATGTCAGAAGTTGCGTACGGCACTTTATTGAGTATAAAGTTGATGTGGGCAGCTTCCAGAAGCAGTTTGGAAGTCCCGCAATCAACCGTATGGAGTTCATCATCTCTATCAACGTTTTGTTCTTCCTATCTGCAACTCCATTTGATTGAAAAGGAATACGGAACAGTCGTCTCATTGATAATTTCAGGTTCTTTACAGAACGATGCAAAATCAAGAGAACGATACTCTCCGCCTCGATCATTTTCGAGTCTTCTGAGTTGTTGTACGGATTGACGTTCTGCTTCAGCCTTAAAGTTCTTGAACTTCTCGAGCGCTTCATCCTTCGACTTGAAAAGATAGACGAACGCGTACTTCGAGAAGTCGTCGATGGAAGTAATAAAATACTTCATCCCAGCCTTCGTGGAGAATTGCTTGAAGTCACATATGTCTGAGTGCATCAACTCCAAAAGATCTGTGATTCGGTTCACCCGTTTGAACGACTTTCTAACTATCTTCGTTTGTGCACAGACTTCACACTTCTCCACCTCCTTACCCCTATATTTAGAGATAAGCCCTAGAATAGACATTTTGTTTATCCTTCTACAATATACATATCCTAGTCTATTATGCCACAACTCAAGAAGATAACCGGAAAAAACTGTATTGACATTTTCAGTCTGAGTTACAACCTGAAGTTTGAACATTTCTTCGGTACAAAAAGATTTTTCGAAGTATGTTTCTTTATACAACATCACCATATCACCAACATTGATTTTCATCCTCAAGCATGTGTTACACAGCAGACTTCATGAGAATTGAGATTAGGTTCTTTGCAATCACATGTACGTGCTTCATATCCTATAGTGTCAGTGACTTCTCCGAAGTCAGATTCAGCACCACTGTCCCGATCCCAAGTGCTTCAGCATGTGACTTGTTCGCCATTGAAACCTTCTCGGAAGTAGATTCGTATGTAGTGAACAACTCCCTCTTCGAGCAAACATGATAAGATGCACCAGTGTCCACCCACCAGTCAGTATCGACATCAGTTGAATCAACCTGCATGATCATAGGCTCACCTTGCTCATTTGGTTTGGGCTTGGATCTGCAATCCTTCTTGTAGTGGTCCTTGCCACAGTTGTAGCAAGTCACGTCAGACTTAGGCAGGTTGAAGTCCTTGTTGGTATGAGAAGTCTTCTACTTCCATCTCGAGTCTCCAGCATGCACCATGTTGGCATTGGCTAACTGCTTATATAGAGTGTCCATCTTGAGTTGAGCCCTCAACTCATCTTCAACATGAATCCAATACAAGAGAAGTTCTAAATCGATCTCCATCTTCTTACGGTACATATCCGTAATTAACTTTTTCTACCCAAAAGGGAACTTGGAGACAATACCCCCCACAATGAATTTGTCTTCTTGAGGCATGTCTTCATCCTCAAGTTTTTGTCGTAACTTGAGAAACTCTTTGACTTGACGCAACATCACCTTGTCATCCTCAAAATGCATCTAGAAGAACTTGTGTATAATGTAAATTTTGGGCCTCTTCTCATCAGACTTAAAAGTGTTTCTCAAGAGACTCCAAGAAATATCTTGCATTAAAAGTCTTGTTATATGATTCTACCATAGAATCTTCTATAGAGCGGAGAATCAACAACTTGCAGAGGTTGTCATCTCACCTCCACCTTATCTGCAACGCGGTGGCTTCAGGTATCCTCCGAGCATTATCAGTCTCCGGAAGAGTTGGTTCATGATCTCTCAACACGTAATTGACATTTACGAGTTGAAGATTGAGGCTGACCTTCTTCTTCCAGATATTGAAATGCTCCCCGTCAAACTTCTTAAGTTGGTTAAAACTTGTATCGAGAAGACTTGCACGATTTTTTTCCAATTTTATCAAATCTTGCTTTGAGATTGTTGTTGTCGAGGTTTACAAAGATGGAAAATTTACAGCAAACAAACGATTACTCCCCTTATAGGTCTTACGAAATCGAATACAAACTTTCTCTAATCAGCAAATAGGAAAGCAATCAGAAATTGAATTACGTTCTTCCTTGCAAACGTAGTTGCAATTGAGATAAAACGTTTACAAGAGAAAGGAGAAGGAGAAGATGGCAGAATCGAAACTCTTGCCGGGGAGATAAAAAAGCATCGTTGCTCAAAGCAAGATTCGCCCTCTATCGCCGATCTACTCCCAGGAACCAGCAAGTTCACGTAAAAAACTTCTTGAACGCTCGTAGTCACCTCTGTTACAACTCGAACAGACTTCCTGAATGAAGATGGCGGCTACAACAACTTTTTTCTACCTCTCAATTTTTCGTCTATCTCCAAAAAGAGGCACCAAGAGAAAATTTTAAGGGAAGGGTGAAAACCCTAACACTAAAACTGGCAACCGCTAATTATGGTAGGATAATAACCAATTAAATCATAATCCCAAAAGATTAGGACTGATTTAAATTCGAATTAATCTACTATAACCGTCCATATCCCCAATCAGCGAAATTTGTTCAATCTGCGCACAAATCACGCATTCAATGCAATCACTCCGCGATCGCGCAGATAAGCATACATAGTCGTGTGCAGAATCGCTCGTTGATTACTCGCTTAGATACGCACGTAAAATCTGTGAGCAAAAAACGCATACCGAAACCGCACAAACACTTGTGCGCCAACTCGCACCCGATGCGTATGTGCGAACTGCAAAGTGCGTCATCAAAACGCCACTTTGCACCATTTGCCCGAGTCCGAGTCTGAATCCCTAAGCCCTACGGGACTTCGCTCCTATGAAAATTTTACAATGAAAATGACAAACTTAAACGTTTCCTTGAGGAATTTAAACTTAGCCTTTATAGGAAAACAACCCACATAGGTCACCACTCTCCACGTGCATACCTCAATAACAGGCATAACTATATATTGAAATACCATCTTGGAGTGTTCTCCAATGTGGGACTATCTTTTTAGTCTTGCTAGGTAAAAACTCCAACAAATATATATATATATATATATATATATATATATATATATATATGGATGGTTTACCATAATTATTTGGTCTACATAACTTATATCTTTTGGTTATCCATAACCCGTGTCTTTTGGTTATCCCTAACGTATGTCTTTTAGCATTTCTTCTCTTAATTGCCATCATGATGTAGCCTAAATTGTAAGCCTATATAAAGGGCTCTTCTCTGGTTGCTTGAGAGATGAACAAGAACAATTTTCCTCCATTTTTTCTATCTTACGTTTCTTTATTTTACAAAATGTTATCAGCGCGAGTTGCTCTAGGAAATAGAAGAAATGAGAGAATTCTCTTCAGAAAAAAAAGTGATGTCGAGTCTTGCAAAGCTTGAATTCAAAGCTCTTGATGTAAGCGAAGACAATTATTTATCATAACAATTGGACGCGAATTTGCACTTGCAGTCCAACAAGCATGATGGTACTATTAAGAAGGAAAATAAAAAATCTTCTGAAGCCAAGGCTAAGGCTTTGACTTTACCTACGACATCATATTCATGAGGATCTAAAGGCCAAATATCTATGTGACGACGATCCATTGAATTTGTGGACATCTCTAAATGATAGATTTGACCATCAAAGGATGGTAATCCTTCCAGGTGCTCAAAGTGAATGGTTGAACGTAAGATACCAAGATTATAAAACTGTTAAAGAATATAATTTTGTTCTGTTTAATATTGTTTCTCACCTTAGGTTGTGCGAAGAAAAAATAACAGATACTCAAATGATTGAGAAAACCTTCTCCACTTTTCATGCAAGTTATGTGCTTTTGCAGGAACAATACGATGAAAGAAATTTCACAAAATACTCTGAATTGGTAACTTATCTCCTTGTAGCAGAGGAAAATAGAAAGGTTCTCATGAAAAACCACAACTCTAGACCAATTGGGTCAATAGCTATTCCTGAGGCAAATGTCAATTTTGGAATTAGCAGAGGTCGTGACGTAGGACGTGGAAGAGAGAAAAAATTGTGGGAGATATGGTCATGGTTATCATCCTTACAATGGTGGAAACAATGGTTCACAAAAAGAATAAATAGAACAAGTGGACAACACCCCCTAACAAAAGAAATTCAAATCCTCAAAATAAACCAAATAAGGGTAGTAATGTTTGTCATAAATGTGGCAAAGATGGACATTGATTTAAGCAATGTCGAGCTACTCAACAAAAGGTTGACAAATTCAAAGAATCCAAGAAAATGGAAACAAATATGACAGAATATTGGGACAATGATCAACCACTTGACATCACTCATTTGAATTGTTCCCATTTTTTTAGGATCAAAACGGGAATCGGGTTACCAATGAATAGTTTAAGGAGATGTTGGCAAATCCACCTTCCATTGAATGAGCACTTAGTCAACTTATTTCAAGTACTTAAGAACTATTTACATTTGAAGTCATGTTTTATTTTCGGTTTCCATCATGAAATGTCTAGGCCGTAAGAGTGTTTTATTGGAAATCGTTATTATGTATTTGGAGTCACATTTCTATAATATGATATTATCATTTGGTATACTTAATTATTTTTGTTATACATGTGTAAGCTAGAAAATATGTTCATAAATTTTTTTTTTTTTGCTTCATGTTGAAAGTATGGATATACGAATGGAGAAAAATAACTTAGATATGTGTTTAAGTAGATAGCGCTACAATATATTCGATTTTGAAAAATCAAAAGTTTTTTTCAAATTTAGTCTTTGACATGCATAAAATATACGAGCCCATATAGTTGAGGGCTTTGGAAGAGCACACATTATGTTACCTAATAGTACTCAAATTAATTTACAGAATACATTATATTCAAGCAGTTTCAAAAAAAATTTGTTAAGTTTCAAGGATATGCACAAAAATAGGTACAATATTGAATCTCGAAATGATAACAAAGAGACATTATGTATCACATCTAATGTTGGGCGAAAAAAGCTCACATTAGAAAAATTCTCCTCTTTCGGTGGTTTTGTATTACACCACCATTTGTATAATTGAATCTCATACGAATGTGGCAAAACATAAAGTCAATGACCATGTCTTAAGTACAATTTGACATGACCGTTTGGGTCATCCGGGACAAACTATGTTTAAGCGGATCATTGACAATTCTTGTGGACACTTATTAAAAAATTATGATCTTGGATTACTGAAGAATCACCTATGTGTTCCTTGTTCACAAATTTTTTTTATAACTAGACCATTTTTTTCTAAAAGTTAAGAATGAGTCACATACTTTCTTGCAAAGAATACAAGAAGACATTTGTGGTCCTATTCATCCTGCTAGTGGTCCCTTTAGCTATTTCATAGTACTCATAGATGCATCTACTAGGTGGTCACATGTTTGTCTATTGTCCACTAAAATCTTGCATTTTCTCGTCTTTTGGCCTAAATTATTAAACTTAGATCTCAGTTTCTGATAACCCGATTAAGTCAATTAGACTTGATAATGCCGCAGAATTTACCTCACAAGTTTTTGATGATTATTGTACATCATTAGGAATTGAGGTAAAGCATCTTGTTCCCCATGTGCACACACAAAATGGGTTAGTTGGGTCATTTATTAAACATCTCCAACTTATAGCAAGAACTCTACTAATGCAATCTAGTTTGCCAATTGAGGCTTGGGGACATGCTATTTTTCATGCCGGATCTCTAGTAAAATTTAGACCTATTGTCTAGCATGTTTTCTTTACCTATTCAACTTGTTAGTGGTAAACAATCCAATATTTCACATTTGAGAAAGTTTTGGATGTGCAGTATGTAACGCCCCGCTCCGAACGGTTACTTATGGAACACTACGCTGCTTCGACTCGGTTGAGAATCGAGTCTCGGGAAAACTTTACCGAATCAACACGGACGAAGTGCAATAACCCTTCGAATTAATCGAACGACTTCTATTGAAATAAGTCCAAGAGTTTTGTTGGTTGCTTTGCTTCTTGGTTTTGTGTTGCTTTGTGTTTTGAGTTGCTTTCGATGACTTGGTTTTCATGATTTCGCTTTCTCGCTTGCGCGTTCTTTTCGAATCGTAAGGGAAAGAGATTGAAGTATGCTAACCAGGTATTGTTGCATTTTCAGGACGCATAACCAAAGAGTGAACGTCGCTTAAGGCTTCCCCATCCTCTCGTTCGATTCATTCGGTGAGTGGCTTAGGCCCTTCGATGAATCCTTTAGTCTGCATGCCTAATGAAAAGAATCTCTAGTTCACTAATGTTGCCTCACTAAAAAGATAAGCTAAAGAAATGAACTGCATGCTTAAAGTATTAGAATTATGCTTTTGCTATCAATTATGTTGCATGTTCTTAGTCCCTATGCTGTACGACCCGATCTGTGGCAAGTCCCTATGTTTCGAATGTGTTATGTGGGAAAAGAATAAGAGATGGAATTGTGTGTTCGTTTCTTTGAACTGTGCATTGTAGTGTTATATCTGTTAGATGTTTCATATCATGCATTGGTCTCGGAGAACTTGTGCACAAGGTCTCGTCTCTCGAACGGTTCCTGGGGCACTGGGAATCGCTCGGTCCGGAAGAGATTTTTGGATCGCCCTGAGGTATACGGCTCGTAAGGGGGTCTAGTGGAGCGATATGTCTATTAGTATTGTGCGGAACCCATGTTGTCACAGCTGCTTGCACTCGGATGTGTTGGCAAAGAGCTGAACCTTGGGTCACAGCTGCCGACACCCACGCGTGTCAGTGAAGAGCTGAACCTTGGGCGACCGCTGCTAATCATGGGCTACCCATGGACCATCACATAGTTAGGAAGCATGCTAGGTTTACCTTCTTGCATACCTAACACTTGATGCCTATATTGATTAATAAGTTATTCATATGCAAATTGTGGCTAACTTGTGTGTCTGCTGCAGGGATAACCGCTCGGCTGTGGGTAAGAATTATCATATGCATATGCTATTCATCGTCTATGTTTTCTTACATGAATTGTTAAAAGAAACTAGACAACGAGAAAGATCACCTAATAATGCTAGCTTCATATGCTTACTTAGTGTGGATTTCTAAGGTGAGTTTGGCCACGGTCGCTCACCAGTACATATGGTAGTACTGACCCGCGTTTGTGGGCAAATATCCAGGTACTGGAAGCGAGAGTTTGGCAAGCATCTTGAATCTGAATCAGTGTGTGCGCACCCTTCCATAGGACTGTGTTCGTGCTGCTTCCTCCGTTGCTTACCTCTCCAGTGGGCTACTCCTCTTCTGCTAGATGTTTTGCTATTTTGGTCCTACTACAAGGACGTAATGTAATGGGCGTTGTGGCTAATTTTGGGAATGTAAAAAGAGTTGTAAGCCTTCTAAGACATATTTTGTAACTCAGCCAAGCAAGCACTTTGTAATCCAAATCTTCAGTATTCAATAAAAAGCAAGTATTTTGTGTGCCTATCAAATGTGTTCACTTTGGTTCTCTGCATTTACTCTGTGCCTATATATGTATATTTTCGTCTAACTTGTGTCTTGTGCAGGTACGTGCCTGGTGCAAGCGCAACTTAGGCTTGCACGGCATCGCGCCAAGCGAGGACGGGCGGTTCCGTAGGGACCAAGCGAGGACGATCGGCCCCTACGGGATCGGGGCGCGACAGGTGGTATCAGAGCATGGCTTTACGTCCTTGGCCTCTTCAAACATCGTTTTCGAAAATGATATAAATTTTCAAGCGGTTTCAAAAGTCCCGAATTTCAAAAATTGATTTCGAATCTATAAAAAGTAAATCGAGAGTATGAAAGGTCCCTAAGAGTATGAAAACCCAACGTCCCATACAATAAGTCCATAATACGTTATGAGACTAATGCAAGTTACTCTCTTTTGCAGCATAGATGACAAAAACAGGTGCTAGTAACCCTGAGACATCGCGCGCAACGAGCGTGAGCGATGATCAATTTGATAGACTGATTGCAATGTTTCAGAATCAGAACGATCGACATGCTGTACAACAAGAACGAGTTGAGGCTCAGCAGCAACGAGTTGATGCTAGAGCCTCAGCACAGCAGCAGCAACTTGAGTCTCTGACTCAGATTGTGACAACACTAGTAGCACATAGTGGTGCATCGGGAACCGCTGCAACACCAATGACTGCCCCGACCATGCCTCAAGAAGCAGGATTAGCAGAAACAAATGAGCCTCGTCGTGCGGCCGGGAAGTCTACCTTTAAAGGTGCTGAGTTCCTGAAGTTGAACCCTCCGGAGTTTGAAGGCAGGACCATGCCGGATAAGGTGATGGACTGGATCGCAAAGATGGAGAGCTTGTTTAGCTTTGCTTCAATACCTGCGAACAAGAGGGTGGCGTGTGCAGATATGCAGCTACGGTTACGTGCACATGACTGGTGGGAGGTAAAGAAATCAGATCTAGCCACCAAGCATCAGGATGGTAGGATCACTTGGGGAATGTTCAAGGAAGCATTCCTTGCACATTATCTTCCACCAGCTATCAGACAGAGAAAAGAAGACGAGTTTACCGAACTTAAGCAAGGGAGCAAGTCCGTCGAAGATTATGAGTCGGAATTCTCCAAACTTGCTAAGTTCGCTAGCTCGATGATTCCTGATGAGGGAGCCCGCACACATCGGTTCATAAAAGGCTTAAACGATAATCTAAGAAAAGATGTTATGAACCGGGAGTGCAAAACTTACATCCAAGCATTTGAGGCAGCGGTGCAGAATGAGTAGTTTACGCCACAAAGTGCTCCAGAAAAGGCACCCGCTCCTCGGAACCCTCCTGCTAAACGATACCACAACGGTGAGAAAAAGGTTGACACAGAGAAACAGGTCGACGCAAATGGGAACCGCGGAAAAGTGTGCAGCTTTTGTGGCCGTCAGGATCACACCAGAGAAACATGTCGTCACATTACTAAGGGATGCTTTAAGTGTGGAAAGTTAGATCATATGATCCGTGATTGTCCAACCCTTAAGGCCTTGGCAGTAGATGGCACTGAGACTCATACCCCTCCGGGTCCCGCTGTGGAACCAAATGATCAGAGAAGAAGGCCGAGAGTTTATCAGTTGAATATAGAGCGTGACGAGAGTGGTCACGATGTTGGTGAGTCTTTTTCCTTTGAACTCTTGATGCTTGATATTTGCCTCATTGATCTCTTAAGTTTCGTGGACGAAACTTCTTCTCAGTGGGGTAGTATGTAACGCCCCGCTCCGAACGGTTACTTATGGAACACTACGCTGCTTCGACTCGGTTGAGAATCGAGTCTCGGGAAAACCTTACCGAATCAACACGGACGAAGTGCAATGAACCCTTCGAATTAATCGAACGGCTTCTATTGAAATAAGTCCAAGAGTTTTGTTGGTTGCTTTGCTTCTTGGTTTTGTGTTGCTTTATGTTTTGAGTTGCTTTCGATGACTTGGTTTTCATGATTTCGCTTTCTCGCTTGCGCGTTCTTTTCGAATCGTAAGGGAAAGAGATTGAAGTATGCTAACCAGGTATTGTTGCATTTTCAGGACGCATAACCAAAGAGTGAACGTCGCTTAAGGCTTCCCCATCCTCTCGTTCGATTCATTCGGTGAGTGGCTTAGGCCCTTCGATGAATCCTTTAGTCTGCATGCCTAATGAAAAGAATCTCTAGTTCACTAATGTTGCCTCACTAAAAAGATAAGCTAAAGAAATGAACTGCATGCTTAAAGAATTAGAATTATGCTTTTGCTATCAATTATGTTGCATGTTCTTAGTCCCTATGCTGTACGACCCGATCTGTGGCAAGTCCCTATGTTTCGAATGTGTTATGTGGGAAAAGAATAAGAGATGGAATTGTGTGTTCGTTTCTTTGAACTGTGCATTGTAGTGTTATATCTGTTAGATGTTTCATATCATGCATTGGTCTCGGAGAACTTGTGCACAAGGTCTCGTCTCTAGAACGGTTCCTGGGGCACTGGGAATCGCTCGGTCCGGAAGAGATTTTTGGATCGCCCTGAGGTATACGGCTCGTAAGGGGGTCTAGTGGAGCGATATGTCTATTAGTGTTGTGCGGAACCCATGTTGTCACAGCTGCTTGCACTCGGGTGTGTTGGCAAAGAGCTGAACCTTGGGTCAC
Source organism: Iris macrosiphon (assembly GCA_036927795.1). Classification (NCBI taxonomy): domain Eukaryota; kingdom Viridiplantae; phylum Streptophyta; class Magnoliopsida; order Asparagales; family Iridaceae; genus Iris; species Iris macrosiphon. The sequence continues at coordinate 65,348,998 of JAYESA010000013.1, forward strand.
AGCTGCCGACACCCGCGCGTGTCAGTGAAGAGCTGAACCTTGGGCGACCGCTGCTAATCATGGGCTACCCATGGACCATCACATAGTTAGGAAGCATGCTAGGTTTACCTTCTTGCATACCTAACACTTGATGCCTATATTGATTCATAAGTTATTCATATGCAAATTGTGGCTAACTTGTGTGTCTGCTGCAGGGATAACCGCTCGGCTGTGGGTAAGAATTATCATATGCATATGCTATTCATCGTCTATGTTTTCTTACATGAATTGTTAAAAGAAACTAGACAACGAGAAAGATCACCTAATAATGCTAGCTTCATATGCTTACTTAGTGTGGATTTCTAAGGTGAGTTTGGCCACGGTCGCTCACCAGTACATGTGGTAGTACTGACCCACGTTTGTGGGCAAATATCCAGGTACTGGAAGCGAGAGTTTGGCAAGCATCTTGAATCTGAATCAGTGTGTGCGCACCCTTCCATAGGACTGTGTTCGTGCTGCTTCCTCCGTTGCTTACCTCTCCAGTGGGCTACTCCTCTTCTGCTAGATGTTTTGTTATTTTGGTCCTACTACAAGGACGTAATGTAATGGGCGTTGTGGCTAATTTTGGGAATGTAAAAAGAGTTGTAAGCGTTCTAAGGCATATTTTGTAACTCAGCCAAGCAAGTACTTTGTAATCCAAATCTTCAGTATTCAATAAAAAGCAAGTATTTTATGTGCCTATCAAATGTGTTCACTTTGGTTCTCTGCATTTACTCTGTGCCTATATATGTATATTTTCGTCTAACTTGTGTCTTGTGCAGGTACGTGCCTGGTGCAACCGCAACTTAGGCTTGTACGGCATCGCGCCAAGCGAGGACGATCGGCCCCTACGGGATCGGGGCGCGACACAGTATGTCCCAATTCTACCTCCCAAAAGAACTAAGATGGGTCTCCAATAATGTTTGGGAATATACATTGGTTATGAGTCTTCTTCCATAATAAGATTTTTTGAACCAATAACTGATGATGTCTTCACTACAAGATTTGATTATTGCCAATTTGATGAGAGAGTATTCCCGTAGTTAAGGGAAGAAAAGGAACAAATTGTTCATATAGAACAACTCATTGCTAATGAACGATGTGAACTGACATGGAATATGCCTACTCTATCTCATCAAGATCCAAGAACTCCACAATATGATTATGAGATAAGGAGAATGATACATTTGCAAGAAATTGCAAATCATTTACCTGATGCATTTAATGATGCCGTAAAGGTAACTAGATCACATATGCCAGCCAGAATCACTGTTCCAATTGGACAAAATCCAAACAAGGAGGCAAATGAATCTACTACTATACGTCAAAAGCGTGGTAACCTATAGGTTTCAAGGAAAGTGCTCCTAGAAAGAGGAGAGCTAATGAAATATCTTTGTCCTGATAAAAGTCCGATAGTGGCTGGAACTCCGAAAATAAATAATGAAGATGTGCACACTTCCAAATTCATTGAAATGCCTATGGATACCTCTAGGGTGGCACAGGTACCTGAAAATGAAGAGATCTCGATATTCCATTCATGTTCATGTAAATTGTGGAATATAAAAGCACTTGTCATCGATAACATATTTAGCTAAGTAGTAGCTACTGAAATATCAAAGGACAAGGATGATTGTGAAAATGAACTACGTAGTATAAATGAATGTCGACAAAGAAAATATTGGCCAATGTGAAAAGAAGTTATTCAAGCAGAATTAAAATCTTTAGAAAAACATGGTGTGTTTGAACTTATAGTGGAAACATCAAAGGGCATAAACCATGTTGGTTTTAAATGAGTGTTTGTGAGAAAACGAAATGAGAGGAACGAAGTTGAAAGATACAAAGTCCGACTTATAGCACAAGGTTTCTCTCAAAGACCTAGAATTGACTATGTGAAGACATATTCTCCAGTTATGGATGTCATTACTTTTAAATATCTAATTAGTATTGCAGTTTCTGAAAATCTTGATATGAGACTTATGGATGTTGTAACTGCATATTTGTACGGAGACTTAGATACTGACATTTATATGAAAATTCCAGAATGATATAATGAAGTTTGGAGATGGAGAGAAGGAAAAAAATAGGAGAAGAGAGAAGATGAGAAAGGAGATTGCAAGGGCCTTGAACCCTAGGTTGCATCTCATGTCTATTTATATTGATATGCAATACACCCACAATTACTATTATACCCCCATATGATAAATAACAAAATAAAATAACTCTAACACCCTCCATCAAACAGGAACATATAGATCAGACATGCCCAGCTTGCTACATAAATCAGAAAATAGACCATGAGCAAGTAGTTTGGTGAGGATATCACCTAATTGATCCTCTGACTGAACATAAGGAGTGACAATATATTTCTTTAGCAACAAATTACGAAAAAAATGACAATCCGCCTCGATATGTTTCGTGCGCTCATGAAACACTGGATTACTTCGATAAATATTGTCAACTGATTATCACAATACATCTCCATCGGAATAGTAATCATAATCCCCATTTCATGAAGAAGAGACTGCATCCACATCATCTCAGAAGCTGTATGAGCCATCGCACGGTACTCGACCTCTGCACTAGAACGAGCCACAACATTCTGCTTCTTACTACGCCACGAGACAAGATTGTCACCCACAAACGTACAATAGCCAGAAGTAGACCTCCTATCACTGCGACTGCCTGTCCAATCAGCATCACTGGACCCAGTTACCGTAAGCAACTTGGAAGGTTTATACAACTAACCCTTTCCAGGTGCATCCTTCAAGTATCGAAGAATGCGAGAGATAGCCTCCCAATGTGGTTGTCAAGGGGCATGCATAAACTAACTACTCCAACTGCATATGTGATGTCTGGTCGAGTAACAGTAAGATATATAAGTTTGCCAACCAAACGTCTATAATATCCAACATCCTCAAATAACTCTCTCCTGTCAGCATCAAGCTTGTCATGATAATTCATAGAAGTCTCAACTGGCCGACACTCCAACATCTCAGTCTCGGAGAGCAAGTCTAGAACATACTTGCATTGTGACAAATACACACCCTTCAGAGATCGAGCAACCTCGATTCCAAGAAAATATCGAATAAGACCCAAATTCTTAGTATGAAACTGACGACTAAGGTAGGCCTTCAAGTCCACAATCCCAGCATGACCACTACCAGATATAATGATATCATCAACATAAACAATCAACACGATAATATCAGAGGAGGAAGAATGGCAAAATACTGAATGATCTGATGTGGTGCGCCGAAAGCCATAGTGAATAAGAACTGAACAAAACTGGTCAAACCAAGCACGAGGTGACTGTTTCAGTCCATATAATGCTTTCTTCAATCGACATACGAGTTTTTCATTTCCTGCTACAACATATTCCGGTGGTTGATCCATATAAACCTCCTCCTGTAACTCACCATGTAAGAGAATATGAGAAATGAGATTGCAAGGGCCTTGAACCCTAGGTTGCATCTCATGTCTATTTATATTGATATGCAATACACCTACAATTACTATTATACCCTCATATGATAAATAACAAAATAAAATAACTCTAACAGATATACAATGGCAGAGACTAAGTCAAAGGGCATGCGTTCAATTAAACTTAGACGAGCATCATATGGGTTGAAACAATATGTAATAATATGGTATAATCATCTCAGTATATTTTTGACTAAGAAATAATACAAAATAGTCAAATTTGTCCATGTGTCTTCATTAAGATATCTGAGAATGGATTTTTCATAGTAGCAGTATATGTGGATGATATAAACCTGATCAGTTCTACTACATAATTGGAGAAAACTACAAATTATTTAAAAAAAGAATTTGCAATGAAAGACTTGGAAAAGACAAAGCTTTGTCTAGGTTTGCAAATAGAACGTAGTTCTAGTTGAATATTAGTGCATCAATTCCGACATATTGATTTTTTTTAAACGGTTCAGAATGGACAAAGCACATCCACTTAGTACATCTATGATTGTACGAAGTTTGGATTTAGATCAAGATCCATTCCGATCAAAGGGAGAAAAGGTGAAAAAGTTCTTGGACATGAAGTACCGTATTTAAATGTTATCGGTGCATTACTATATCAAACACAATGCACAAGACCAGACATTCATTTTTGTTAATTTATTGTCTAGATATAGTTCTGAACCTACACTTAGATATTAGAATGGAGTTAAACACATATTAAGATATCTTCGTGGAACAATTGACATGGGATTATTTTATTCCTGTAATTTCACTAACAATTCTCGTCTAGTTGGTTATGCAGATTCAGGTTATCTTTCGGACCCTCATAAGGGTTGCTCCCAAACAGATTATGTGTTTATTAATAATCATGCAGTTATATCTTGGTGATCAACAAAGCAAGGTCTAGTAGCAACTTTCTCTAATCATGCATAATTAATTGCACTATATGAAGCAACAAGAGAAAGTGTGTGGTTGAAATCAATCATTCATCATATAAAAGTAAATTATCAACTACCCACAGTTACAGATAAGCCGATAATAATTTTCGAAGACAATGTGGCTTGCATTGCCCAAGTCATAGAGGAATTCATCAAAGGAGATCAAACCAAGCATCTTCCACTTAAGTTTTATGCACATGAGCTACAAAGGACGAAAGTAATCGAAGTCAAGCAAGTAAGATCAAATAAAAATTTAGCCAATTTGTTCACCAAGGCACTACCAAAGACCATATTTCAGAAGTTGGTATACGGAATAGGAATGCGACGACTTAATCATCAGACCAACTAGCTGTTACAGATCCATTGTATCAAGGGAGAGTATACCTTGTAAAGAATATTTTAAAGTTTTGCACGTTGTACTCTTTTCCTTTAGCTAAGATTTTTTTTAGTAGATTTTTCTTAGTAAGGTTTTAAAGAGGTAACAAATGCGCATACACCACCAACTATTTAATGGTGAATATCCAAGGGGAGCCTTGTAAATATGGATGGTTCACCATAATTATTTGGCCTACATAACTTATATCTTTTGGTTATCCATAACCTATGTCTTTTGGTTATCCATAACCTATGTCTTTTGGCATTTCTTCTCTTAATTGCCATCATGATGTAACCTCAATTATAAATCTATATAAAGGACTCTTCTCTAGTTGCTTGAGAGATGAACAAGAACAATTTTTCTCTATTTTTTCTATCTTACTTCTCTCTCTCTCTCTCTCTCTCTCTCTCTCTATATATATATATATATATATATATATATATATATATATATATATAAGAAAAAAAGGGATATGAGCCATAAACTCATATTTTTACATGAGTCAATGCACATATGGACCAATAGGAATGGAGTGTACTAATACACATGGGTGCACATGGGATGTAGGAATCCATTCCTATTGGTATATATATATAGGGTAAACGGGACATGAGCCTATGGCTCATATCCCGTACTCATATATATATATAGGGTAAACGGGATATGAGTCATAGTGCTCATATTCCTACATGAGTCATGCACATGTGGACCAATATGAATAGAATGTTTCATACCATGTGCATTAATACACTATATTCCTATTGGTCCATATGTGCATGGCTCATGTAGGAATATGAACACTATGGCTCATATCCCGTTTACCATATATATATATATATATATATATATATATATATATATATGGGAGCGGATCGGGAGCCCCGTCGTTCCGACCGTTGGATCGAGCGGGCCCCACGCGGACGCGTCCGTGGGCCCCTCAGATCCGACGGATGAGGGAAGGGCGGGGCTCTGGGACGGATCTTTTGATCCTCCCCATATATATATATATATATATATATATATATATATATATATATATATATATATATATATATATATTCCTTTTTCTCCTGTTGTTCCCGGGGTTGTTCCTGCACCGCCAAAAGGTAGGTCTGGCATGGCCCTCCCATGCTCATAAATCTATATTGTCTAGGAATTTGGCACACAGCACAGACGGTTGACCCAAGATGGCAAAATGATGTGTGCATCCATATCGTGTCCGTGTCCGTGTCCGTGCCCGTATCCATACTAGCTTCAATGCTCCTCCTATTGCCGATTCGTATTCGTGCAACATAGCGCCGGTCAGAAATACTTTTGTCAATTATTGTACGGAGCTTTCTTATGCTCCCATGACTGATTCCATTCCAATGGGGAAAGAAAAAAGGCTCGGAGGACGACCATGATGACGAATTCAGTCTAAACCTAGAGTTGAACTCGATCAGCAAACATGCCACCCAAATAACAACTGGTCTTCTTCCTTATCTTCTCACTATTAGCTAAAACCCTAACCAAGCAAGAAGCAGTTAAATGTCCAAAATTAAAAATTAAAAAAAGAAAAGGGTAGAGTGAAAAATATATATATATATTCAGACCTGATGTTGTTGGGAAAAGAAACGAAACCATCTACTACCTCCTCCTCCTCCTCCTCCTCGGTTCTTTCTCCAAGAGGAAAGTAGCCTACATACAAATGATTGAATCGATAAGGAGGAGGAGAAAAAAATATTATCAATGGCGAGAAAGAGCTCGTCGAAAACGACAAAACAGCTCGCCGGCGAGAAGAAGTGGGGGAGAGGGATTAATCGGGTGGAGTCCACCGGGGGTTGGGCCGAGTCAACACAGAGACATCCCCGCATCCTTTCTCTTGCGTGGCCCACATGTCTGTCAGCAAAAAGAGAGAGAATGGGTGGAACGCACTTGAGATATGTGACGTCACTACAGTACCAGATGAGATCAGTATCCTTCCGTAAATTTGCCTTTTAAAAGAAGCAATTGTGATACTTTAATATGATTTGGGATACAAATGACAAATACTTCACTATGTATGCATTGCACTCTCAAGTTCAACTCCTGCTAGTGGCTGCTTGTGGCTAAAGTGCCCCCTTTGGAAGTTTGTAACTTTTCGGATGCGTGAAAGTATCATTATCAATATTTACTTTCTGTGTTATTTTTTAAAATATATTTGGATACATAATTGTCTTTTAAAAGTGATAAGTTTTGTATGTCTTTTGTTTGGATAGCAACATAAAAATTTCGTATGACTTTTGAAATCCAAAACTAGCCACAATATACATACATTATATTATTTTAGTATGACAAAAATAAAACAGCTAGAAAAGAACTTGCAAACTGAAAAGGAGGCCGGAAAGCAAGGAGTACGGTTCCACTGGATTGGACGCGCTACTACAGATTTAAGATGCTCGTCAAACTCTCGCTATCATAACCTGAAGATGCCCACAAACGTAGGTCAGTACTCAGTATGTACTGGTGAGCGACCGCAACCGAACTCACCTAAAATACATGCTAAGTAAACATGTGAAGCTATCAGTTCTTATTATGTGATCTTTCTAGTTGTCTAGGTTCTTTTTAACAGTTCATGCAAAGAACATAAACAATGAAAGTATCACTTGATAGTGATTTCTTACCCACGATCGATCGTTATCCTTACAGCAGAAACACAAGTTAGCCACAATTTGCATATATGAATAAACTCAAGGAACTTTGCATCTATCGGTTAGGATTGCAAGAATGTTGCACCTAGCATGCTACCTAACTACATGATGGTCCATGGGTTGTCCCATGATTAGCAACGGTGACTCAAGGTTCAGCTTTGCACTAGTACGCGTGAATGTTAGCAATCGTGACTCTTCTTCAGCTCTGAACTAACATATACGAATACTAGCAGCTATGACGCAGGGTTCCACTCTGCACTAATAGACACATCACCCCACTATATCTCAAGGACCATTCCTCAGGGTTCTCTCACAATCTCTTCTGGACCGACCGATTCTCAATGCCCCGGGAATCGTTCGAGAGACTATTATCTTGTGCACAAGTTGTTTGAGACCAATGCATGACATAAAAATTCTATCAGATAAAATACTACTACGCACAGTTCTGAACAACAAGCACACGTTTCTATCTTCTCTTTTCTTTTCACACTGAACATTGTCAAACCATAAGAGGTTTTTTATACACTTCCGGTTGCGCGACATATGAGTAAGGGACATGTAACATTAACTTGAAAGTAAAGCAACAACTCTATAATTTCAAGCATGCAGTTCATTCCTTTTAGCTTATCTTGTTAGTGAGGTATTAATGAACTTAGGGACATGAAACTGAGTGGACTAGAGATTCATTTTATTAAGGTGTAAAGATAAAATGATTCATTGAAGGGCCAAAGTCGCTCACCGAATGAATCAACACGAGAGAATGGGAAGGCCTCATGCAGCGATCACTCCTTGGTTATGCGTCCTGAAATTGCACCAACACTTGGTTAGCATCCTTCGATCTATTTCTCTTACGATTCGAAATGAATGCGCGAGCGAGAAAAGCGATCTATGAAAACCAAATCATTGAAAGCAACATGAAAACACAAATCAACAAAACCAAGCAGCAAAATATTCAACGAAAACTATTGGACTCATATAAATAGAATTCGTTCCATGAGTTAGAAAGATTTATTGTACTTCGTCCGTGATTGATTGGGTCGTAAGGTTTCTCCGATACTCAGTTTAAAACTGAGTCACAAGCCGCAGGTATTACATAGTGGATCGCTGGAAGAGGGGCACTACATAATAACCCACTAAGAAAATATTTTGTACTCGAAAGTTAGGGATCAAAAAGTCAAGGACCAAGGAAACAAGGAGTCAAAGGAGTCTGACTCACCAACATCGTGACCGTGCTCATCGCGCTCAATATTCAGTTGATAAAATCTAGCTCTTCCTATCTGATCAGTCTGTATATTGGATGGAGCTGGCGCGGGATTTCGGTTTTACCCACGCTCTACATTATCGTTTCAATTATTTGGTGCCGGCCTCTTATTCGGACAATCTTTGATCTCATGATCCTGTTGTCCACACATGAAGCACTCTATGTTAAAGGAACAACAAACTTCCTTAGTGTGACCTCGACGACCGTAGAAACTGCACTCTTTCCCACAGTACTGATCTGTATCGATCTTCTTCTCAGTATCGGCCTTTCTCTCTCCGTCATGGTATCTTTTAATAACATGATTTCTATTAGCCGGCGCCTTTTTTGGAGCACTTCATGGTGTGGACTGTCCATTCTATACTGCTGCCTCAAAAGATTTGATGTACGACGTACATTCCTGGTTCATAACATCCTTTCTAAGGTCGTCAGTCAAGCCTTTGATAAATCAATATGTACGAGCCCTCTCGTTAGGAATCATCGAGCTAGCGAACTTGGCAAGCTTGGAGAATTCTGACTCATAGTCTTTGATAGACATGCTCCCTTGCTTAAGTTCGGTAAACTCGTCTTCCTTCTTCTGCCTGACGGATGGAGAAAGATAATGTTCCAAGAATGCATCCTTGAACATTTTTCAAGTGATTTTACCGTCCTGATGCCTTGTAGCGAGATCCTGCTTCTTGACTTTCCACCAGTGGTGTGCACGTACCCATAGTTGCATGACTGCACACGCCACCATCTCTTTCATCGATACTCTAGCAAACTCAAACAATCCTTCCATCTTTGTGATCCAGTCCATCACCTTATCCGATGCGGTCCTTTCCTTAAACTCTGGAGGGTTCAACTTCAGGAACTCAGCACCTTTAAAGGTAGACTTCTTGGTCGCCTATAGATTTTCATCAGTTTCTGCTAATTTTACTTCTTGAGGCACTGATGTAACTGCCACAAGTACCGCAGTGGTCCCAGATCTACTGATGTTCGCGGTTGATGTTGTTAATAGTTGGGTCAAAGAGTCAAGCTGCTTTTGTTGTGCCATGCTTCGAGCCTCAGCCTGCCTTTGTTGGGCTTCATATCATTCTTGTTGATTCTCTATCATGGCTATCAATCTATCGACTTGGTCATCGATCGAGTATGATACTTGCGATGTCCCTTGGTTATCGGTCTTGGTCATTTCTCTACAAAAATAGAGTAGATTGTATTAGTCTCATAACGTATTATGGACTTTTTATATGGGACATTGGGTTTTCATACTCTTCAAAATTGGGACTTTAATGTCATGCCCCGATCTCCCGCAGGCAAATCGGCCGTTCCCGCTAGGCGGGAATCACCCTCGCCAGCGCTCCCGCGGAACGATCGCTTGACCCATCCGGGCGTGATGCCGCACGAGCGTGAACCGCGCCCGTGCAAGGCCGTGATTCATTGGCTGGCGGTAAGAGTTCTAAGCCACAGAGTCGCACAGATTGTCCGAGTGCAGCGGAGTCATGAACGCATAGCGATTCGGTAACAAGTTCTCTGAGTTGACAAATATAGCGGAAGCATTTGAAACACAAGTTGAAGTAAAGCAAGCTCTTTTATTGATATGAACAAGTGTTACAAGCGGCGTATAGCCGAGATTACAAGTCGCTCAAGCCTCTCTCTCTGAAACAGTAAAAGCGTGCCAAGTGGCTACAATTGTGGAATGATTATAGAGGCGAGTTCGGACTATGTTCACAATATTATGTCTTGTATATGTGCTTCAGTCCCGGACGCACCGTTGCTTCGGAGTGATGTCCACGCCTTAGCACGCACGTTGGAGGCGTCCGCACCGAACGAGGTTCTCCCGCACCCTGCACACAAACTGGTGGATTATCAGTACATTGAATGCACTGGTGGGGAAGCTACTCGCCCGCTCGACAAATCCAAACACGTAATACAGGTTTTGTGCACAACTATTAAGTTGTCTTTCTAGTTGCCTTAGGATCAGTTTCATGCAGATATTGAATAGCCTAGTTCGTGTGGCAGTGCGCCGTGCAACATGAGAGGAAACACGGCGAGACTTACCATCTCCTTCCCTGTCCAAGGCAAATATTGTTAATTCAAGCACGGGCAAGTATAAGCATTCAGGAGCATAGCATATGCAACATGCAACACAAGAGTTATTGAACGGGACAGTATTTGGTGTGCTCAGTTGTTCTTGATGCGATGCAGTAACTCGCACGCGGATAGCCGCTAAGCGAGGATGACTTATCTATATGAACATGAGTCGCTGGCAAAGCCATAAAGGACTAATCCCAGATGAGAGTGGAACGCAACGAGAGCACACGATGCGCTACGAACCATCTCGCCCGTACACGATGGATTGCATATGTAGTCCAAGGCCAAGATGGAATGCAACCAAGTACACGATATGTTGCAAACCATCTCGCCAGCACACGATAGACTACACATGATGTGGTCCTAGGCCAAGTGGAATGCAACCGAGTACACGATATGCTGCAAACCACTCGCCTGCACACGATGAACCACACTTGAGTTCCATCCGGATCGGAGCGGCCCCAGTGCCCCGGTGACCGTCCGTGGAACTATGCCTCATTTCCGAGTTGTCCACGACATGCAAGTCAGGGTTAAACCAATCTCAGGCAACACGATTTATTTTACCAATCTCAGGCAACATGATTTATTTGACCAATCTCAGGCAACACGATTACACGATTATTTGACCAATTTCAGGCAACACGATTACACGTTCAGTGAGTAACTTGTCTTGATGCATTCTGTAAAACCCCCTTCCCAGAAAATCGTATATGCCCTTTATTTATTAATTATTAATTAAATTATAGTAATTAGGTCCAAATAGGAGAAATAGATTTTTAATAATTTTTATGTTAGGTGTTCGGGCACCTAGAGGACTTGTGGGACCATCAGGAATTTTTCGGAATTTATTCCATGTAGGAGACCCCTTGAGCAGTTGTTAGCCTAACGATGTACAATACCCCATTATATAAATTTTCTTATGTGTGAAAAAAAAAATATATATATATAAACAAATATATATGTATATATATTTTAAAGAAAGAAAGAAAAAGTTAATAGAATTAATTTAGTAAGAATTAACTAAGTTAATAGAATATAATAATAATAATACTTAGTAGTATACTAATAGTATTAGGAGTGTTCCAATTGAAACTTGCTACTTCTCAGCAAGTTGCTGGTGGCCCATGCAGGCGTTAGCACAATGCTTCAGCAAGGGAAACCCGCCGACCCTTCAAACCCGCGAGCCTATATCTCTCTCTCTCTCTTTCCCTTAATATATATAACATATATATATATATATATATATGATTAGCTCTCCAAAACCCTAACCTAAAACTCCAGACTTCTCCTTCCCATCTAGAGCCGTCACCGCAGCCAGAGCAGCCTCCCCAAGCCATCCATCCATCCCGTCGACGCCGACATCGCGGACTGCAGTTTCCCACTTGAGGCACCTTCGCTCCGGCGTAATTTCCCGTTGACTCGCTCGACCAAACGCAGATCCGTTTTCATAGGTATGATCTTCCCTTAACCCTCTCAAATATTTGTTTTATAGTCAACCTCGGAAAACGTGTGCCCCTAGGTGAAAACAGCGCCCAAGTCAGCGCGAGCAGACAGAATTCTGCAATCGCAGAAACTTGCGATGACCACCTATATTGTCGAGTTCGTATCTCCCACCACAGAGATCCGAATTCGACGATTCTTTTTGATACCTGTAGATTACATGACCTAGTTTAATTTCTGTATTATAACTTTGTGCTATTAGTTGCTGTGGACAAAATTGTAGTCGTCATAAAACTGCGCGCACCCACTTTTTTCGGTTTTCTAAAAGTGGGAGATCGGAGCGCGCCCCGCCAAACGGGACCGCCCCGCCGTGTGCCAAGTGTACCGAATGGTGCATGCAGCATAACGGGACACATGAGAATTCGTGGGGCTGATTTGGACTCGTGTGCGCGCCGGAATCAGGCCGTATCCGCGAACACAATCCGTGTCGCCACTTTTGTGGAACTCGCGAGTATCTTGTGCACGCTTGTCAGATTGCGACGAAACCTGCACCACTGGACTCATGGTAACACGCTGGTCCTGTGACCCAATTTTTACGCCTTTCTGAGACGGTTGACCAGATCGCCAATTGGCGGGCCCCACAGTTGACTTTTTGGACCAAATTATGTTCGGCTCATCGGAATCCAAATTTGGACATACCGTTGGGATCGTATTGACATTTAGAGTTGTTTGACCCATAGTTTGTCCCATTTAGAGATTGTTACCCTCGGCACGCTTTTCGGTGCAAAGTGGCCCACATATGGAACCCGCTTTGGCCCGGAATTGACCTTTTTGCCCCTGTGTCCAAATTGCACGTAAGGATAGGCATTTCCAGCTATTTGACACCTTCTGAGACTGTTGGTGATATTTATTACAGCTTTCGGAGTAGTACCTACCGGATCCACCGATACCAGGACGATAGTTGATATTCCAACATCAGGCAAGTGTACCTTGCCAAACTCTACAGTATTGTTATATATATTCCTTGCTTTATTATAGTGCTGTGCATGCTCAACCTAGGACCGTGTGACGTACTTAGCGTCCGATTATCAGTCGGGTGCCAACATTGTACGCAGTGTTGGGTACGGTCATCTAGAGATGGATATTCGTGACACCTTATTTTCGTACTTGTCTTATCAGGTACCATATGACCCAGGACACTTGACACAATTCACGAGACAGAATTTTCCTGAGATATTCGTGGTGATTCTGTATAGGATACAGGACATGGACATTATACTCTTAGATACTTATGACTTGTTGCATTAGCTATGATCGCGCTTGACATGGGCATGAGACGTTATGGTCATGATATGCGTGGTTACATTGGGTGGGGAGAGACACACAGGCTACAGGCTGTTTCATATATCTATCTACTACTATTGTGAGGCCTCAGAATCTCGTAGCAGAGCTAGGCACATTACGTGTTTATTACCGCTACCGGCTCCCCGACACAGAGCTTGTAGTGGCTTCAGCCTGAGTCTTAGTGTTACTCTCACTTGCATTTCACTTAGATGGTTACATATTTACCCATTGATCATTTAGTTATTTATTTGCTGCACTGCTTATCTGTATTTATTTGGCATGAGTTTTCTTGTACCTTGCTATGTCCCCTGAGGACCTGGATCCGGATGTTTGTCCCCAGATTTTGCAGACGAGGTTTATCCCGAGGTTTACGGGACAGGAGCAGGAGCTGATCCAGGAGCTGTACCACCATCTGAGGACGAGGTCTTAGCTGAAGACTTCTCTTGAGCATCCATGTTCATGCTCAGCTTCCATTATTTATTTTAGTCTTTTACTTTCTGGTCTGTTGAACCATTGTACTAGATATTTATCGGGTTGTTCCCCGAAGTACTATGTGAGACTTGCTGAGGATTTACATTCCTTATTTATTCTGTGGATCATATTTTATATCTTGTGTGGATGAGATTAGTTGTGCCATGATTGTCGTAGACTTGTTTTACAGCTTAAGTATGCCCTGATGGATCCATTATATTGAGTTGGTCCATCGGTGCGTACTGCTGGCCATTGCCACGTGTCTAGTCCCACAGTATTTTGTGATTGGGGCGTGACATAGTTTTTGTGGTGGCCCATGCAGGTCTACGATTAAATTGTTCGGTTTCAACTTAGGGACCGGACCAGCCTGCCCTAAGGATAGTATAAACTATAGGATCTCATCCATCATTTAACCATTTATTGAACTCTATATCGAACTCGAAATTGTTACTTGAATTGCATCCTGTATTGATTCCTCTGAGCGTTCTTACAGTTATATTTTGGTTGCAGATAAATGGATCCCAGGAACGGAGACGAGATTCCTTTGGATACGCCACACGACGCTGTGGTTACTTATGGAGATGGAGTGACCCCTGGAAGTGGTGGACAAGCATCGCAGAGTGATCAAACCGGACAGCCTAATCCAAGGTTCCGGAGAGATGATATTCCACCACCACCTCAGTTCACTCCCCAGATGCCAGTATTCCCGTAAGGACAAGCCATGGACGGACAACAAATGTTCCAGATGATGTATGCTATGATGCAAGCACAGCAACAGATTCAGCATGAGGCCCATCGGCAGAAGGCCGAGTATCTGAGGACCAGCCTGGTATCCCATTGGAGCAGGCTAATCCAGCAGCGAGGCGAACATCGACGGGATCTATCACCGACTTCCGACATCTCAAGCCTCGCACATTTTCTGGTAAAGAAGGGCCAACGGAAGTTCATGAGTGGCTCACAAACATTCAGCATCAGCTGGAAGCCGCTGAACTTCCAAGAGAGAAGTGGATGACTGCAGTCAGAATGCAGTTAACTGATAATGCGCACCACTGGTGGTTAGCAGAAGAAAGGAGACTTGGATTGGACAGAGTCACATGGGAAGAGTTCTCCAGACTCTTCCAAGAGATGTACATCCCGGCAGTTGCACGGTCAGAGCTCAGGGACAAGTTCAACCGCCTCATCCAGGGCAGCATGACAGTGGAAGAATACAATTCTGAATTTATTCGCCTGAGTCGCTTCGCTCCAATATTGATTTCGACGGAGGAAGAGAAAGCGGAAAAGTTCTTTGACGGGTTGAAGTTCGAGCTTCAGAGATTGATTGGCTCAGTGGCACCTACAAATTATACTGATGTTCTAGCAGCAGCACGACGCATGGAGCGCGTCACTAGAAGGGAATCGAATCTGAAGAGGCCAAACACCTCCGCACCAACCAAGGCAGCACATGGAGATTCTGCAAAACGATTCCAGAGGAGTACGCCAGATAGAGCAGCACACAGGGCCATATCCCTTCCTACTTGTCATCACTGCGGCAAGGTAGGACACATTGAGAGAGAGTGCAGGCGGAAGTTGGGACTATGCCTGCTTTGTGGATCAAACCAGCATCTATCCAGAGACTGCACTCACCATAGAGGAGAAGCACCCAGACTAGCTCTACCTGCACCGCGACCAGCTTATCCAGCAGTAGGAGCACAGCAGACAGGAGTTGGTGGAGTCAGACCACCAGCCCCAGGAGGAAACCAGCAGAGACCACCACTGGCACCACAGGCAGCCTTATTTCAGCAGGCTCAGCAGCAGCAGAGAGGTCCAGCACAGGGGCGAGGGCAGGCATTCACTTTAGCTGTTGAGGAGGAGGCTACAGCAGACGAGGTCATCGCAGGTACTATTTTAGTAGCTTCATTACCAGCAGTTGCATTATTTGATTCTAGAGCATCGCATTCATTTATAGCAGCTAGCTTTGTAGCCACCCATAGAGTAGCTACCGCACCCTCCCGAAGATGAAGAGGATTCTTACGGGAGGTGGAATTATTCCGGTTAGTGACGTCTGTAGATCATGTTCAGTAGTCGTAGGTGGCCGAGAATTGCGAGCTCAATTTCTAATCTTTTCGATGCCTGACTATGATGTCGTACTTGGTATGGACTGGTTAAGTCAGTACCATGCGACTCTCGATTGCCGACTTGGGCGGGTTATATTTAGACCGTCTGGACATCCAGAATTTGAGTTTCTCCGAGGAGCAGTAGAGCAAGGAGTTCAGCCTACTCTTAGGGTACTATCTGTAGAAGGGGAGACAGGTTACCCAAGAGTCATATCAGAATTTGTGGATGTATTCCCTGATGATCTTCCAGGTTTACCGCCTGATCGGGAAATAGAATTCACAATAGACTTAACTCCAGGAGCAGAGCCAATCACTTCATCAGTTTATCGGCTAGCACCTAAGGAGTTAGTGGAGTTGAAAGAACAGGTTGATGATCTCTTGGAGAAGGGTTTCATTCGGCCCAGTATTTCACCTTGGGGAGCACCCATCCTATTTGTGCCAAAGAAGGATGGAACAGTACGGTTATGCATTGATTACAGGGCACTAAATGCTATAACCATCAAGAACAGGTATCCCTTACCACGCATTGATGATCTATTCGATCAATTGAGTGGTGCAAGGGTATTCTCGAAGATTGACCTTAGATCCGGCTATCATCAGATCAAGGTGAGGAAGGAAGACATCCCGAAGACAGCTTTCAGGACGAAGTATGGGCATTATGAGTTCTTGGTGATGTCGTTTGGTTTAACCAACGCACCAGCAGTGTTTATGAGCTTAATGAACAGGGTCTTTCATCAGTTCTTGGATAAATTCGTAGTGGTGTTCATTGATGACATTCTCATATATTCCAAGAGCCCTGAAGAGCACGAGGAGCATCTTAGAATCGTGTTAGAGACCTTGAGACATGAGAAGTTATATGCCAAACTCAGTAAGTGTGAGTTCTGTATGGACAAAGTGCCTTTCTTGGGACACATCATATCAGGAGAAGGACTTTTAGTAGATCCAGAGAAAGTTGCGGCAATAGAGACTTGGCCTACACCCACATCAGTCGCAGAGGTGAGAAGTTTTCTCGGACTTGCGGGATATTACCGAAGGTTCGTAGAAAATTTCTCGAGGATTGCAGAACCGATGACGAAGCTGACACGGAAGGACCAGGTGTTTATATGGACAGAAGACTGCCAGAAGGCTTTTGAAGAACTGAAGAGAAGATTAACAACAGCACCTATCTTGACTCTTCCTTCAGGGTCAGGAGGTTTTGTTGTTTACAGTGATGCATCAGGCAGTGGACTAGGATGTATTTTGATGCAACATGGCAAAGTCATTGCTTATGCGTCGAGACAGTTGAAGGTCCACGAGAAGAACTACCCAACACATGATCTGGAGCTAGCAGCAGTTATATTTGCATTAAAGATATGAAGGCACTATCTTTATGGAGAGAGGGTAGAAATCTTTACTGATCACAAGAGTCTGAAGTATGTGTATACTCAGAAGGAGCTTAACATGAGACAGAGACGCTGGCTGGAACTAATGGTGGATTTTGACATCGATCTGCAGTATCATCCGGGAAAGGCGAATATTGTTGCAGACGCACTCAGCAGGAAGCCTACGGCTTATTTCTTGACGATGCAGCCCGAGTTATTGAGAGATCTACAGGAGCTACAGATAGAGGTCGTCTTACCGGGACAGAATGGCTTGATGGCTAACCTTGAGATTCAGTCATCACTCGTAGAGAAGATTAAGGAGGCATTGCCCACCGATGCTAGATTCCGAAGACTCAAAGAAAGGACAGAAGCCGGTATGCAGACAGGACTACGCATCCACGAAGACGGGACATTAAGGTTTGGAAATCGCTTGTATGTTCCAAATGGAGAATTGAGACAGGAGTTAATGACTGAAGCACATAGCTCTATGTACTCTGTTCACCCAGGAGGAACCAAGATGTACCGAGACTTGAGACAGTATTACTGGTGGCATGGAATGAAGAGAGAGATCGCGAGATTTGTGGCCAAATACTTAGTATGTCAACAAGTGAAGGCGGAGCACCAGAGGACAGCAGGATTATTGCAACCACTTCCGATTCCAGAGTGGAAGTGGGAGCACATCACTATGGACTTCGTCACGGGTTTTCCCAAGAGTCCAAGTGGGAGAGATGCAGTGTGGGTAATAGTGGACCGACTCACCAAGTCAGCCCATTTTATACCTTTTAGAGTGGGTCAGTTTACAGAAGTTTTAGCTGATTTATATATGAGGCAGATTGTGAGATTGCACGGCATACCAGTCAGCATTGTATCGGACAGAGATTCGCGCTTCACATCGCACTTTTGGAGGAGCATGCAAAAGAGTCTTGGTACTCGTCTGAAGTTCAGTACATCTTACCACCCGCAGACAGATGGGCAGTCGGAGCGTACTATTCAGACCTTGGAGGACATGTTGAGGGCTTGCATGTTAGACTTTGGAGGATCATGGGAGGACCACCTACATCTTGTAGAGTTTTCTTACAACAATAGCTATCAAGCGAGTATTCAGATGGCTCCGTTTGAAGCATTGTATGGGAGAAAATGTAGGTCTCCTGTGTGTTGGAGTGACGTAGGAGAACGTCAGATTCTGGGACCCGAGTTGGTGGTCAACACCGTAGAGACAGTCAAGAAGATTCAGGGACACTTGCGAGCAGCGCAAGACAGGCAGAAGCAGTGGGCAGACCCTCATCGTCGACCCTTGGAGTTCAAAGAGGGCGATCACGTCTTCTTGAGGATATCATCGACCAGAGGCACCATCCGATTCAGAGGGCGCGGCAAGTTGAGTCCAAGGTATATTGGACCATTTGACGTGCTCGAGAGAGTTGGAGAGGTGGCATATCGACTTGCGCTACCACCTTCACTGGAGGGAGTACATGACGTATTCCATGTGTCGCAGCTCAGGCGATATGTGGCAGACAGCAGTTATGTCCTCGACCATTCAGAGATCACCATTGGGCCGAGCTTGTCATACCAAGAGCAACCCGTGGGAATCCTTGATCGTCGAGAGAAGGTATTGAGGAACCAGTCTATTCCCTTGGTTCGCGTAGCATGGAGGCATGGCGCGCCAGGAGAATCAACTTGGGAGCGCGAGGACGACATGCGCAAGCGTTTCCCGAACCTATTCGCAGACCAAGGTATGAATTTACATTGTTAATTTATATCTTATACCATCCTTGCATTCTATAGTGGCTTAATTTTAATTTCGATGACGAAATTTTTATAAGTTGGGTAGAATGTAAAACCCCCTTCCCAGAAAATCGTATATGCCCTTTATTTATTAATTATTAATTAAATTATAGTAATTAGGTCCAAATAGGAGAAATAGATTTTTAATAATTTTTATGTTAGGTGTTCGGGCACCTAGAGGACTTGTGGGACCATCAGGAATTTTTTGGAATTTATTCCATGTAAGAGACCCCTTGAGCAGTTGTTAGCCTAACGATGTACAATACCCCATTATATAAATTTTCTTATGTGTGAAAAAATATATATATATATATATAAACAAATATATATGTATATATATTTTAAAGAAAGAAAGAAAAAGTTAATAGAATTAATTTAGTAAGAATTAACTAAGTTAATAGAATATAATAATAATAATACTTAGTAGTATACTAATAGTATTAGGAGTGTTCCAATTGAAACTTGCTACTTCTCAGCAAGTTGCTGGTGGCCCATGCAGGCGTTAGCACAATGCTTCAGCAAGGGAAACCCGCCGACCATTCAAACCCGCGAGCCTATATCTCTCTCTCTCTCTCTCTTTCCCTTAATATATATAACATATATATATATATATGATTAGCTCTCCAAAACCCTAACCTAAAACTCCAGACTTCTCCTTCCCATCTAGAGCCATCACCGCAGCCAGAGCAGCCTCCCCAAGCCATCCATCCATCCCGTCGACGCCGACATCACGGACTGCAGTTTCCCACTTGAGGCACCTTCGCTCCGGCGTAATTTTCCGTTGACTCGCTCGACCAAACGCAGATCCGTTTTCATAGGTATGATCTTCCCTTAACCCTCTCAAATATTTGTTTTATAGTCAATCTCGGAAAATGTGTGCCCCTAGGTGAAAACAGCGCCCAAGTCAGCGCGAGCAGACAGAATTCTGCAATCGCAGAAACTTGCGATGACCACCTATATTGTCGAGTTCGTATCTCCCACCACAGAGATCCGAATTCGACGATTCTTTTTGATACCTGTAGATTACATGACCTAGTTTAATTTCTGTATTATAACTTTGTGCTATTAGTTGCTGTGGACAAAATTGTAGTCGTCACAAAACTGCGCGCACCCACTTTTTCCGGTTTTCTAAAAGTGGGAGATCGGAGCGCGCCCCGCCAAACGGGACCGCCCCGCCTTGTGCCAAGTGTACCGAATGGTGCACGCAGCATAACGGGACACGTGAGAATTCGTGGGGCTGATTTGGACGCGTGTGCGTGCCGGAATCAGGCCGTATCCGCGAACACAATCCGTGTCGCCACTTTTGTGGAACTCGCGAGTATCTTGTGCACGCTTGTCAGATTGTGACGAAACCTGCGCCACTGGACTCATGGTAACACGCTGGTCCTGTGACCCAATTTTCACGCCTTTCTGAGACGGCTGACCAGATCGCCAATTGGCGGGCCCCACAGTTGACTTTTTGGACCAAATTATGTTCGGCTCATCGGAATCCAAATTTGGATATACCGTTGGGATCGTATTGACATTTAGAGTTGTTTGACCCATAGTTTGTCCCATTTAGAGACTGTTACCCTCGGCACACTTTTCGGTGCAAAGTGGCCCACATATGGAACCCGCTTTGGCCCGGAATTGACCTTTTTGCCCCTGTGTCCAAATTGGACGTAAGGACAGGCATTTCCAGCTATTTGACACCTTCTGAGACTGTTGGTGATATTTATTACAGCTTTCGGAGTAGTACCTACCGGATCCACCGATACCAGGACGACAGTTGATATTCCAACATCAGGCAAGTGTACCTTGCCAAACTCTATAGTATTGTTATATATATTCCTTGCTTTATTATAGTGCTGTGCATGCTCAACCTAGGACCGTGTGACGTACTTAGCGTCCGATTATCAGTCGGGTGCCAACACTGTACGCAGTGTTGGGTACGGTCATCTAGAGATGGATATTCGTGACACCTTATTTTCGTACTTGTCTTATCAGGTACCATATGACCCAGGACACTTGACACAATTCCTGAGACAGGATTTTCTCGAGATTTTCGTGGTGATTCTGTATAGGATACAGGACATGGACATTATACTCTTAGATACTTATGACTTGTTGCATTAGCTATGATCGCGCTTGACATGGGCATGAGACGTTATGGTCATGATATGCGTGGTTACATTGGGTGGGGAGAGACACACAGGCTACAGGCTGTTTCATATATCTATCTACTACTATTGTGAGGCCTCAGAATCTCGTAGCAGAGCTAGGCACATTACGTGTTTATTACCGCTACCGGCTCCCCGACACAGAGCTTGTAGTGGCTTCAGCCTGAGTCTTAGTGTTACTCTCACTTGCATTTCACTTAGATGGTTACATATTTACCCATTGATCATTTAGTTATTTATTTGCTGCACTGCTTATCTGTATTTATTTGGCATGAGTTTTCTTGTACCTTGCTATGTCCCCTGAGGACCTGGATCCGGATGTTTGTCCCCAGATTTTGCAGACGAGGTTTATCCCGAGGTTTACGGGACAGGAGCAGGAGCTGATCCAGGAGCTGTACCACCATCTGAGGACGAGGTCTTAGCTGAAGACTTCTCTTGAGCATCCATGTTCATGCTCAGCTTCCATTATTTATTTCAGTCTTTTACTTTCTGGTCTGTTGAACCATTGTACTAGATATTTATCGGGTTGTTCCCCGAAGTACTATGTGAGACTTGCTGAGGATTTATATTCCTTATTTATTCTGTGGATCATATTTTATATCTTGTGTGGATGAGATTAGTTGTGCCATGATTGTCGTAGACTTGTTTTACAGCTTAAGTATGCCCTGATGGATCCATTATATTGAGTTGGTCCATCGGTGCGTACTGCTGGCCATTGCCACGTGTCTAGTCCCACAGTATTTTGGGATTGGGGCGTGACACATTCCCCTGGTTCGGGGCTGCCTTGGGTGACCTAACGGTCCCGGATACTTGCAGGTTCGTTCAGGCACGGAACGACTACGTAGTAGTCTTCCGGGGTTTGGATGAAAACATGGCAACATTACAAGCAGACAAGCATGCGTTTCTAAGGAACATAAGCAGGCACGTTGCTCGGACCCGAAGGTAAGCCGAGAGATGAAACCGTTAAGGGACTTAGCATGCGAGGGTCTGAACATAAGCAGTGTTTCAATTTCCATGTTCTAGCAAGCAATACAAGTTAGGATTATTCCCTTAGCTAGGTGCGTTGGATTTATTAGCATGCAGGGGGTGATTCACCTAGCGACTAGCATGAATATTCCAGATTTTATGTGTGCTGGCTAAGCAAAGACAAGTTCACCGTAGCCACCCACCTTAGCGATGATTTACCTCGGTAGAGCGATACGTCAAGCGAGCCTCTGAAAGCCTAAGCCGGATTCCTGTAGGGACAAGTCTGGATATCTTTTGCTTCTTGATTGAGGCAAAGCCGGTCGGGACAGTTGCACTATTGTCGTTTGAGATGGCAGTCCGCTTGAGCGGAACGGGGTGTTACATTTAAAACCAGCAAATTACTTATATAGTTTCGCAAACATTTTCAAAAACTTGGGACTTTTGAAATTATTTGTAAACTTATATCATTTTGAAAATGATATTTGAAGAGGTCAAGGACGTAAAGCCGTGCTCTGATACCATTATGTCACGTCCCGATCCCGGAGGACCGAAAGTCACCACTGGATGTGATGCCGTGCAAGCCTAAGTTGCGCTTACACAAGACATAGTACCTGCACGAAACACAAAATAGACAATAGATATAGAAACACAAAACTTTATTTACAGAAAACCAAAGATTTGACATATTTGATAAGAACATAAAATACTTTCTTTATTGAATACTTGAAATAGATTACAACATACTTGCTTGACTGATTACAAAATATGTCATAGTTGGCTTACATCTCTTTGAAATCCGAAACTAGCCACAATGCCCATACATTATATCCTTTTAGTAGGAAAGAAATAAAATACCTAGAAAAGAACTTGCAAACTGGAAAGGAGACTGGAAAGCAATGAGCATGGTTCCACTGGATTGGATGCGCTCCTACAGATTCAAGATACTCGTCAAACTCTTGCTATATGAACCTGGAGATGCCCACAAACGTAGGTCAGTACTCAATATGTACTGGTGAACGACCGCAGTCGAACTCACCTAAAATCTACACTAAGTAAACATGTGAAGCAATCAGTTCTTATTATGTGATTTTTCTAGTTGTCTAAGTTCTTTTTAACAATTCTTGCAAAGAACATAAACAATAAAAGTATCACTTGATAGTGATTTCTTACCCACGGTCGATCGTTATCCCTGCAGCAGACACACAAATTAGCCACAATTCGCATATATGAATATACTCAAGGGGCTTTGCATCTATCGATTAGGATTGCAAGAATGTTGCACCTAACATGCTACCTAACTACATGATGGTCCATGAGTTGCCCCATGATTAGCAGCGGTGACTCAAGCTTCAGCTTTGCACTAGTACGCGTGAATGTTAGCAGCCATGACTCTACTTCAGCTCTGCACTAACACACACGAATACTAGCAGCAGTGATGTAGGATTCCGCTATGCACTACACAACACCCTACTTGATCTCAAAGACCGTCGCTCAGGGTGCTCTCACAATCTCTTCCGAACCGACTGATTCTCAATGCCCCAGGAATCGTTCGAGAGACTGTTACCTTGTGCACAAGTTGTCCAAGACCAATGCATGACATGAAACTTCTATCAAATAAAATACTACTATGCACAGTTCTAAACAACAAGCACACATTTCCATCTTATGTTTTCTTTTCACACTGAACACTGTCAAACCATAAGAGGCTTTCTATACACATCCAGCTGCGCAGCATATGAGTAAGGGACATGTAACATTAACTTGAAAGTAAAGAAATAATTCTATAATTTTAAGCATGCATTTTATTCTTTTTAGCTTATCTTGTTAGTGAGGTATCACGAAACTTAGGGACATGCAACTGAGTGGACTAGAGATTCTTTTTATTAAGGCGTGAAGACACAATGATTCATCGAAGGGCCAAAGCCACTCACCGAATGAATCAATACGAGAGAATGGGAAAGCCTCATACAACGATCACTCCTTAGTTATGCATCCTAAAATTGAACCAACACTTGGTTAGCATCATTCGATATCTTTCTCTTATGATTCAAAATGAATGCGTAAGCGAGAAAAGCGAACTATGAAAACCAAATTATCGAAAGTAACACGAAAACGCAAATCAACAAAACCAACCAGCAAAATATCCAACGAAAACTATTGGAATCATATCAATAGAAGTCGATCCATGAGTTAAAAATGTTCATTGCACTTCGTTCGTGATCGATTGGATCGGTTTCTCCGATACTTAGTTTAAAATTGAGTCACAAGCCGCAGGTATTACATAGTGGACTGCTAGAAGCGGGCACTACATGCAAGGCCTATGAATCAAAGCTTGTTAATAGCCTAGTTTATGCGTAGATTTTTAGATCTAGAAGACAGTTTTGTAAATAAGTTTTTTCGTGTTTTAAATAAAATTCTAGAATTTAATATTTTAATTCCAAGTATATTATGATGATTAGATGAATGGATTAGGAGGCCAAATAATTATTTAGTTGATGATAAATAGTTTGTAAAGTTTCAACCCTAGTTACTAGGTGATGTTGTGCATATACCCAAGTATACCAATATACCCATAACCTCAGGCAACTTTATTTATGTGGCATAGAATGAAATATGTCAAGTTGTGATCAACACAATATCATGTATTAGGGATAGTTGTTGTAGATATCAGAAGACTTGAAGAAGAGCATTACCTAAAATATTGAGTACCATAATGCATGATTTCATAAATATTTGAGATTGTAACTGTTTGTGGTATTAAACGAAAGAATGAAAGTATATTTCAATGACGGGGTTATAAGAGACCCGCGCCCTTTGGTTTACAAACAAACTTGTACAATATAATCCTATACGAGGATGTGGGAGTACAATTTATTTAATCTAGGTATAAATTGCTATAGGTGTCTGATCTGCGGTCGATCACTTTAGCCCTTGGACTACACGATGTTGAAGAAGTGCCGTGGAAGACAGGATGCAGCTTCGAAGGTTGCAAAGGAGGGTGGATGCGCGATGCTGAAGGTCGTCGCTCCCTATTCCTTGCCCGAGCTCTGGGTTCTCCTCTCTCTCTCTCTCTATCTCTCCTCCTTGATCTCTGGTTCGATGACCTTGTCCGATCTTCGAGTTTCTAATTTTTCGACCTTTGATCTTGTACTGGTTTTCTTGACCAATTTTTTGACCTTTTTCCCCATTGATAGGGGTCTCTATTTATAGAGTTTTGGTGACAGTGACCACTCCGTCGGTGTAACAACCGAGGAGTGGACAGTACAGCACCCTTTTACACAACGGTTTAAAATAACCAATGCCTGCGTGTAAATGACCTTTTGAGTGAGCATGTGACGCGTGTCCAACTAAGGGGACAAAATGCGTATATCTGCTACGAAGATCACGGCGTAGAAGCCACGTAGGTAGGTATCCCTTGTGTAGCAGAGGTTGGCGTAAAAGCCAAGCGACTGTCACCTTGGTGTAGAAGCCAAAATAGGCATAGAAGCCGAGCAGGCATAGAAGCCGAATGGGCATAGAAGCCGAACAGGCATAGAAGCCGAATGGGCATAGAAGCCGAGCAGGCATAGAAGCCGAATGTGCATAGAAGCCGAATGGTCGTAGAGACCGAGAGGGCGTTGGAAGCCGAGGGAGCACTGATCCTGAGCGGGCGTAGAAGCCACTGCATACCGAGTCGAAGTGCTGATGCGGACGTCTTAGCCGGAATTATAGCTTTCGAAGATGTAATCAAATCTTCTACAGAGATTTGTCATCATCTTGTGCATTAAATACGGAGACGTGTTATTGAAGGTCTGCAGCCCTTCTGTGCATCCGTCGCGGAGACGTGCCTTGAGGGAAACTGTCACTGCTCTGTGCAATTAGACGTAGAGACGTGCCTCGAGCCCCGTACGAAGTGCAGCTTTTGACGTGGCAGCGGTTTGCCTTACTGCGGAGCGTGAAACAGCTCATGTTTGCCTGTGTAAACAAGGCAGCGTATTCTCTTGTACGCGAAAGAGCGGTTTACGCTGGGGGGATTTTGGTAGGCGCCGGTTTGGTGATATTTAACCAAATCCTATGCATTAAATGCAGAGATCCGCCATCATACTGCGGGGTGCGTCCCGAGGGGTCTGCCATCGTTTCCAGCCGTCGTCTGGGTAGCCGTGCAGTACTTTTTGTCAGGAGTCAGAGGCCAGGTTCACCGCGTGACTTGACAGGTTTATTTCGGGGAAGACGAAGCGTTCCTCGTACACTTTAACGCTGCTTTGAGGGCGGCTGGGTTTTACGCCATGGAGGCGATGAAGAACCCTGTTTTACGTTGGATGGCTTCGAAGGCCTCTGCTTACGCTGCTCTGTATCAAGATGCTGCGCAGATTGTTCCAGCGTATTTTTTATGCTTCTACAAGACCCCCTTCAAAGCTTTTAAATTCTTCGGAATTTGAAACGCTTTGAAAGAAGCATGAACGGCCCCTCGTAACTCGAAACGTTTCTGAATGGAGCGTTGAAACGGTCGGTACTGACTTTATGGCAGATTTATTGGGGACCGCTGTGATCTCTTGCGCCTATAAAAGGCTGGGGGGTGAACTTGTTTCACCACATTCCCATTGTCATGCAGAGATGATCGCCGGAGCTCGTCGGGTCGATCTGAGGAAGAAGGAGATCATGTTCTTCCAGCATGTAAGGAGCCGAAGAAGACGGCGTCTTCGAGCAAGTGTCCATTGCAGCGATGGATCATGGAAGGATATCTTAGCCTCCCTTGCTCGGGATAATCAGCAACTTTGTATGGCGTTGCTTCTGGCGAGAAGAACGGTCATATTAGACCACACTGCTTGCAAGCGGTGCCTTCTCCCGTTGCCTCCGGTGACGAGGGATGCAGGAAAGCGGATTTACGCCGCTTTTCTTCTGTTGAAGGCATCCTTGCGCCGCTGATCACCTTCTTGGAAGAAGAGAAAGATCTTGGGCATGATCTTCAGACAACGAGGGGGTATCTCCTTTGTAGATGGAGTTTCCCTCATATGTAATCATGAAAAATAGAGAAAAACCCTTGTAGATTGGATTTCCCTCATATGTAATCATGATTTTAAATAAAGTCGTCTTTCTTCTCTGCATATGATCGTCTTTGCCATATGTTGCTGTGAAGTCTGGATATGTGCAGCTTCGACACGTCTGAATCTTTATGCCGACTCTGATAGAAAGAGTATTAGGCCCTGTCCTTTACGCGTAGCGCATAGTCTATAGAACGCCGCTGAGCTTCCTTGAACATTTAGATCTGTCCTGTTGGTAGGACTGAGGGACGGCGTAGAATTCTGAACTGTTGCTTCTCTGATGAGCAGGATTTTGTTCAGACTTTGTCTTCAAGAATGATCTCTCGAAACTCCCTTGGAACAGGGTCGAGGTTTTTGGCTGTCAAATTGAGTTGCCACCTTGATAGACAGAATGTTCAGACTGGAGTCTGGATGAACCTCCAATTTTGGACCCGAGAAGAGTAATTTCTCAATGTTTGAACTCTGTATGCTTCGGGTACTTGGGATGCTCTGGGTCAAGAACGAGTATCTTCTGTGTGAACTCTTTGTAATTGACCGCCTTGGGGATTGTTCGGATATGCGGAAAGTCGTGGAGCGTGAAATCATCAGTCTGTAGCCTCTGAGCGTAAAAAATACCACCGAGCGCGAAATCGTAGACTTGTGGTTCCTGAGCATGAAGTCATAGGTTTGTTGCCTCTCGAGCATAAAAGCTACCGAGCACAAAGGCATCCGGGCATAAACCGTAGACTTGTAGCTGTCGAACGTGAAGCCGTAGATCTGTTGCTGTCGAGCGTAGAAAAGCTCTTTTAGCGCAGAACTGTAGATCTGTAGCCTGTGAGCGTAAGAACACCATCGAGCGTGAAATCGTGGACTTGTGGTTCCTGAGCGTGAAGTCATAGGTTTGTTGCCTCTCGAGCATAAAAGCTACCGAGCACAAAGGCATCCGGGCATAAACCGTAGACTTGCAACTGTCGAACATGAAGCCGTAGATCTGTTGCTGTCGAGCGTAGAAAAGCTCCTTTAGCGCAGAACTGTAGATCTGTAGCCTGTGAGCGTAAGAACACCATCGAGCGTGAAATTGTAGACTTGTGGTTCCTGAGCGTGAAGTCATAGGTTTGTTGCCTCTCGAGCATAAAAGCTATCGAGCACAAAGGCATCCGGGCATAAACCGTAGACTTGTAGCTGTCGAACGTGAAGCCGTAGATCTGTTGCTGTCGAGCGTAGAAAAGCTCTTTTAGCTCAGAACTGTAGATCTGTAGCCTGTGAGCGTAAGAACACCATCGAGCGTGAAATCATAGACTTGTGGTTCCTGAGCATGAAGTCATAGGTTTGTTGCCTCTCGAGCATAAAAGCTACCGAGCTCAAAGGCATCCAGGCATAAACCGTAGACTTGTAGCCGTCGAACGTGAAGCCGTAGATCTGTTGCTGTAGAGCGTAGAAAAGCTCCTTTAGCGCAGAACTGTAGATCTGTACTCCTGAATAGAAAATTTCTTCGAGCGTGAGGTTTTGCGGATCTGTTGCTTCAGAGCATAAACTGAGCGCCACCGAGCGTGAGATCGTCGATTTGGTATCTGCTGAGCGTAAAGTCATAGGTTTGTGGCCTCTCGAGCATAAAAGCTACCGAGCACAAAGGCATCCGGGCGTAAAACCATAGACTTGCCGCTTGCGAGCGTAAAACCGTAGATCTGTTGCTGTCGAGCGTAGAAAAAGCTCTTTTAGCGTAGAACCCGTTGAACCGTCTTGCACGAAAAAACCTTTCGAATTCGCTGACTGTCCGTTTTTCGAGGGTAGTGGGCTGACGTAGCATCCAATCATAACCAACTCTTAATTGCGAGATCCGGTTGGGGTCTCGAGGGGTCCGTCCGAGGATTCGAGGAGTCGACTCGGACCGTATATATACCCCCAAGCTTTTTGAGAGAAAAGCTTTTTATCTGTCTTCTGCGAAAGAGAGCTTTCGACTGTTCGAGTTTTCCTTCGTTCCTTCTCCGAGCACCTCGAGTCCTCAGAAATGGCGTCGAAACAAACTCCCTCCGCTAAGGGAAAGAGCGTAGGTTCTTCTTCTCGTTCTTCGGTACTGGAGAGAGAATCTTCGGTCGGGCAAGGTGAACCTCCTTCCGAGAGGAGCATCCCGCCGACGAGCAGCGCACCCGGCATTAGAGGTAGAGCCTTTTGGGATGACACAAACGACGAAAAATCTTTCGCACACGTTGAACGTGACCGCGCTAGGTCGTCTTCTGTGCTGATAGCCTCTTTTGAGGAAGATGATGCACGGAGACGTTTTCATCTTTTACGCCCACATTTCTAATGTGCCAGCGTAAGAACTCCATATTTTCGTAGTTCCGAGCGTAAAAGCTCTGGCTAACGAAAATCGGAGTATATCGTAAATTTTGAATTTTACGCTTGCGGAGGAGACTTCCGGCGTATAGAGACCAAATTTGCGCAATCTTGGCGTAAAGCACAGACTGTCATTTTCTTTTGGTCCGCACTTGTGCAGGATTTGTAATGACCTATTTTCCTTGCACTTTTGCAGTTGATTTGGGTGAGTCACCGCTGGCTGAGGTGATGGACTCCGCTGCCGGGATGCTGCACTCGAACTACCTGGAGGATCTGTCCCATGTGGCCTTTTCCATCTCTGGACCCCAGTACCCTGAGGGCAGGGAGTTTCTGATATCGGCCCAGGGTGAGCGAATGTTGTTGAGCATGATCAATGGCGAACCCTTGACACATGTAGACGGGGAGCAGTACATAAAGCCGGCTTTCCTCTTTGGGGACATGATCGATAAACAGTCCCAGACGAAGCCTAAGAGGGAGCCTTGGGTCTTCCCTGTCGGGAATTTGGTCTTGTATCTGCCGACGATGCCGAGGGATTATCCTATCTCGGCTTTCTCCCATGCGACGCATCCTAGAAAGATGTCGTGGAAGCTGACTCCTGATCTTCACGGGAAGCCTGGAAAGATCTTTCATCTGAAAGGAGCCGACCAGGGGTCGTTTGTCAGCCGTCCCTCCAGCGTTGTGACGCTATTCCGGGGGCTGTGTCCGGGTAATGTCCCGAGTGAAGATAGCTCGGTGATCCAGCCTGTCCAGTTGCCGACCTTCTGCAACGACTTCATGAGTCGAGGTAGGGTATATCCCAAGGAGAATCCTCGGTGCAACGGGTGGATCGCTCCAACGAACTCCCGATGGAGATGCCTAGTTGATTGGGCCTTGACGCACTTTCGAAGAGAGCTGGAGGACATTGGACTATATGCCGCCGTGAGCGCGACGAGTGTTGGGTTGCCTCCCAATGCTAATTTGTTCTTGGCACAGATGGAGCGGTATATTCCGCTTACCGGGACCTTCGCCACTCCACTGGGGGAGTTGGGATTGGCCCTCCATGAGATGGCAGTTGTCTCGAGACTGCCGATGGGGGATACCCCATATGAAGAGTATGTCCCCACCAACCGGGAGTTGGGGGATTTGGACCCTCGGGTGGCGGAAGTATATCAGGAGCTGATGTGTCAGTACTTCGCGTGCACCGCTTTTTACGACGAGCCCTCGGATTTGGCCCATACCACTAAATGGATGTCTTACCTCTTCTTCCATCGGGCTAGGGCCGCCAAGTCGGAGAAAGCTTCGGGGGGTAAGAATGAGCCCGTGAACTGCTTGGGCGTCCTTAGTGCCCAGGTTGTTGAGGCTCTTATGGAAGACGCCAAGGCTCCCGATCAGATTCTCGTTGAGGGGGTAGAAAAATACCCCGAAGGCACCAAGGCCCACAGTTACTTGAGGCGCTGTCGCAGGCCTCTATCTAAGGAAGCCCAGCTGGCTGGTTTCCTCTCCATATCGCTGCGTCGAGTGGTAGTGCCCGGTATCGCGTCTGCAGATCGAATTCACCGGAACATCCTGTGGCCCGCAGTGCGTCTGGTGTTTGGGGCAAGACTGGGCCTGCTTCCTGCCATGGTGTGCCGTATTCAGGCTGGCCTGAGGGCCATGACCGATGGGTTGCTCGTCGATGAAGCTCGGCGTGAGAGTTTTTCCAGGGTGGAATTGCCATACCTGTATCTGATGGGTTGGTTAATTCTCCACAACCCCCGGGTGATGTCTCCCGGTTCCGACAGCAGCTCAGGGGGCATATTCCTGTTGAATTACAGGGATTCTACCTGGAATATGAATACAGTTTTAGACTGTCGATTAGTGTTGAACCTCAGCCACGGCTGGAAGATCCTCTGTACTCCCCCTCCGGTACATCGCAACCAATCCGGGGTGTGGTTTTAGGATTCAGGTGGAGAGAAGACCGTTCTTTCTCCGGAGGCTTTTAATTGGTTGGTCTGTATCAGACCATCCCATCTGCTGTATAGGAGCGAAGACTATTGCATCTTCGAGCCCTACTTGCCTAGTCGATTTGCCAGGCAGTTCGGGTACGATCAATTGCACGTGGGTAACGCCGTCACCAGCTTTAGGCCCAGGGGCGGACTCATTGATGGAGCTAGAGGGTGGCGATATTTCATCATGGGTTGTACGGAGGCAATTTTTATCGTGCCGGTCGTTACAACCTCCACGGAGCTGCGCATCCTTTACTCTTATGCCCAGTTTTATGTGGCGATTAACACCTTCTATCGCGATTTTGACATGCGGGGAAGCTTTAGAGTGCCTTCTGCCAAGCCTGGGGGAAGAGTCGAAGTCCCCTCGGTTTCTTCTGACGAGGGCGAGGAGTCTGGTACTCCGGATGAGCTCCTGGTGTCGTTGCCGAGGTGTGCAGTGCCTGCGCCGGCGGAGGCTTTGATAGTCTCCTCTGGGAAGCGACGGGCTTCTGCTCCGAAGGAAGCTTCCCTTCGTAAGAGGAGGAAGGAGACGGTGGCTCGTCCTCTCCGCATTCCTGGTATTGAGGCTCCCGTGAGTGAGTCGGCACCTCCCTATATCAGGGATGAATCTTTGGCTGGAGGTTCCTCGCCTTTTAGAGAGGGACCTTCTACAGCTCCGGCTGGTGGCACCGGGGAGTCCTCGCTAGAGGTTGCTGTCGCTGTGGCTGCTTTAAGCAGCGGAGCGGGATTGCCCACGTGGCCGCTGCAGATGGGAGAATCTTTCCCAAGGTCAGCAGTAGGGGAAGTTGCTTCTGTGTCAGTGAGCGCGCTTGGCGAGACTCCGGCTGACGAACCTCGACCGCGTCTTGGGGAAGGCTTGATCGAACTTTTGGCGATGTCGGTCGGCCCACCTCCTTCTCCAGGCATGACAGGTCATATTGTGTCCTTAGGCGTGGTTTAGCCACATCAGGTGCAGACGCGTCGTATATGCCGTTGGCTTCTAGTGAAGATGTGGAGGTGCCTAATTCCGAGGCAGAAGTGTCTTCGGGGGCCAGCTCGCCTGGAGAGGTTTCGTCGTCTCAGGAGGGGGACGAACCTGTTATCGCGACCTCGCCTTTCGCGAGTATGCCGATGACCTCGATCGTTGCCGTCACACCTTTTTCGGCCGTGCCGCCCGTCGAGGCGGCGGCGGTGGCTACCTCGTCTGCAATTGTCCCTGGAGAGGGAGTTACTAGCATCGCGATTACTCCGGACGTTCAGTCGGGTCTAGTCGCGTTGACCGAGCAGCATACCAGCCTTGTCTACACCGGTTTACAAACGATGATACCGATGGTGTTGGCGAAGAAACTTGACTTCGAGCTCCTGAAGAAGACTTCTCAGCTTTCGATCGAGGTTGTCAGGGGCCTTGGCAATCCTGGAGTAGCTGACGCTTTGGAGGCGGTGGTTAATGGTTTAGAGCAACCCGTTAACGAATATTTGCAGCGGGCGGAGGCCAGCCTTGATGCTGATGTCCAGGCTCGATTCGACCTCATGGCTGAGCGGCTCGCTACCAAGCTTGCAAGTCTAGACAACTCTATCCAGAAGCACAAGCTGGAGATGGATAGGAGAAAGGCTGTTGTGGAAGAAGCTCTTGCTGTTGAGACGCAGTGTCGATCCGAGCATGAAGGGAACGTAGCGAGGGTCTCCAAGCTGAGGGAAAAACTTGCTCTGGCAGAGGAGTGGGCCTCCCAGTCGTTGGCAGGTTCAGAGGTGGCGACTGGTCGACTGAGTGAAGCGCGACGGGATCTGGACCGTGCGGAAGCTGCCCGTGCGGGCTGTCTTCGGGCAAGGGCTAATCTGGCCCTTACGCATACCCCCGAGGCACAGCTGGAGCGGGCTCGTGCTGATGCCTTGGCCCATAGGAAGGAGGGGATAGCTGCATTGGAGCGGCAGATTCGTGATCTGATTACTCCGCCATCTTGATGTATCTCTTCCTATGTAATTTTGCCTCCTTCTGGGAATGAATAAAAGCGACTCTTTTCTGACTGTTGTGGACCCGTCATTTCGGAATGTAAATGACAGTTTTTTAGGTGAGGGGGATATCAGAGGTAGTATGGACCTAACATACTCTCGATTAAACCTCTTTAGCAGGATGTATCTATTCAGAGGTCGTATAGACATGATAGGATATGACCTAACTAGTTTCTCTCCTTGGCGTAGTTTCGTCAGAATTGAGATTCTCGCTATGTTCCGCCTGGGCAGGGGGGAACTTAAGCGTAGTATCTTTTCAGGAACTTACCGTTGATGGGAGCCATTAATAGGTCTCCGTTAGGCTGGGCTATCCTGCAGGCGCCGTTCGAGAACGTTGTCTCGATCACATAAGGGCCTTCCCACTTGGGCTAGAATTTGCCTTTACTTCTGTGAGTTAAAATTATCGGCCTTCTTACTGCTAGAACCAGCTCGCCGACTTTGAACACCCTTTCCTTTACTTTATGGTTAAAAGCCCTGGAAATGCGTGCTTGGTAGAGCGCGATGCGCTGTTGAGCTTGGAGGCATTTCTCGTCTAATCCTTCTAGCTCCTGAAGCCTTAAGAGGTCATTCTTTTCTTGAGTCAGCTCATTAGCCACGGCTATTCTGAGCGACGGGATCTGGATTTCAATGGGAAGAACTGCTTCGCTCCCGTAGACCAGCGAGAATGGGGTACAACCCGTCGGCGTTCGTACCGTTGTGCGGTATGCCCAGAGGCATTCGCCCAGCTTTTCGTTCCAGTCTCTCTTGTTTGAAGAGATAAACTTCTTCAAGAGTTTGATAATGGTTTTGTTGAAAGCTTCCGCCAGACCATTAGCAGCTGGATAGTACGCCGTGGAGGCAACATTGTGTATCCGGTTTTTGTCGCAAAACCGATGAAACGTTTGGCTAATGAACTGGGGCCCATTGTCGTGAATTATCCTCCGGGGTACCCCGAAGCGATAGATGACGTGATGTTTGATGAAGCTGACCACGTTGGATGCCTTTACCTCAGTGAGGGGGATTGCTTCGGCCCATTTGGAAAAGTAATCCGTGATGGCCAATATGAACTGGTGACCCCTGGAAGACGACGGGTGAATAGGACCGATGATATCCATTCCCCATGCTTCGAAAGGCCAGGATGCGACCGTAGGATGTAGATGTTCCGACGGTTGATGTATGAAGTCTGCATGAACCTGACAGGCTCTGCAATGCTTTGCATACTGTATTGCATTTGCGATCATGGTCGGCCAGTAATAGCCCATTCTCCTGATGTGATCCTGGAGCTTAGGACCGGGTTGATGCGCTCCGCATACGCCGTCGTGAGCTTCACGGATAATCTGCTGTGCTTCGGTGCCAGAGAGATACCTCAACAGCAGTCCGTCGTAGGTTCGACGATACAGGCATTGTGAAGACGCATCAAAGTAGAAGCGTAGCGATCGTCTCTTGACGGATACTGCTTCCTTGGGGTTCTCCGGTAAGATTCCGTATGCCACAAAATCTATGAAAGGACTTGTCCAATCTCTTGTAGGAGGATCGGCGTTTACAACGTAGCTGCGTTCTATGTGACAGCTGTTCTTCACACAGAACAAATCTCTGTTAAGAAGGATTACCGAATCTTGCCTTCTTATAGGAGCGGCTAAGTCTGCGGCCAAGCTGGCCAGGGCGTCAGCTTCCAGATTCTGAGATCGAGGTACGTGCTCTAGGAAGAACCCTTTGAACGTTATGGCTATCTCGATTGTCGCCCGGTGATAGGGGATGAGGTCTGGATTACGGACTTCGTATATTCCCCTGACTTGATTGACGATGAGCAGAGAATCACCGAAAGCATCCAGGGATTCTACCCCCAGTTCCGTAGCAACTTGGAGCCCAATTAGTAGAGCGTTGTATTCCGCCACGTTGTTGGAGCAGGGCTCGCTAAGAGAGTATGCTCGGTAGATGACGAGTTGATCCGGGGTAACTAGGATGACTCCCACTCCTGAAACGACGTTTCCTTTAGGACCGGTTCTGGAGGCGCCATCAAAGAACAGTTGCCATACGTCGCTTTTCCTTGCGAAGTTACATTCTGCAACTTCATCGGGGATGTCCTCGTATAGTTTGGAGGTCTCCGGGATCGGATGAGCCGCTAGGAAGTCGGCCAGCGATTGGCCTTTGACGGATTTCTGTGGGATGTACACCATGTCGTATGGTGTCAGCAGCATCGCCCACGTTGCGAGTCGGGAGTTGAGGGCACTTGGCTTGCTCATCAGCACTCGGAGGGGGTTGATTCTGGAGATGATATGAATAGTCTGGCCGGTGACGTAGTGCCGCATTTTCTGGACAGCGAACATCAGAGCCAAGCATTCCTTCTCCACTGGGTTGTACCGGTATTCGGCCCCGACCATCATTCTGCTAAGGTAGTAGATAGCCTGTTCATGACCCGCATCATTTTTCTGCGCGAGGAGAGCTCCTAGCGAATGATCCATTGCCCGTACGTACAACAAGAATGGTTTTCCCACGACGGGAGGCACCAGAACTGGCAGGCTGGTTAGGTAGCATTTGATATCCTCGAACGCTTGCTGACAGGTTTCGTCCCATATGAAGGATACACCTTTCTTCATGAGATGAGAGAAGGGCTGACATCTCCCCGAGTGGTTGGATATGAACCACCGGATATAAGCCAGACGTCCTTGGAACCCCCTGAGTTCCCTCAGATTACGGGGCGGTCGCATTGCCGTGATCGCTTGGACTTTGTCAGGGTCTACTTCGATACCTTTGGTGGTAATGACAAACCCCAGGAACTTGCCACTGGATACACCCAGAAAGGACTTTGTAGGGTTCATTTTGAGTTGATGCTGGCGCATTAATTCGAATACCGCCCTTAGGTCTTGGATGTGATCACCTTTGAGGCGACTTTTGACGGCTATGTCGTCTACGTAGCATTCCACTGTTTTACGTAAATGCCCACGGAATATGTTACTCATAGCCCGTTGGTACATAGCCCCAGCGTTCTTTAACCCGAAGGGCATGACCGTATAGCAATATACCCCAGTGGTGTCCGGAAGGCAGTGTGCTTCTCGTCTTCAGGATGCATCTTGATCTGATTGTATCCTGAGAACCCGTCCATGAAAGACATGCGTTCGAAGCCGCAGGTGTTGTCGATCATGATGTCCGTGATGGGGAGAGGGAATTCATCTTTGGGGTAGGCCGCATTCAGATCTCGATAGTCGATGCAGATACGTACCTTCCCATTTTTCTTCATGACTGGGACCACGTTAGCGACCCAGTCGGGGTGTTGTTCCTCCCGGATGAAACTGCAGGTTATCAACTTCTTGACTTCAGCTTCGATGGCGTCCATCATATCGGGGCGGAACCGTCGTTGGTGCTGCTTTACTGGCTTCGAATCGGTTAATATATTGAGCATATGAGTAGCTACCTTTGGGTCTAGGCCCGGCATGTCCTCGTAATCCCACGCGAAGACGTCAATATATTCCTTTATCAGCTGTATAACTTCTTCCTTTTCAGGTGGGGGAAGATTGTTACTGACAAATATTGGCTTTGGTGAGAGTTCACTTCCAACGTTGATCTGGACGACTTCGTCCTTGGTGGGAGGTTCTCTCTGCCCGAAGCGGAATTCCCACTGCGTATCCATTTGTTGAGCCCAGGGGTCATCCTCGAATGGCTCCGCATCCTGCTCCTCGGCTTCTGAGGGATTCGTCATCACCATATTCACTGACAGTGCTTGTTTGAGAGCATTCGGCGAGTTGGAGGGCGATGAGCTGTTCTGGGAAGAGGAAAAGGGGTCCTCTTTTGGCTCGGAAGTCGCGAGGGAGGTGGCATACCCTAACCCGAGACGAGTTTGTTGATTACGGGGGTTGCCGCACGGCGGCGTTCGTCTGCCTCTTCCATAGTTGAGGCCTGGCTTCCGCTTCAAGTCGTAGCCCATGTTTTGCATGATCTTTAGCGCTTGCGGGCTATAACGGTGAACCTGTATTTTCTCGGTGTCGTCATCGAAAGGGTCTTCTTGGACAATTGGTTGATTCCGCATGCGACCGAAGACTATTGAGCGCTGACTGCTGCAGGTAGGCGGGACGATGAAGATAGAATCCTCATGTGGCCCATATGTCGTGACGACATTGGATGGCGATGCTACTTCCCCGATATATGGGCGATAGGAGCCTATAGCTTTCAAGAATTTTTGTGCTACGGGCTCTACCTCGTCATGTGGAGTGGGTCCCTGTACTTGAATTTGAGCATAAATATACTGAAAAAGAGGATGTTTATTATCATCTGGAACTTCACTCCTGGTCGCCTTTACACCAGTTGACTGCCTGTTGCGTCGAAGGTTGATGACCAAGGGTGGAGGCTTTTGGTTCAAAGTGATCACTAGAGGATCACCCCCTTCTCCTGTCTTGGTCTTGTCGAGGTGGATAGCCAAAGGTTCTATGGCTTTCGGACGAGTGGTTCGTCCCTTCACTTTAATGGACAGTGGCAGTGTGGCAGAGGGCCCTTCCGGCCCCCGGTGGGGTTCCTCCTTTGCCTCGCCCGACCCTTCTTCCACGTGGTCCTGGGAGTACAACACGGCATCGGAATAGTACGACTCTATTCCTTTGAACGGGTTTAGGTCAGCTACCTCCGTTTGCACTGTTCCTTGTGTGTCTACATACTTAAGGCATTGATGTAGGGTTGAAGGAACGATGTTGTGGTCGTGAATCCACGGTCTTCCTAGCAGGATGTTGTAAGACACCTCTGAGTCGATGACGTAACATGTGGCCACCGACCTAAGGTTGCCGATCTGGATTCTCAAGCAAATTTTTCCTAGTGGCTTACTTTTTCCGGCGTTGAAACCCACGATTGTAGTGGTAGTGTAAGCCAGTTCGCTGGTAGGGATTCTCAGTGGCCTTAGCAGACTGTGCGGGATGATGCCGATCGATGATCCCGGATCTATGTGAATCCGGTCGACCTCCATGGAACCGACGTACCTGGTGTAATAGAGGGGCCTGTCATGTCTGTTATGTTTTAACAGCATGTCATCTTGAGTGAAGGTGATGTTTGGGACCACCTCCATTACGCTGTGGCACTGAGGACATGCCACTGGCTCCTCGTCGGGGGACTTGAGTTTGGTCAAGTACGCCTCTGCCTGCATCAGCACTTCACTCAGGGCAAGACGAGTGTCTGGGGAGAGCCTGAGTAGCTCAAAGATGGACAACCTGGCTGGCGTATTGGCTAGTTGGGCCAGGATGTCAAATTTGTATGGCTTCTCTAAACCTTTGCTTGGAATATTTTTCACAGGTTTGTCGAAGCGTATATTTTTCTGCTTTCCCTTTTCCGCCGGAGTAGGCTTCGCAGGGCTGACGTTTGGCATGACGGGACCTTGCTCTGAAGGTTTGGTAGCTGGAGCGTCAGCTGGAGCACCTTCCTGGTTTGCTCCGTTGTCGTCGAGGTAGGCCCTCCCTGAACGAGTTGCGACAAGTACCTCATCTTCGTCTGATGCAGAAGAAGTTATGGTCATGTGGCAGGATCGATATTTGGGACTCTTCTCGGAGGTAGGCTTGGCTGCCTTGGTCTCCCTCTCGAGCTCTGGCACTAAATCCGGGTGAACCCACATTATCTCGCCCTGCCGGGTAGTTAGGGGCACCAGGTTGTGATTTTGACCCCTAGCCGGGGGGAGGTTAACGATGTTCATCGTCGCCCGGGATATAGGTGCAACACTATTAGGGACCCTTTGGGGAGGTAGATTGCCAAACTGCAGAGAGATCATGTTGGCCGCGACCGTCTTCTCGGTGCTGTGCAGAGTGATGGCTTTATCATCAATTAATCCCTGGATCTTCCGTTTTAGTACATAGCACACCTTTGTCGGGTGGTGTACGTATCTGTGGAAGACGCAGTATTTGGGGTCGTCGGTATTGCCAACCTCCTGGGGCCGCCTTAGCTCCGGGAGGGTGATCTTGTCGCTTTTGACGAGACACTCAAAGATACTTGGGATATCGTCGTCGTCGAAAGAGTAGACTTCGACGGGCCTGGAAGTCCCGGGTTTTGCTTGCGTGGTCGCTGCAATCTTTGGTCTGGCCGTGTTGATTGCCAAGGCTTCTTTCCCTTTGGGACCGCGAGGGCGGCACTGCTAGGAGATGACCTCTTGCCTCTGTCAGAGGCGGAGATCATGATGCCATTGTCGCGCGCCTTGCAACTGTTGTCTTCGGCGGCTACTGCCGAGATGATGAACGAGGGCCAATCATGGAACTGATATGGTCCTGTGAACACCGAGACCACGGGCAGGAGATTTTTTCTGCAAATGTCCACCAATGCAGAGTCTGGAACTCCTGGGGGCATTTGTAAGGTGGCCTGACAAAAGCGTTCGATGAAGATGCGAACGTCTTCCTTTTCCTTCTGTTTGACTTCGATGAGGGAGGACATAGACATGTCCATTCCTCCCTCGTAGAATCGTGTGAAGAACAGAGCTTTAAAGTCCTCGAAGGAAGTAATGCAGTTGTCCGCCAAGCTACGGTACCACTGGTAGGCTACTACCGAGAGACAGCCTTTGAACACCCGAGTGAGGAGTGCATCGTTCCCTTGTAGCAACACCGTCATCATACTGAAATAGTTCATGTACTGACTTGGTGATATTTTTCCCTCGAACAGAGCCATAGTCTGAGGTTTGTATTTTGGAGGGAAGGGGACCTCCTCCCAGGTAGCTGGGTAGGGCTGGTTGATTCCCAGTTTCTTGAGTTAATCTTTGTACTTCAAGGCGTCGAACTGGGCTTTTAACTCTCGTACTGCCTGCATCGGATTCTCAGTTGGAAGCGGGGCTACCGAGTGGTGCGGAGTCAGTTGTATTGTAGCTCCAGCAGGAGGTAGGGCATTTTCTAGGTGAGGCAGCGGAGGAACTGTTGACTCTTGATCCAGCGTAGGCTCTTGGCTTGGGTTGGATGGTGGTGAGTCCACCCCCGCGCGTATCTGAGTTGGTGGGACCGACGTCTGAGCCATGGTAGTTGCGTGCTGAGCGAGCATCATCTGGTGCATATTTTCCATTACGGATTACATTTGTTTCAGAGATGTCTCCAGCATAGTGATGCGTTCCGCGTTCCCTGATGGCGAAGCTTCCTCGCGCTCATCTTCAATGGCGTAAGCTCCCATTTCCCTGGGGATCATTGAGGGATTAGTATAGGTCGTTATAGAAGTCGACTCCATACTTTCTGCCTCTGATTCGGGAACTTGGCGACCTTCGGCGTCGGAATCAGAAGAGGATGACGCTGGTTGTTGTGACCTAGCGCGAGTGTTTTGGAACACCCCGGCTTCAATGTCTTTGAGGGTCTTGCTAAATCTTCTTCGGCTCGGAGGTCTGGAAGGCTGACGTCTTGAGCTCGACCCTCCTCTAGGTATGTGTGAAGCCATGTTCACAGACGCATGCGCGGGTTCCCCTTCCGGAAAAGACAGCGAGTAGCTCAACCGGTCGAAGACCGATTATTTTGCCTTGGAGCAGCAGCAATTAATCACAACTTTATGACTATTACAATAGCGTTCGCCAGGAGGTGAGATAGTCATGTTGGAAGGTCCTCTTTCTTTACGCCTCCTGGTTAGATATTTGCGTAGGTCAGGAAGGTTTCTTTCCGTCGCTTGAGTTTGTTTTACGCCGAGGGACCGTGCCTGGCGTAATCTGGAGGTTCGCTCAGTCTGGCGTGAGGCTGAAGAGGCCCTCAGTTGGCCATTAGCTTCTCGCGTAATCCGGAGAGTAGGCAGATCATTCTTTTGTTGGCGTAAAGGCTCGGTAGTTGAATATTCACCCGCCTGCTTTCCTTTGCGGAGATCGCCGTGCTTATCTGGTTCACCGTAAAGGTCAGATGTCTTTTTGCGCGTAGAGCATGATCTGTACTTCTGATTTGGTGTTGAGGCGCCATCAGAGGTCTTGTCTGTACCGCGCGTAGCGGGAGACTAATTTCTGCGCGTAGAACGCAGTGGATACTCCTGGGTTAGCGCTGAGGCTTTGCCAGAAGCTTTGTCTGTACCGCGCGTAGCGGGAGACTGATTTCTGCGCGTATAGCGCAGAGGATACTCCTGGGTTAGCGCTGAGGCTTTGCCAGAAGCTTTGTCTGTACCGCGCATAGCGGGAGACTGATTTCTGCGCGTATAACGCAGATGATACTCCTGGGTTAGCGCTGAGGCTTTGCCAGAAGTTTTGTCTGTACCGTGCGTAGCGGGAGACTGAATTTTATGTGCGGGACACGGAGGAAGCGATGCTACCACCTCATTGGTCGGAGAGATCGGAGAGATCGGAGAGTCCACAGGAACGGCGGAGGATGTCTTGGGCATCCACACTTTGCGTAGCTTCCTGCTGTCTTGGACGAAAAGAGAGTGAGAGCTACCCCCAGTCCGAAGCATGTCTTCGTAGGCAGACTGGTCGAACTGAACGACCAGTGTCTTCTTCACGGTTCCTACAGATACCGTATCGTGTTGAGCAATTACTTCCTCGTCAGAAGAGAAAGACGTCCCCAGCAGAGTCGCCATCTTGTTTGTGGTATTAAACGAAAGAATGAAAGTGTATTTCAATGACGGGGTTATAAGAGACCCGCGCCCTTTGGTTTACAAACAAACTTGTACAATGTAATCCTATACGAGGATGTGGGAGTACAATTTATTTAATCTGGATATAAATTGCTATAGGTGTCTGATCTGCGGTCGATCACTTTAGCCCTTGGACTACACGATGTTGAAGAAGTGCCGTAGAAGACAGGATGCAGCTTCGGAGGTTGCAAAGGAGGGTGGATGCGCGATGCTGAAGGTCGTCGCTCCCTGTTCCTTGCCCGAGCTCTGGGTTCTCCTCTCTCTCTCTCTATCTCTCCTCCTTGATCTCTGGTTCGATGACCTTGTCCGATCTTCGAGTTTCTAATTTTTTGACCTTTGATCTTGTACTGGTTTTCTTGACCAATTTTCCGACCTTTTTCCCCATTGATAGGGGTCTCTATTTATAGAGTTTTGGTGACAGTGACCACTCCGTCGGTGTAACAACCGAGGAGTGGACAGTACAGCACCCTTTTACACAACGGTTTAAAATAACCAATGCCTGCGTGTAAATGACCTTTTGAGTGAGCATGTGACGCGTGTCCAACTAAAGGGACAAAACGCGTATATCTGCTACGAAGATCACGGCATAGAAGCCACGTAGGTAGGTATCCCTTGTGTAGCAGAGATTGGCGTAAAAGCCAAGCGACTGTCACCTTGGCGTAGAAGCCAAAATAGGCATAGAAGCCGAGCAGGCATAGAAGCCGAATGGGCATAGAAGCCGAACAGGCATAGAAGCCGAATGGGCATAGAAGCCGAGCAGGCATAGAAGCCGAATGGGCATAGAAGCCGAATGGTCGTAGAGACCGAGAGGGTGTTGGAAGCCGAGGGAGCACTGATCCTGAGCGGGCGTAGAAGCCACTGCGTACCGAGTCGAAGTGCTGATGCGGACGTCTTAGCCGGAATTACGGCTTTCGAAGATGTAATCAAATCTTCTACAGAGATTTGTCATCATCTTGTGCATTAAATGTGGAGACGTGTTATTGAAGGTCTGCAGCCCTTCTGTGCATCCGTCGCGGAGACATGCCTTGAGGGAAACTGTCACTGCTCTGTGCAATTAGACGTAGAGACGTGCCTCGAGCCCCGTACGAAGTGCAGCTTTTGACGTGGCAGCGGTTTGCCTTACTGCGGAGCGTGAAACAGCTCATGTTTGCCTGTGTAAACAAGGCAGCGTATTCCCTTGTACACGAAAGACCGGTTTACGCTGGGGGGATTTTGGTAGGCGCCGGTTTGGTGATATTTAACCAAATCCTATGCATTAAATGCAGAGATCCGCCATCATACTGCGGGGTGCATCCCGAGGGGTCTGCCATCGTTTCCAGTCGTCGTCTGGGTAGCCGTGCAGTACTTTTTGTCAGGAGTCAGAGGCCAGGTTCACCGCGTGACTTGACAGGTTCATTTCGGGGAAGACGAAGCGTTCCTCGTACGCTTTAACGCTACTTTGAGGGCGGCTGGGTTTTACGCCATGGAGGCGATGAAGAACCCTGTTTTACGTTGGATGGCTTTGAAGGCCTCTGCTTACGCTGCTCTGTATCAAGATGCTGCGCAGATTGTTCCAGCGTATTTTTCATGCTTCTACAGTAACGTGTCGTACTTATGTATGAGAACCCTAGAATATAGAATACCTAGTTCCCACATGTTCGTGGTGCAACTTAGCAATCGAGCACGCAAAAGTTGTGACATATATATTTGTGTAGGTTGATTGTTTAAAAAACTTGTTGATTATGCTTCCCGTGTGACGATTGCTTAGTTGAACTTAGCCAAACTATCCATTGGACCTAATTTGATGCTTGCTAGTGTTGTAGAACCTATTTGTGGTTAGTGGGGTTGCATCATCATTAATTAGTCCTTAAATTATTTTTTTAGGTTATTTATGATATGTAGTATTTTCGGACGTGGACGTGGACGTTGGACATGCTTCTTCTTTGCAGCAACCGAAAACATGCAAGTGTACCTTGCCATAATGTATTATAGTTCCTGCTTGTTATATAT
Organism: Iris macrosiphon; assembly: GCA_036927795.1. NCBI lineage: Eukaryota > Viridiplantae > Streptophyta > Magnoliopsida > Asparagales > Iridaceae > Iris > Iris macrosiphon. The sequence goes on from JAYESA010000013.1 coordinate 65,393,210, forward strand.
ATATAATATTATTTACCTCTTGTGTATAGTATTGTTACCCTGGGATTGTTAGTCGATACTTTGAGTTCGAGTCAGATTTGGGTGCCGACATCTGTCAGCGGAGTTATGTATATATATTTAGTGTTGTCATTCACGATGCCATAAACATTCTTATATTTTTTATGTCAGACTTTAGGACACTATGACATGACACTTTATGTGACAAATTCCCGTACTCGTTGTTCTCATAGCGATCAAAAATCTGTGTTTGGTACTATGACTCATGACTTGTTATACTACACAATTATTACCTATTATGACACGGTGTACTAGTTAAGGGTCCTGGCCTAGAGTGTCGCAGACACAAATCGCGAGGTCACATGGGAGGGGAGAGCATACAATGTGCCTTTGGGCTACTTTCCTCATAGTTGTCGTTGTCTCATTACCAGAGCTTCGGGTTTGTATAGTTGCTGCAGCTTCCTTGACGGGGACTGTGGGTTTTCATAGTTGCTAGAGTTTCTATCGAGATCTCTAGGTTTACACCATGATAGCCTAGCGTATGAGTGTTGTTCTCAAGTGCATATCACTTAGCCGGTTATACTAGATTTACCCCACTAAGTACTTATACCTATTATTTTACTACTAGCATGTTTTTATGTACCTTGTTACGTCTCTCTAAGGACCTGGTTCCTTTCCAGTTTTGTAGCATAGACTGTCATGGAGTCTTCTGGAGCTGCTGATGCATATCGTCTTATTATGCAGATATGGGGACTAGGTATTTGTATCATATCTTCTATAGTTATATTTACTTGTTCTTGTTGGTTATTAATCTGCTGATATAGCCTATTTTTGTAGACTATATTTCTTTCTGGAGTCTATTCGAGCTTATGTATTATTGGACGGGCGACTTTAGCATATTTAGTTCATTGTTGATATTTTATGTCCTTGTGGATTGAGACATAGCTATATATTTATTATAATATTTAGATAGTACAGCTTATATGTATTCCAGTTGGACTGGAGTCTACTTGATACGTAGCTGGCCATCGTCACATGGCCTGGTCTCGCATATTTTAGGACTGGGGCATGACACTACTACTCCCTCACTCCACAGGGAAGTTAGTGTATATGCAATCGGTGATGAGCCTGACGCCACTACATCCAAAAATACTGACCAACATCTCAATACCATTGAGGCCACGGTCAGAGACATGCATGTAATGATGTAGAGCATGCATCAATTATTGATGTATCAGAACGCTGCTACAGCCATACCAACACAACCACCTATAAATAATACAAATCAGGAGACAGGTAACAATAATGAATCAGCAGTGCCAGTTCCTAATTTTCTTAATGCTGGGGGTGGGCCTATGTTAGTTACGCTGGGGACTAAACCCATATCTCTCCAATCGGCTACGCCATCTCAGACAGTTGACACACAAGTAGCCATCCGGGAGTTGACGCTTGTTTAGATGCTATAAGCAATAAAGGGAAGCTCCAAAAGCTCGGGATAAGGCAACCATACCCTCCCGAATGGAACAACGTAGTTTGTCCACCCAAATACAAGCTATAGTCCCTGATCCTATTTGATGAAAAGAAATCATCCTGTCAATTCATGAACTATTTTGAATCCATGATGGTACATTTACCTCGGGATAATGCTCTACTCACCAAACTATTTGTCGAGGAATTAACCTATGTAGCTTACAAATGGTTCTACAGTCTGCCGGACAACTGTATCATATCGTTTGATGACCCCTGGGAAATTTTTCTCTCTCGATTGTATGATAGTGGAATATACATGATTATGTCAACCCTCATTAACACAATGTAGGGAGAGAAGAAGTTAGCTCGTGCATTCATAGAGCGCTTTAGATAGACAGCTTTGAAGATGCTTCCTGGTATCTCCAAACCTGTACTTATGGACAATTGCAGGCAAATTTTTTGCCACATTGAAATTCTGTATAGGCATAGCGCAGTACAATGATTGGTCAACATTTACTGCAAGTGCTAACATCGCTGAGAAGAACGTAGGTAATATCCCGCTGCTCGGGATCAAAGTGCCTAGTTCTGATGACAAAGGCAAGCATCCTCAAAACAACAACAATTGCAACGACAAATGGAAGAAGGTCCTTGTTGTGAATGTATCCAAACGTGTTGCCTTTCAGCCAAAACAAAAGGCTCTGGATAATCCGAAGACTAAAGAAGAGTTTCCTTCGATGATGAAGATGTAATTGACATCTTCCATATTCTGATGAAAAGCAAAAAGGTGAAGTTGTCCGACATCAGCGGCCAGATGAAGCAAGTGGTATAGACGACCCAAAATACTGCTTGTTTCACCAATACGCATATCATCCTACAAAGGATTATTACATATTGAAGAGAAGAATACAACAACTGGTAGACCCTAAGGCTATCACGCTCCACAATGATGAGAAGACAATCATCGTGAACCTGGTGTCTTTACAGTTTGGTAACTTTCCAGTACAGGAAGTTCTAGATGGTGTCCTTCCGATACCAAAAGCAACAATGAGAATCGTCAACCTTCCGCTAGCGCGCGAAGAAGCGAAGGGCTTGGTCCCTTTTTGTCATATCCCGATCTCCCGCAGGCTAATTGGTCGTCCCCGCTAGGCAAGAATTATCGCGCCAGCCCTCCCGCGGGACGATCGCTTGACCCATCTGGGCGGGATGCCGCACGAGCATGAGCCGCGCCCGTGCAAGGCTGTGGTTTATTGGCTGGCGGTAAGAGGTCTAAGCCACAGAGTCGCACAGACTGTCCGAGTGCAGCAAAAATATAAATGCATAGGCGATTGGTAACAAGTTTGTAGAGTCGTCAATAGCGGAAGCATTGAATAACACAAATAGAAGTAAAGCAAACTCTTTATTGATATTAAACAAGTATTACAGGTGGCGTATAGCCGAGATTACAAGTCGCTCAAGTCTCTCTCTCTGAAACAGTAAAAGCATGCCAAATGGCTATATTTGTGGTTGATACATAGGCGATGTTCCAATATTATGTCCTGTATATGTGCTTTAGTTCTGGACGCAACGCTCGAAGGCTTCGGATTGAACTCCATGCCTTAGCACGCACAAAGGAGGCATCCGTACCGAACGAGGTTCTCCCTCACCCTGCAAACAATCTGGTGGGTTATCAGTACATGAATGCACTAGTGGGGAGGCTACTTGTCACTACAATATTTTAGAATAGGGGTATTTTTGTCCTTTCATTTATTTAATTTAATGTGTTAATAATGCATGATATTTATTTATATTTAATTATTGTAATTTTTAATTGATTGTTGTACCTTACCATTGTTTCGATAATTGGAGTACTATACTAGCCATTGCCTTCCTACAAATTTCACATCCTTGTCCTAGACATGCCAGCCTTCTATTTTGATCCTTGTGTAACTTATAACTATGCCCTTTTGTGCTTCATCTTAGTCGCACAACATTCGTCGCAAATAATTATATTTAATTCTAAATAAATCCAACTTTACATCTTTGTGCGTTCCAATCAAAATTGGAGATACAATCTTGACCCATTTTGTGCAACCCAAATTATAATAATATTCTATTCTGAGTCTTCTTCGTCCATGACACTTGTGTCCCACCTAATTTTAACCCCGTGTACTTCTAATTAATTTTAGAACACCAATTATATTAATTTTAATTAAATTAATCTAAAATCCCACTTTGTGTAATTTTTTAATTGTTGGGCACTTTTATGCAAAAGTGCATTGAGGTGTCCACACCCCATTGGACCAACACATGGAGAAACTCCATTTTTCTTCATGTAAATTTTCTCCATAATTTTTGTAGTGTGTAACACTCAACACAAACCCCTCATTAAACCTTAGCCCTCCATTTTGAAATAATGCAATCCTAGCCCTCCAAATATCTATATAAAGAAGCCAAGCCCTTTTCCAAGGAGAATGTTGACCAGGCCCAACTACCTAGGTCAACACCCAACCCTACTTTTCTACGCATATAAATATATCCTTTTCTTATATTTTTATCATCCCCTCACCTAAAATTAAGTAGCATCCGACTCCCTCAACCCATTACCCCTCATGTTCTCCTTCTTCCCGGTTCACCACCGATCGGAGCCGGATATCCCTCGCCACCTGTACTTCATCACCGCCGGATACCGAAGTAACCGATCCCCGCTGAACCCGCTGGAGCAGCCCCGTTCCGGTCATTCCCGACTGACTGAGCAGCCGCCTGAGCACACCATGATACCCCGAGCATCCCTCGTCTGGGCAACTGAATCATCCCCCTATGCCTGACTGAGCGCTGCCATTCGCCTGAACGTCCCCTCCTTCGACTCCACAGCAGCACCCTCCTCCCGTCGACGACCAGCCTGAACCCGACTACACCGAGCAGTCCTTCGCCTGACTACACCCGCCTGAACCTCCTCTCGAATCCCTCGATGACTGAATGCCGCTGAACCTCCTCCTCCTCGACGGACAAAACCTCCTCCCGACTGATCGACTGAATGCCGCCATCGATAATACAACAGTCTACTGAACCCGACTCTCCTTGATGACTCAATGACAACAGCCCACCTCGACGTCGAACACCCCCTCGTTCACGTGCGTGCATGTTCGAGTTGTTCTTTTCATGTTTGTGTATATGTACGTGTGAAATGTTAGGGTTTAGCGTGTTCATTAGATGTTGGTGGCTAGACATTATGCAAGTAAAACCAAACTCGTATGCGTATACGTACGCGTATGAGTATTATAATCATATTGATATATATAAATATATGGATGTATATATATAAGTAATTAAATACTAATACTAGTTATGAATATATTTGTATATGTACTGTATGTCCTAGTGTTAATTATGGATATCCCATATTTACATTGACCATGTGACCCTGATAATTGTGAGTTGACTGCCTTATATACACTGGCGTACTGGCAAGACATGTGTTAGTGATTGACTGTCTGATTATGCACAGCAATTGCGGACGTGACACCCGTGCAGCTAGACGCACACTTGACCCTGTTAGATGACAAGTAGCACCACTAGCGTAGTCTTTGAGTTCAGTGTATTTATGATTGTGTGTATGTTAGTGTATCGCCTAATGAAATATTATCATTAAATGATGTCTATAGGACTGTTGGATTATTCAGACAAGACCTCGGAAACAAGACATTGGTATTTCCAACAGAGGACCACATGCGAGTACATTCTCTGACAATTTTCATTATGTTGATTATCTCAATAATTCTAGTTGTATAGCATACATGATTCTAATACTATGTAAACACGAGTTGGCATCATCGAGACCGATCACGAGGAGTCATGATTTAGAATCCATCGTGCTAGCTGGGGACGGGGAGATATTAGTAGCTTATGTGATCATACCCAACTCTACATGCATCATAGCTCACCCACACCTCACGTCGGTGCAGCCTGACCATTACATGCCTCATAGCCTGTTATGTATGATTAGCCTGACTATTGCTTGCATCATAGCTATCCGGATGGTTAGCCTGACTTTACCTGAATCATAGCTAGTCATACATAGCAAGCCTGATCAGTCCCAAGCCGATCACATGATATGCTGATGTTTCACACACTTAGTTAGATATTCTATACATGTATCTCTAGTTTATTGATCTAGCATTTCTCTATGTTCTAGTTATTGTTCTAGCATGCACTTGTACTTCTGTTCATTGATAGTGTACCATTGTTGATGACATATGCTCCAGTATTTCTTATTTCTAGTATTTTTTATTTCCAGTATTTTATTATCTCCTGTATTTCTTATTTCCAGTATTTATATCTATCTTGTATTTCTTTACACTGTATTATAGTTTTTGTCAATATATATGGAACTGCTGTTAGTGCTTGTACTTTGCTCCAATCCTGACTGGATATTTTTTTCAGAGGATCTTGAGGACTTCTGTCCTACACATTATGGACTAGGTATAGACGCAGACTACACACCAGAGATATTAGAGGAGTCTATTCCATTAGAGGAGACACTACCTCCAGCTGTTTAGACAATATTTATCTTATGCATTTGAGACTTATTTTGAGGTTATTTTAGTTATGTTGAGACTTATTTGGAGTTTAATTTGAGACTTCTGGAGACCTTTTATGTTGGACAGCTTGACTGTGGTTTATCTCTATTTTGAGATATTGTGTTTGACTATGTCATTCTTTCTTATCTTTTATCGTGCCATTTATTTCTTATAGTTCTTGTGATTGGGTATACATTATGAGCTATTGAGAGATGTTTATTTTATTGTCCTTCGTATAGAGTTGATATCATTGATAGGTTGTGAATTATGTTTAGTATTATTGAGACATAGACAACGTTTTACCGCCAATATTGCGACGTAGGCTAGACGTACCCACGATTCATGCCCAAATTCTGGGTTCGGGTCATGACACATTTTTAGTGGTGGCCTATGCAGGTCTAGCTTCGTAAGTTGTGTGATGTCGTGGTAGTGCGACAACTTAGTTGTACTACTGAGGGCCTGCGATAGGGTATAGGAAATAGGATTTAGAATGAGAGTATGCTCGATCACAACTAGGAAATTCTGATCTTACAATGGTATTCTGAGTGATTACTTCCTTTGGAATTTTACTGTCCTTCCTTTATGATATCGTATCTATTACCTTAATTAATTCTTTTCAATCTGTCTTCAGGATACCGCCGAAGACTAGGTCTTTGAGATTGGGAGTAGCATCTTTAGAGAGGTCTGCCACCTCTCGACCCGACGAACAGACATCTGGAGTTCCTCCTACATCTCCTAGTCATATGGGAGTATCTGCAGCTGTTGGGATTCCTTCTCCACCTGTTCAGAGGATTGCCCCAGCTATAATAGACAACCTTCCACCACCACCGACTCCGATTCCTGGAGGTGTGCCCACTGACGGGGCACAAATGTTCACACTAATCCAAGGTATGTTAGAAGCCCAGAGAGTAACAGCAGAAGCTCAGCGTATTCAAGATGAGGCTCAGAGGGTACAAGCAGAAGCACACCAGGCACAGATAGAGCTGATGAGAGAGGGCATAGAGAATGCTCACCAGGTGGCTCTCTAGGCTGTGGAGAGAGTAGCACAATACCACCAACATCATGTCCAGCAGCACCAGAGGCCGGGTACTATAGTGGACTTCAAGAGGATGATGCCTCGAGAGTTCAAAGGCACCGAAGGAATACTCTATGCTGATGACTGGCTAGAGGATATAGAGAGAAACTTGTGTTTGGAGCAGATTTCGGAGATTCTTCAGACCGAGGCCGCTGACAGTCAGATATTTGATATCGCGCTGACATGGTATCGTACAGAGATGGGGCTCGCTGATGAAGGACTTACTTGGGAGGCCTTCAAGGAGCTCTTCAAGGAGAAGTTCCTTCCTGACGTAGCTTTGGGAGCATTGGAAAGTCAGTTCCATGACTTAGTCCAAGGAAGCATCTCAGTCGACGAATACGTTGCAGAGTTTTGCCGTTTGAGTCGATTTACGACATTAATAATTCAAGACCCAGGAGACAGAGCACGAAAATTCAGGAAGGGGTTAAATAGAGAGATCAAGTCTCGTACTTCGGGATGACGCACTGCTACATTTGAGGGTATTCTAATGGATGCCCAGATTGCTGAAGATGACTTGGACCTCAGGCCCAAGAGAGGATACGACACTTCTGGAGGAACAAGTGGTAACACAAGACCGGCCAAGCACCCACACTTTTAACAATAACAAAGGCCGTACCAGCAGCAGCATCAATAGCACCAGGCACCAGTTCGAGGACACATCCAGCAGCAGCAGCCACAGAGACAGAATTAGCCCGTTGCCCAGTGTGCGTATTGTGGAAAGATAGGACATACTAGAGACATCTGCAGGAAGAGGTTGGGTACATGCTTGTCTTGTGGATCGTCAGCACATCAGCTGAGGGATTGTCCATATATTCAGACTTGTCAGGGTGGAACAGCCGCTCAGAGGGGACCAGCCAGAGTACCTACTGTACCAGGAGACCAGCAGAGGGGACCTCCACTTCCACTACAGTAGCAGAGGTTTGCTCAGCACCAGCAGCAGTAGAGAGGAGCACCACAGGGACGCGCATACGCCATAACGATTGAGGAGGCCGAGCCAGCTGGAGACATGATTTCAGGTTCAGTTTCTCTTAATTCTATTCCAACACTTGCATTATTTGATTCTGGCGCTTCCCATAGTTTCGTATCTATATCTTATGCTCTTAAGCATCGTTTAGAGACGGAACCGTTAGATAGGACTTGCAAGATCACGACTAGAGGATGCATTATCCTAGTCTGTGATTATTGCAAGGATCGAAGAGTATCATTGGGAGGATGAGAGTTGAGCGTGAGTTTACTCGTCATGCCACTTCCGGGATACGATATTGTACTCGAAATAGACTAGTTGAGTAGACATCATGCTACTATAGATTGTCACAAAGGCAGAGTAATATTTTGACCACTAGGAGAGCCAGAGTTTGAGGTCGCTAGAGGAGCAGCAAAGTAGAGTAGAGGCACTTTTTATGGAGCTAGAAAGAAAGAAGAGGAGTTACCACATCCTTTGATAGCGGAGTTCCTAGATGTATTTTCAGAGGAGTTGCCAGGCTTGCCGCCAGACAGAGATATTGAATTCTCTATAGACTTGGTACCAGGCAAGGAGCCTATTTCACAACATGTCTATAGAGTCAACAACTGCGAGCTGGCAGAACTGAAGAAGCAAGTTGAGGAGCTGCAGGATAAAGGTTTTATTAGATCCAGTTCATCGCCATAGGAAGCTCCAGTATTGTTCGTACCGAAGAAGGACGGCACAGTATGCATGTGTATCGATTATAGAGCTCTGAACAACCTCACTATCAAGAATAAATACCTGCTACCGAGGATAGATGATCTTTTTGATAAGTTGAGCAGAGCAAAGATGTTTTCAAAGATAGACTTGAGGTCAGGCTATCACCAGATGAAGGTGAAGAAAGAAGACATACCGAAGACAGCCTTTCGGACAAGATATGGCCAGTTTGAATTTACGGTAATGCCGTTTGGTTTAACCAATGCACCAGCAGTATTCATGAACTTGATGAATAAGGTATTCCATCAGTACCTTGACAAGTTCATAGTGGTGTTCATCGATGACATTCTTGTGTATTCGAAGACCCCAGAGGAGCACGAAGAGCACCTGAGGATGGTCTTGGAGACCCTCAGGAAGGAAGAGTTGTATGGAAAGCTTTCAAAGTGTGAGTTCTTCCTTGACAAGGTTGAATTCCTTGGACATATGGTGATGGGTGATAGAATTTTAGTTAACCCAAAGAAGATCGAGGTAGTGGAGTCATGGGCTACCCCCAGTTCAGTAGCGGAGATCACGAGCTTTCTCGGACTAGCAGGATATTATAGGAGGTTTGTATAAGACTTCTCCAAGATTGTCGGTGACTAGGATGACCAAGAAAGATGTAGAGTTTGTCTGGACAGAGGAATATCAGGCCGCGTTTGATGAGTTGAAGAAGAGATTGACGACAGCTCCAGTTTTGACATTGCCGTCAGAGACAAGAGGTTTCACTATCTACAATGATGCTTCAGGAAAGGGTTTGGGATGCGTTCTTCAACAACACGGGAAAGTAATTGCTTATGCTTCAAGATAATTATGCCCTCATAAAAAGAAATACCCCACCCACGATTTGGAGTTGGCAGCAGTTATCTTTGCTCTAAAGCTGTGGAAACACTATCTGTACGGAGAGCATATGGAGATCTTCACAGACCACAAGAGCTTAAAGTACGTATTTACACAGAATGAGCTGAACATGAGGCAGAGGAGGTGGTTAGAGTTGATGAAAGATTTTGATATCTTATTATAGTACCATCTAGGAAAGGCCAACGTAGTTGCCGATGCCTTGAGCAGATATCCGATGGCTATGTACTTGACTATAGATAGACATTTATTGGCCGATCTTGAGAGCTTGGGAATTGAAGTGCTAGTTCTAGGTATGGAGATTCATATATGGGGATTGCAGATACAATCAGAGCTGATGGATAGAATTATAGCTGCGCAGTATGATGATGAGACTCTGAGGAGTATCAGGGCACAAGTTCGGACATGATTGATAGATGACTACTATGGCGAACGTTGGATCTTTACGATATGGCACGAGGATGTGTGTGCCAAGTGGAGAGCTGAGTGAAGAGGTTTTGCAGGAGGCACATCACTCTCAGTACTCGATGCATCCCGGTGCCAACAAGTAGTATCGAGATCTAAGGAAGCACGTATGGTGGTATGGTATAAAGTGGGAGGTAGCACGCTTTGTATCCCGATGTTTAATGTGCCAGCAGGTAAAAGCAGATCGACAGAGGCCAGGAGGATTGCTTCAACCTTTACCCATTCCAGAATGGAAGTGGGAGCACGTGACTATGGACTTCATTTCAGGGCTTCCACGTTCTCCAAGAGGAAAGGACGCGATTTGGGTCATCGTAGATAGGTTGACCAAATCAGCCCACTTCTTACTATTCAAAGTGGGTACATCGACAGAGAGGCTAGCAGAGATGTACGTGCGACAGATTATCAGATTACATGGAGTTCCTGTGAGTATCGTCTCAGACCAGGATAGTCGTTTTACTTTCTATTTCTGGAGGAGTCTGCAGGCTAGCTTGGGCATTCAGCTCATGTTCAGTACCGTATATCACCCCCAGACAGACGGGCAGTCTGAAATGACTATTCAGAATCTTGAAGATATGCTACACACTTATATTTTGGATCTCGGAGGTTCTTGGGAGGATCATCTACACCTGGTAGAGTTTGCTTACAACAACAACTACCAGGCCACTATTGAGATATCACAATTTGGGGCTTTATATGGACGGAGGTGTCATACACCGTTATCTTGGGATGATGTTGGAGAGAGAGCTTTTTTAGGACCAGAAATGGTCGTGGATGCAGCAAAAAAGCTGAAACTCATCAAAGACAGACTGCGAGTGGCGCCGGACAGACAGCAGCATTGGGCCGATAGCCACCGTTGACCCCTAGAGTTTTAGTATAGGTTTTTTTATTTTTGGTTTGTGATTGTTTATTTTAGATTGCGTGTTAAGACTGTTTATTCTAGGTTGGCAATTTTGTGTTCCTACAGATTTCTCTAACACGGAACACGATTCATTTTGGTAGAGGCAGAAAACTTAGTCCATGATACATCGGATCTTTCGATATTCTTGCAAGGGTAAGTACAGTGGCCTATAGACTGGACTTGAAGCCTGCTCTAGATGGAGTGCATGACGTGTTCCACCTGTCACAGCTGAGATGGTACATGGCAGATCCTAGTCACGTACTAGATCACACGGAGATTGCGGTTGGACCGATGCTCAGCTATCTCGAACAACCCGTAGAGATCTTGGATCATAGAAAGAAGGTATTGCGGAACCAGACTATTCTCTTGGTTCATGTTGCATGGAGACATCACTCTCCAGGCGAGTCAACTTGGGAGAGAGAGGACGAAATGCGCGAGCAGTATCCGTATCTCTTCAAGACTTGAGGTATAATTCTTTGTTTGATTGTTTGTTCTTATGCTAGTTTATTTTAATTTCGAGGATAAATTTTTTTTAAGGTGGGTAGACTCGTCACTGCCATATTTCAGAATAGGAGTATTTTTGTCCTTTTATTTATTTAATTTAATATGTTAATATTGCATACTATTTATTTATATTTAATTGCTGTTATTTTTAATTGATTGTTGTACCTTACCGTTGTTTCGATAATTGGAGCACTACACTAGCCACCGTCTTCCTACAAATTTTATATCCTTGTCCTAGACATGCCAGCCTTTTATTTTGATCCTTGTGTAACTTATAACTATGTCCTTTTGTGCTTCATCTTAGTCGCACAACATTCTTCGTAAATGATTATATTTAATTCTAAATAAATCTAACTTTATATCTTTGTGCGTTCCAATCGAAATTGGCGACACAATCTTGACCCATTTTGTGCAACCCAAATTATGATAATATTCTATTCTGAGTTTTCTTCGTCCATGACACTCGTGTCCCACCTAATTTTAACCCCGTGTACTTCTAATTAATTTTAGAACACCAATTATATTAATTTTAATTAAATTAATCCAAAATCCCACTTTGTGTAATTTTCTAATTGTTGGACACTTTTATGCAAAAGTGCATTGAGGTGTCCACACCCCATTGGACCAACACATGAAGAAACCCCATTTTTCATTATGTGAATTTTCTTCATAATTTTTGGAGTGTGTAACACTCAACACCAACCCCTCATCAAACCTTAGTCCTCCATTTTGAAATAATGCAATCCTAGTCCTCCAAATATCTACATGAAGAAGCCAAGTCCTTTTCCAAAGAGGATGTTGACCAGGCCCAACTACCTAGGTCTACACCCAACCCTACTTTTCTACACATATAAATATATTATTTTCTTATATTTTTATCATCCCCTCACCTAAAATCAAGTAGCAGCCGACTCCCTCAACCCATCACCCCTCATATTCTCCTTCTTCCCGGTTCACCATCGACCGGAGCCAGACATCCCTCGCCGCCTGCACTTTATCACCGCCGGAGACCGAAGCAACCGATCCCCGCTGAACCCGCTGGAGCAGCCCCGTTCTGGTCATCCCCGACTGACTGAGCAGCCGCCTGAGCACGCCGTGACACCCCAAGCATCCCTCGCCTGGACTACTGAATCATCCCCCTCCACCTGACTGAGCGCTGCCATTCACCCAAACGTTCCCTCCTTTGACTCGACAGCAGCACCCTCCTCCCGTCGATGACCCGTCTGAACCCGACTGTACCGAGCAGTCCTCCGCCTGACTACACCCGCCTGAACCTTCTCTCGAATCCCTCAACGACTGAACGCCGCTGAACATCCTCCTCATCGACGGACAAAACCTCCTCCCGACTAATCGACTGAACGCTGCCAACGACAACACGACAGTCCGCTGAACCCAACTTCCCTCGACGACTCAACGACAGCAGCCCACCTCGACGTCGAACACCCCCTCATTCACGTGCCTGCAGGTTTGAGTTGTTCTCTTCATATTTGTGTATATGTACGTATACAATGTTAGGGTTTATCTTGTTCATTAGATGTTGATGGCTAGACGTTATGCAAGTAAAACCAAACTCGTATGTGTATACGTACGCGTATGAGTATTATAATCATATTGATATATATAAATATATGGATGTATATATATATATATATATATATATATATATATATATATATATAAGTAATTAAATACTAATACTAGTTATGAATATATTTGTATATGTACTGTATGCCCTAGTGTTAATTTTGGATATCCCGTATTTATATTGACCATGTGATCCTGATAATTGTGAGTTGACTGCCTTATGTACACTGACGTACTGGCAAGACATGTGTTAGTGATTGACTATCTGATTATGCACAATAATTGCGGACGTGACACCCGTGCAGTTAGATGCACACTTGACCCTGTTAGATGACAAGTAGCACCCCTAGTGTAGTCTCTGAGTTCAGTATATTTATGATTGTGTGTATGTTAGTGTATCGACTGATGCAATATTATCATTAAATGATGTCTATAGGACTGTTGGATTATTCAGACAAGACCTCGGAAACAGGATATTGGTATTTCCAGTAGAGGACCACAAACGAGTACATTCTCTGACAGTTTGTATTATGTTGATTATCTCTATGATTTTAGTTATATAACATACATGATTCTGACACTATGTATATATGAGTTGGCATCATCGAGACCGATCACGAGGAGTCGTGATTTGGAATCTATCATGCTAGCTGGGGACGGGGAGATATTAGTAGCTTATGTGATCATACCCAACTCTACATGCATCATAGCTCACCCACACCTCACGTCGGTGCAGCCTGACCATTATATGTATCATAGCCTGTTATGTATGATTAGCCTAACTATTGTTTGCATCATAATTATCCGGATGGTTAGCCTGACCTTACATGAATCATAGCTAGTCATACATAGCAAGCCTGATCAGTCCCAAGCCGATCACATGATATGCTGATGTTTCATACACTTAGTTAGATAATCTATACATGTATCTCTAGTTTATTGATCTAGTATTTCTCTATGTTCTAGTTATTGTTCTAGCATGCACTTGTACTTCTGTTCATTTCTAGTGTACCATTGTTGATGACATATGCTCCAGTATTTCTTATTTTCAGTATTTCTTATTTCTAGTATTTTATTATCTCCGATATTTTTTATTGTCAGTATTTATATCCATCTTGTATTTCTTTACACTGTATTATAGTTTTTGTCAATATATATGGAACTACTGTTAGTTCTTGTACTTCGCTCCAATCCTGACTGGATATTTTTTCCAGAGGATCTTGAGAACTTCTGTCCTACACATTATGGACCAGGTATAGACGCAGACTACACACCAGAGATATTGGAAGAGTCCATTCTATTAGAGAAGATACTACCTGCAGCTGTTTAGACATCATTTATCTTATGCATTTGAGACTTATTTTGAGGTTATTTTAGTTATGGTGAGACTTATATGGAGTTTAATTTGAGACTTGTGGAGACCTTTTATGTTGGACAGCTAGACTGTGGTTTATCTCTATTTTGAGACATTTGTTTGACTATGTCATTCTTTCTTATCTTTTATCGTGCCATTTATTTCTTATAGTTCTTGTGATTGGGTATACATTATGAGCTATTGAGAGATATTTATTTTATTGTCCTCCGTATGGAGTTGATATCACTGACAGGTTGTGAGTTATGTTTAGTATTATTGAGACCTAGACAGCGTTCTACCGTCGATGCTGCGGCGTAGGCTGGACGTACCCACGACTCATGCCCAAATTCCGGGTGCGGGTCATGACACTACTCGCCCGCTCGACAAATCCAAACATGTTAAATAGGTTCCGTGCACCATCTATTAGGTTATCTTTCTAGTTTTTCCTTAGGATCAGTTTTATGGCACTGATGAAATAGCCTAACTCATGTGGCAGTGCGTCGTGCGATATAAGATAAAATACGGCGAGACTTACCAACTTACCATTTGTTCTTCCTTGTCCAAGGCAAACCAAGTTAATTCAAGAACGAGCATGTATATATTTATATATTCAGGGGCAATAGCATATGTAAACACAAGTGTGCTGTGAGCGAGATTACATTTCGGGTGCACTAGTTACACGATTTATCAAGTGCTGCAGAAGATGTTAAAGTATTTTATATGTACAAGTTATACTCAAGATCATTCAGGTGTTTCCGTTTTATTGGATGCGATACAATAACTCGCACACGGGTTGCCGCTAAGCGAGGATGACTTATTTATGTGAACAGGAGTTGCTGGCATAGCCATAAAGGACGGATGTAGTTCATGAAAGAAAATGACATGCAACTCAAGGATCAGGAGCACTACAGGTCATTCTTTCCGAAATAGGCGACTACTTTAGTCTTTGAGCAAGAATTGCGTGAAGGATAGTTCACAGGCGCTACACGCTATTCTGCCCAAAATAGCTAGACTAAACACGGTTCCGTCCGGATCGGATCGGCCCTAGTTCCCCGGAGACCGTCCGCAGAAACAGAGATCCGAGAATCTCACTTGTTAACAAGTTGTCCGCGACATACAAGTCTTGGGTCATTCCATTTTCATAACCTGATATGATAATCCATGATTCTTATTCTGAACGAGCATTGCTCCACGAGCTGTGATTCTTGATGTACTTGGCATGATTCTAGTTCAGAGGTAGACTTGGTATGATTACCATTCAAATATAAACTTGATATGATTCTTGATCAGTGTTCCACATGCCTTGATGCATTCCCCTGGTTCGGGGACTGCCTTAGCGACCTAACGGTCCCGGATACTTGCAGGTTCACATTGCACAGAAGAACTATTTGATAGTCTCCTAGCTAACTAGATGCATGCACGATACGCGAAAGTGATACTTGATTGTGGCATAAGTTTTTCCATGGCAAGTATTAGATCGAGGCAACATTACAAGTTAACATATAAGCAGGCAAGCATGCATTTATAACAAAACTTGAGCATTCACGTTAGCTCAGGTCCGAAGGTAAGCCGAGGAGTAAAACCGTAAAGGGACTTACCGAGCGACATGATCTAGGGTCGTACAGTGTAGCAAGTGAATGTTGTACTATAGAATATATGTAAATCATTCTACTCAAGGCATAACGGGGTCTTGTTGCATAAGGCGAAGGTAGCATGCAAGGGTCTAAATATAAGCAATATTTTATTTTCATGTTCTAACACAAGCAATACAAGTTAGGATTATTCCCTTAGCTAGGTTAGTTGGATTCTTATTAGCATGCAGGGGGTGATTCAGCTAGCGACTAGCATAAAACATCCATATTTTAAGTGTATTGGCTAAGCAAAGACAAGTTTATTGTAGCCACCCACCTTAGCGATGATTCGCCTCGGTCGAGCGATACGTCGAGTGAGCCTCTGAAAGCCTAAGCTGGAACTTCTGAATAACCAAGTCAAAAAATTCTCTTGCCTCAAACGAGCATTCTCGCTGAAGCAAAGCGGGTCGGGATATTGCACTTTTGTCGTTTGAATCGGCAGTCCGCTTGGATAGAACATGTCGTTACATTATACACCACTCAGAAAAAGTCTCGTCCTCGAGACTTACTGAGCACAGGCCGTTCTATTGCATAATCGAATCTATCCCAAGCGTAGAAATTGGTACTACTAAATCTATTTATTTGAACATAATCTCCTACTCGATCCTTACGCCGTGTCGCGTGTATGCTGAGTCAGTCTCATTGGCGCCTTAGCGCGGGACATATTTCTTAACACGGTGTACGTTATAATTCATCTTGAATGATGATTTAAGGCTGAGGCAAACTTATATAAGTCGTTATACTTGTTCATGTAGAATTTACTTGCACCATCATTGAGATCAGCATATCGCGAGTCTGAATCGTGCACATATTCAAAGCGTCCTTCAACATATGCATGTCAGCCAACTTAGCGATAGCGAATTCTTAGCACTCAAGTTTCACATATCCTTTAGTCTTTGGATCGTGCACACGTTCAAGGCATCCCTCAAACATATGCATTCAACCAAACTCAGAGATAGTGAAATCGGACAAGCTACTTGCGAAATTCTCAAGGGTTCTCGTTTAACTTCCAATAGGGTCAATCCAATTCCATATCATTTTCCATTCCAACTCAATCTCAAGTATTTGCACTATCATTAAACATGATCTATTCTATCTATCGACTAGCGTTCTTTCGTTCGGGTCAAATATAACACACGTTATCGTTCCCAAGTCTAACCCTAAGTCTTGCTGCCCCAGTTATATAGCTTGTTCAAGCAATGTGGTAAAGTTGGTCATACTAGTTCGCTCACTCAGTACAGGGTCGTCTGCCTAATTGCTAGGTCAGCTCACAAGGTCATAGGTATAAGTTCAAGCACACGATTCATCATACAATTCATCGCACGATGCTCGCCCCAATTCCTAGGGTCAAACCATTTTTTATTTGCACAGGGTATTCTACCCAAGCTCATTTCACTCAGATTTCTAAACATCGAGCACGGATTATCCTACTCTCATTAGCAAGTTTGTTTGTACGGGTGTTCAAGTCCGTTCAGTAAAATTCTCGATATAACCAAGTTATAGGACAAGCCTAGTAATTTGCATAGTTTATGTCTCCAAACATGTTTTGATAGAATCCCTATCCATTCCAATTCTATACCACCAAACCAAGATTCGATTCTAAACCTTTATTTATAATTCCAATTCGTTTAACCTGATTCAAATGTCCGTTCATGAAACCATCAAGCGTGATTTATTTCAGGTTCTAGGCTAACTTATCCTCGAAATATTTTTGATCAATTATATTTTCAAATTCGTCTTATCGTGTCGAACCAAAAGTCAAGCTGATCCATAAGTTGTCACGCTCCGGTCTCCCGCAAGTTCGATCACCCCCGTTGGATATGAGATTACCACATCAACACTCTCGCTGGATAATCGTCCTAATCCGGGCGTGACGCATGTACGGGCATAGAGTTACGCTAGCACATGGCAAGAAAATTTGAACAATATAGTTTTTATCAAAACGATCAAGACACCTTACATTTTTTACTTTGCTCTATCCAAGTTATATATAATCCATCAAGTCAAGTTCGTTCATGTAGTGATTATAATTTGCTTAGCAAATCATCCAACTTCAATGTTATCGTTTGATAATTTCATAGTCTACTTTTATCAATCCTCAAGCAACTAAGTTTCAAATATTCAAGCCCAATTCTATTCCATCGTTGATATGTTCCATTCATCGAGTTCGTTTAGAATAATCACCGAACATGTTCCCTTGAGTTTGATCATCCCCGCCGTACGTGAAATCACCACGCCGGCGCTCCCGCAGGATAATTATTCTCGTTGGGACAAATTTTGAAGGTTATCATTTCGAACTCGATTTCAAGATCGTTCTTCTGAACTCCAAGCCAAATCCATTATCGTTTATCTTTTTATCGAACTACAATATTCATTTTTTGGGCTACTTCTATTCAAGCGATATTGTATTCAAGTTCAGTCCATTTATTTCAAATCTGAAATCGCTCGCACGATACTCTAAGTTTCCAACAAGTTTTCTTAACCAAGATATCGATTTCCATTTCCGTGAATCCCAATTCGATATAAGTCTTATCATTTATTCAAGACATTCTCAATTTGTTCAATCCGATTATCGCACGAGACCTATGAATCTGTTCGGACATTTGTAATGATCCATACACCACTTGGAATTGAGTCTTCCAATTAAATTCTTAATTGATTTGTATCTTCCGACACGAAATATTGTTCGAGCTATTTCTTAATATCCAAGCACGATTTTCTATATTTGCCTAAGTGATAAATCTGATAATATTTCTATCGGTTGACAATCTAAGTCTGACTTGTCTTATTCCTGAACGATATCCCAATTCGTTTGCAACTCAGCTTGCACCAAAGGGTCTTGGAGCGCGATACTCAACACAACTTAGCCGAAAGGCTGTGTGCAAAGCTAACCGTTCGGGACAATATTCGATTCCGTATACTAACTAGTTGGATAATCACGTATAGGCATTTCGGGTTTGCACATAAGTCATGATTCTAGTACGAGTCTAATTCCAAGGGTCTAATATGGGTCGGCATAAAGGCCAAACGCATCACAATATCGTACAAGCAATCACATCATTCATATGCACTTTTTGAAAGTATTTAGACTTATTATTAGAATATTCTGTTAGGACATTGAGAGAGAGCGTGCACATAACCCACGAACGAGCTTTCAAAAATGAGAAAATTAAAACGAAGTCAAAAGGCGTATAGCCAAGCTCTGATACCAATCTGTCACGTCTCGATCTCCCACAGGCTAATCGGCCGTCCCTGCTAGGCGAGAATCACCGTGCCAGCTCTCCCACGGGACGATCGCTTGACCCATCTGGGCGTGATACAGCATGAGCATGAGCCATGTCCGTGCAAGGCCATGGTTCATTGGCCGTCGATAAGAGATCTAAGCCACATAGTCTCACAGACTGTCCAAGTGTAGCAGAATTATAAACGCATAGGCAATTGGTAACCAGTTCGCAGAGTCGTCAATAGCGGAAGCATTGGATAACACAAGTAAAAGTAAAGCAAACTCTTTATTAATATTGAACAAGTGTTACAGGTGGCGTATAACCGAGATTACAAGTCGCTCAAGTCTCTCTCTCTGAAATATTAAAAGCATGCTAAGTGGCTACATTTGTGGTTGATACATAGGCGATGTTCCAACATTATGTCCTGTATATGTGTTTCAGTTCTGGATGCAATGCTCCAAGTCTTCGGATTGAACTCCATGCCTTAGCACGCACGAAGGAGGCATCCGCACTAAACGAGATTCTCCTGCATCCTGCAAACAATCTGCTGGGTTATCAGTACATGAATGCACTGGTGGGGAGGCTACTCTCCCGCTCGATAAATCCAAACACGTTAAATAGGTTCCATGCACCATCTATTAGGTTATCTTTCTAGTTTTTCCTTAGGATCAATTTTATGGCACTGATAAATAGCCTAACTCATGTGGCAGTGCACCGGGCAATATAAGAGGAAATACGGCGAGACTTACCAACTTACCATTTGTCCTTCCCTGTCCAAGGCAAACCAAGTTAATTCAAGCACGAGTATATATATATATATTCAGGGGCAATAGCATATGCAAACACAAGTGTACTATGAGCGAGATTACGTTTTGGGTGCATGAGTTACACGATTTATCAGGTGTTACAGAAGATGTTGAAGTATTCTATATGTACAAGTTATACTCAAGATCATTCAGGTGTTTCCGTTTCACTGGATGCGATACAATGACTCACACGCGGATTGCCGTAAAGCGAGGATGAGTTATCTATATGAACATGAGTCGCTGGCATAGCCATAAAGGACGGGTGTAGTACATGAAAGAAAATGACATGCGACTCAAGGATCAGGAGTGCTAAAGGTCATTCCTTCCGAAACAGGCGACTACTTTAGTCTATGAGCAAGAATGGCATGAAGGATAGTTCACAGGCGCTATATGCCATTCTATCCGAAACATGCAGACTAAATAGGGTTTCATCCAGATCGGATCGGCCCTAGTGCCTCGGAGACCGTCCGCAGGAACAGAGATCCGAGAATCTCACTTGTTAACAAGTTGTTCGCGATATGCAAGTCTTGGGTCATTCCATTTTCATAACCTGACATGATAATCTATGATTCTTGTTCTGAACGAATATTGCTCCATGAGCTGTAATTCTTGATGTACTTGGCAGGATTCTCGTTCAGAGGTAGACGGTATGATTATCATTCAGATATAAACTTGATATGATTCTTGATCAGTGTTCCACTTTCCTCTAGTGCGGGGACTGCCTTAGCAACCTAACGGTCCCGGATACTTGCAGGTTCACATTGCACAGAAGAACTATTTGATAGTCTCTTGGCTAACTAGATGCATACACGATACGCGAAAGTGATACTAGATTGTGGCATAAGTTTCGTCGTGGCAAGTATTGGATCGAGGCAACATTATAAGTTAACATATAAGTAGGCAAGCATGCATTTATAACAAAACTTAAGCATTCACGTTGGCTCGGGTCCGAAGGTAAGCCGAGGAGTAAAACCGTAAAGGGACTTACCGAGCGACATGATCTAGGGTCGTACAGTTTAGCAAGTGAACAGTGTACTCCAAAATTTATGTAAATCATTCTACTCAAGGCATAGTGGGGTCTTGTTGCACAAGGCAAAGGTAGCATGCGAGGGTCTGAATATAAGCAATATTTTATTTTCATGTTCTAACACAAGCAATGCAAGTTGAGATTATTCCCTTAGCTAGGTGCATTGGATTCTTATTAGCATGTAGGGGGTGATTCACCTAGCGACTAGCATGAAATATCCATATTTTAAGTGTGCTGGCTAAGCAAAGACAAGTTCATTGTAGCCACCCACCTTAGCGATGATTTGCCTAGGTCGAGCAATACGTCGAGCGAGCCTCTAAAAGCCTAAGCTGGAACTCCTGAAGAACCATGTCGGGAAATCCTCTTGCCTCAAACGAGCATTCTTGCTGAAGCAAAGCTGGTTGGGACATTGCACTTTTTTTGTTTGAATCGGCAGTTCGCTTGGGCAGAACGGGTCATTACACTTTTACCACTCCATGAGACAAATTTATCTGGGTTCATCCTGACATCATAGAGGAAATGGAACAATAGAATGATTCTTCTAGTTTCAGATCCAAAAAGAAGGGCAAACCATACCAAATGGTCCTTCTTGCCCCGGTTACCGAGGAAGTAATATCCCAGAGAAACTAGGTCTGGCAAGGCCTATTTACGGACATATGACCCAATCCAGGAAGACGCTCCTCCCGTCCTCTCTTCCTCTACTGCCCCAGCTACTACCGAAGCAGGTTCGTCGAAGCCTACAGTGGCAGACAAAGCCGAACCAAAAGAAGTCCGCTTTGATAAGTCCTTAAAGAAGAGTCCGTCTCAGGGACTTGATAAACCATATCACTTTGACAT
This sequence comes from Iris macrosiphon, assembly GCA_036927795.1. Taxonomy (NCBI): domain Eukaryota; kingdom Viridiplantae; phylum Streptophyta; class Magnoliopsida; order Asparagales; family Iridaceae; genus Iris; species Iris macrosiphon. Next base: position 65,415,192 of record JAYESA010000013.1, read on the forward strand.
ATTGGCATAACTTTCCAATATACCGGTCTGACTATCAATCTTTGAGTTACTTCACCTCTTGAAAGAAACTCGTAATGTGTTGAACGAGGAACTATTACATGCTGACTCTTATTTGACTCAAATCAAACTGGCAGCTGAAGACCCGCTGCGTGTCCGCATTATTATGGTGTGATGGAGAAGATTTTGAATATCACATTCTCCCAAGAAGACATATTGTCATGCTCCACTCCCAGAATATTGGGTAAATACGGGGACTAACATGGCCAACCTCACATTATAAAATACCGAAGTAAGTCGCAATGTGTTAAGGTTGTCTAGAAGACAGATGGATGAACTCTAACATACTATGACGTCAGTCCTAAGGCCGAAAATTTCTATTATCTCAATCCAACAACACAAGTACAAGAGTATATCATATATGAAAGTAAAAAGGCATCCCAAATTACATGTCACATATGATCATGAAGCTAGTGAATACAAAATACTGCACTAGCAGAGTATAAATAAACATGATCAAATATACTAGTCATGGCCTAATATATACATCATGTTGATCGCAGTCTTAAAAATATAAGAAGCTAACACTGCCCCTTGCTTTACCACAAAATGAAGTAATAAACACGAAGGGTGGAAGAAGGAAATCCACTCGCTGGCTTCGGCCACAGTCCTATGAGTTTGAGCCATCTTGCTGAAAGTACGGTGGATCCTGGTTCTCTTCGGGGTAACCTGGCCATGCAAAGCCAATGGGATCAGAATCCCAAGCAACATGTACCATAAAGGAGCTTGAGGTGATAGACCAAACATACCACAACATAAGCAGAAAGAGACATATAAGAAATAAATATTTATCGAGACTTGTGCGGTACCAATTTACTTGTCTCAAGAATAATACTGGAAGAACTGGTAACACGTGCAAAAAAGAAAGTAAGGCGACGAGCTGCAAGAGGGTATAGGAACTACTCTGGATTGTGACCACAACCCTTAAACTAAACAAGAACCGGGGTTGCAGACCTTCACCCGAGTAGAACTTAGCACCCTAACCACGCGCCGGAAGAAAATAAAACTAGAAGAGCGAGTTATAATGAAAGTAATATCATTCATCGTACGACCAATCAACTTTATGGCTTGCTATGATTAACTAGCTAGGGTTGTCACAGGCATTAATTACTAAATACATGTTTTAAGAATATTGCTACCACTGATACTGCAGTTAACCCGGATGGCCAAGGGTACGCTTGTCGAGTAAACTTAAATGCACATCCAACCATACAATAATATAACTTGTTACTTATCACAAACAGAAATTGAACTTATAAGAATAAACTTAAACTTGCTATCATAAACTTGCTTTATGAACATAAACTTTTCTTGCAACATAAACTTGTATATAAACTTGTCTTGTAAGTACTGCAACACGTGTAAACTTGGTTAGTCATGGAGCCCTTACCTAGTAGGGTTGTCTATGCCGTATGGGGCCCTTAGAGATCGGGGTTGCCGGTAGCGCAATATTCTTTTCTTCCAATAATCTTGGTAAACCTTATCTTGTTTAATTATTACTAAATTATTTTAAGTTCTCGAGTCGTGGACACTTGAGAACTCACAAAAATGATGAGTTGCGAGTATGAGCTTTTCATGAGTTATCGTATTCACGACACATGATACATTGGACAATACTCATACTCGATTGTCCGATGCCAAATGCAATAGATTTTTATACACAAATATTTTTATGGTGTCGTAAGGATGGTGAACTTGTACATAAACTTGTCTTGTGAACTCACATGTTAAACTTGTCTAGTATCATAAACTTGTATCGATATAAGAAAGCACACAATAATAATTACAAAAAGAAATTACTAATAGAACATAACAACAAGGAATACAAAATTCACATAAGAATTCCTAGCTGCATGGACTCACCGGCCGCATGCACCCACTGGCTCCATGTACCCACTGGCCGCATGCACTCACCGGCCGGATGCACCCACTGGCCGCATGGACTCACTAGCCGCATGCACCCACTGGTCGCATGAACTCACTGGCCGCATGGACTCACTGGCCGCATAAATGCCCCTCTTGAACTTAGATTTTTTTTTTTCGTTCAACGAGTGAAAATACAAGGTGTTCAAGGACACTTGTGTAAATAAGCAGTCATGCGTCCAATAAGATGGACACGTGCTGTCAGTATACGGCAAGAGTTTAGGCCATATAACCCTCTTGGGCTGCATAGCACTCTCAGCCGCATATCTCGTTGGCTGCATGAAAACTTTGTCTTCTCCAACAGCAGGTTCAACCATGGCCGAAAGCTCCAAAAACAAAAAACAAAAATTCTTCACAGAAACTTCATTTTAGCTACAAATCAAGTGAAACAAAAGCCAAATTGCACGAAATGGAATGCTCTAACATAAGAAATAACTAGTTTTTAAAAATACTAAGTTTTAATAGATCAAAACTAAGGAAAACTCATGGAACACATAAAAATCCTAAACTTGAAACTCAGATCTACAAAAATCTATACATCAAAATTCAAAACTCTAAGAATTAAATATGATCAACCACTCAAAGAGAATATTTTTCATTAAATATATTTTTTAAAACAACATATATATAAAAAATCTAAAAATTTATGACTTCACCATTGAGCAATATGCACTTGCCTTGGGTGGCTCCTAGCCTCTACCTCTCACGGTCCAAGTCACACCTATATCAATCGTCCCTTCTTGCTCGTCTCATGAAAGAACAACACATATGGCCGAAGACGACCACGAAGGCCCCTGTGACCGATAACGCCTCGAAATCCTCGAAGCCATGATGCACACTATGAGCGAGTCAATGCAAGCCTTGACCCAAGCAGTGCTAGATATCAAGGCGACAGTAGCCTTCCAACCACCAAGGGCCTCAAGACAAGACCTTGGAACTAATGCAGATTCAAATGCATCCGCTCCCCCCGTTGGCGGTCGTCATGCTCTGCCAGGGTTGTCCGTTCCTCCCGCGATAGATGAATCTAGGGAAGCTATGAGGGAGGTCCGAGAACTCTGAGTCTGCCTGGATTCCATGGGCAATCGGGACTCACTCCGCGATCTCGGAGTGTGGCAACTATATCTGCTAGAATGGAGGGATGTACTATATTCGTCCAAGTACAAACCCTTCAATATTGACATATTTGATGGGAAGTCCTCCTTCTGCCGAAACATGAGCTACTTCGAGACCGCAACAGGGCATCTAACCCGCAATGATGCTATTCTCACTAGGCTTTTCATCAGGGCATTATTTGGGGTAGCCTTCGATTAGTTCTGCAGCCTGTCAGATAACTGTATCTCATCGTTCGACGATCTGACGAGTCTCCTCTTCAGAAGATTCTATAAGGTAGAAAATGATATGACAATGTCCTCCTTGATGGATGTCACCCAAGGGGAAAGAAAGCTTGCACGAAAATATATCGAGCAGTTCCGACAAGCTGAGCTGAGGCTGCCTCCTGGCAATCCTGAGATGACGATGATGGAGATGTACCAGAGAAACCTACTTCCGGTCGTCAGCCTTTGGATGGGTGATAGCCAGTTTAAAGACTGGACGACGTTCTTCATAAGCATCGTCAGCACCGAGAATAAGGTCAAGGATGCCCGACTCTTGGAAATACAGATCCCTGTTACCGACGATAGGGGAAAGCGTTCTCACAACAATAATAACAACAACAACAACAACAATAGCGGCAATATTAGTCGCGACGAAAAAGGAAAGCATGTTATGGTCGCCAACGTAACCAAGAGGCCTGAGCAAAAACAGGCGGAGGCTCCAAAACCAAAGGAGACCTACTCTTTTGAAGATGGTGATGTCATGCCCATCTTTGACATGCTGATGCAGGAAGGTAAACCTCAGCTCCCCAATGTCAAATGCCACCCGGAAGCGGCAGACATAAATAACCCGAAGTACTGTCACTTCCACCGATACGTACACCATACGACGCAGGGTTGTTACACATTGAAGTGGTACATCCAGCGCTTGTTCGATACCAAAGATCTCTCCTTGGACTTCGACGACGTAATAATTACCGCCAACATGGTATCCCTCCAGTTCGGCAACTTCGTCGCAACGGAAGCCCAGGACGGAGTCACACCGATCCCAAGGGCAACAATAGAGGCAGTCAATCTTCATCTACCTCGCGACCAAGCAGTCGGGCTAATACCTCTTACTTCGCCTTGGGGCGGGATCATGTGGGTCCACCCGGATCTGGTCCCAAACCTGACACATTAAGCAGCGCCTCCCCCCGTCAAGTCTAAAATACGAAAAATTATGTCCTGCCGCATGGTTTATCCCACCGCTGAGGAGGCCTGGGCAGGGGCAACCAGGTCAAGTCTTGATTATCAGCGAGATTACAAAGCTCCCGACGTCAATGCACCTCCAACTACTATACATGTTGCGTCTGATCCGGGTCTATCCCAACCCCCACCAGTGGACTAGTCCAAACAAAAAAAGGTACGCTTCGATAAGCCGTTGCATAAGGAAATGACTCAGGAACTGGAAAAGCCCTACAACTTTGACGTCTTGGCTCAACTATCCAATACGCTAGCAAAGTTGTCATTATTTGAGCTTCTATGGCTCTCCAGAGACACTCGACTTCTCTTAGCGAGGCATTGTAAAATGCCGACGCCTACCTGGCGCAGGTTAAACTACCACTTGAATATCCAGCTACTTGCCCCCACTATAATAGTATCATGGAGGCAATACCCAATATCATGATCTCGCAACAAGATATGTTGCTAAAGAACAACTGGCATGATCATCCCCTGTATTACATCGAGTACATCGATGCTATTAAGGTAGACCAGATTCACATCGATCCCAGTTCATCAATCAGCATCATCCTGCGGAGTTTGATTCATACCTTGGGCATCCCGATGCATCGGCTGACAGCCACTAATACTACCATCAATGGATTCAACCCATAAAGAAGCTACCCTTTGGACAAGATTTGCCTGAAATGCCAGATCGACGAATTGAAGACAAAGGTCACTTGCTATGTCATTGACATGAATGTATCCTATAATGTCCTGCTGGGATGACCTTGGATACACTAATACATGATCGTGCCATCAACTCTATACCAATATCTAAAGTATGTGGACGACCATGGCATGACCAAGACATAATTTGCGGACGTAGACCCATTTAAAGGGGGTCGAGGCCTACTACTTTGATTCAATCCTCTACAAGCAAGTCCACCGAGATGAAGGCGACAATGATGCAAACGATGAGGCAGAGGCCGAGACTACACCAATGAACCCTTGAGAGTTCGTCTAAAGGCACGTGTTTCCGACACAATTGCCCCTTTGTCGTGAAACTGAACAGGAAGGCACACGAACCTTTAGTAGTCCGCCTTCGCAGGCCGAATCGACTATCAAAAAAATATTCGACACCGTCTACAACATTCAAACCTCTGGTCGTTCACCTTCATAGGCCGAATCAACCGCATAGTGAACATCTGGCGCCGTCTATGCCTATGGTCATTCGCCTTCGAAGACCACCAAGGGAAGCTCCGACACCTCCTACAAATTTCGAACCCCTGGTGGAAAAATTGCACAGGAATCCATCGAAGCCTTCGCTTGCGCTGGGGTAGCCCTTGAGAATGATGAACTTGAGGAGTGCGTGGCTACTCATGCTAACGTCCCTTCTCTCGATAATTTAATCCCCGAAGAGAAGTTACCCTATTTTATTAATAAAGGGTTATCTTTGAACTACTCCGAACTTGCACATATAAGCACCTTGTGAAGGACCGTAAAGCAAATCTAAAGGGGGTGAATAGAGCGCAGCTGAATAATCTACCCAATTAAAGATTATCAGAATGAAGGCAGTTACTAACTAATAATATATATACATACAGTAAAGTAAATCAGTAAAGTAGAGAGAGAAAGCAAACACAAACACCAAGATGTATAATGGTTTCCCTTTGAGAGGACTAGTCCAGTCCCTAGAACTCAAGCTCGGAGTTTTATTCACTATAATCACCAATAGTAAATTACATAATTTGATTCGAAGGCTTGCCACTTCTTTACACTACGAGGTTTGATCCGAAGTCTCGCAACTTCACAGCTAGAGAGAGAGAGAGAGTAACTAATGGAACTAAGCTCTTTACAACTCTGAAGACTTCTAGACCGAGACTACACTTAGCATTAGGAAGGCTAGGGAGTTTCTCTTGGAGATAGAAAAGTTAAGGCTTAGATGTTTGCTCATAATAGGATAGAAGATTAAGAATCGTTGAGTGAGTAGAAATATAGAATTCCAATCGTATTTATAGTGTATAGGCAAACAAAATTTAGCCCGAATTCGGATGGAGTTTAATTCAAATTTCCAACCGCTGGGACAAGAAATCAGGAGCTAATTGACCTGATTGATTTCATACCAAAAGGGTAACCGAGTTCGGTCCGAGTTCGATCCGAGTTCAGCATGAGTTCGTCCAGAGTTCGGTTTCTAAGTATGGTAGACTTTGTTAATGAATGTGGCCTGATTTGGTGGATAGGTTCTTTGGTTTATTTGAGTGGACTAAGTATTTGGGTATAGGTACTTGGATTTGCTAGTGCGACTCAGCTTACATCAGTCCTAGACTCAAATAAATAAAAGATTATATTTGAATAGACGTAATACAGACGACATATAATAGCAGTGTTGAGGCTTCAGATCGTGACATATCAATGCATGGTTTAGTTAACTATCAAAATCAAGTTGACTGAGATCGGATGGGCCAACAATCTCCCATATTTTGATAATTGACAAACTATGAATGATACTGCAAGTCTTTAATATGCAAGGTTCTCCCGTAACTGTGGAGCAGTTGATATGCTGAAGGCAATGTCTGTCAAGTATCATCTTGTATGCTAGTATCATGTATGTCTTTCTCCCCCGTTGTCATTTGATCGAAATTTTATGCTCCCACGAAATTGGTAAGATGACAAGAAAAACAAGAGAGTAAAGTATATACATGATAATATATAATGACAAAAGAAAATTTGCTTGAAACTTTATTCATTTGAAAAAAAAACATACAAAAGCAGATGTGTAGTGGAAACATCATAGTAGAGCATCTAAAAGTAAACTTTTTAAACATTCAAATCCATTGAGTAACTAGTTGTCATTTTCTTCATCTTCATCATCAGGTTCAACTATTCTGTTTGGATCAAAGAAGGCATCAGCTGGATCCAAATTTCACTGAACATAGGGGTGATCAATGCGAAATCCTTGTTGATTCGGATTATGGAGAATCAGAAAAGGTCTGACTGGGTGCTTCGATAGGGTGTACTGGATGTCTATCAAAGTGTTGCCAAGAGCCTAAGTCTAAAGAGTTTGGCAATGATCAGTAGCACGATTGCGTATATCTTCTTTGTGGAAGCTATCATGCAATAGATTGAAAATAAAGGTTTGTGGTTGTTCATCAACATGTGGGACGGAATCAACAGGATGAGTGTTTGAGTTTGATGAAGAGTTATAAGGTAGAAGCATAGTTGGCTCAATTCGCCAAATTCTATTGAGGTATAAAGGTTCCTTAAGATTTGAACAAGTATCCAATGGTATGTCAAAATAGCTAAAAATGGTTGGCAAGTACATGACGTATAGTAGTGGACGCCCTTTCTTGCGACATTGAACCATTTGAGATAAGATGGTCTGAGAAACATTAAAGTTAATGCCGAAATATAAGTGATATAAAGCTGATATTTCTATATAAGAGACCTCATCAAAGTAAGTCTTCTTAGGTAAAAAAGTTGAAAGGATAATACGATGCATTTCAAAGAAGTGACCATTCAAACATCTAGCATAAAATTTTTCAGGTGGACATTCAAGAGGGTGACAAAGGATATTTTTGAAAGAGTTTAGAGTTAAGCCATGGTTTAATTGAACTTGCATGATGTTGACTAAGGTTTGCCCATCAGTGAGAATGCGTAGGATTTTACCCAAGTTGTCCACATCAAATTTAAATGGAATGCCACAAAATCTAGATGAAATAGTATCATGTTCATATGTTAAGTTACAATAGAATATTTAAATAGCATTGGTGTAAATATTGGTACGGGTCGTAACAAGTTCTTCAAGTTGGAGTTTTTAAAGAATAGGTAGATAGTCTTTGTATTGGAAAGAAAAATCAATAGGATGGCCAAGACAGATGTGTCTCTTAGAGAAGTTATTAAACCAGTCAGTTAAAATTTTGAGGCTTCGAAAAGTAAAACCGTCAAATTCTCCTATATTTGGCATAACGGGACAGAAAAGAGAGTCGGAAAAGGAATCTATTTTCCTTTTAGGGGCCATTGGAAGAGGATGTTGGAGGAAAAACTAAGTTTATTTGTGCAGAAGGTGATGCTTTTCGTTGGTCTGAATGAATGAGCCATGAAAAGATCTATAAATAGAGTAGTAGAAACCTAAATTAGGAAGAAGATTAAAGACATAATATATTCTGGAATTAAACTAACCGAGTTCGGTCCGAGCTCGGCCCGAGTTTGGTCCAAATTCTGTTGACATTTATTTCCAGAATCTCAATATAAATTTAATCGATATTATGACTTTCTTGACTTGATATAAATACAGAATAATAAGTGCAGAACTTAAATTGTACGTTTTCAAGAGTTTAAATCATCTCAAAGTAGCTGTAGGAGCCGGATCCCAGCTAGCGGTGGTCCGAAGATACTTAAATACCGTGTCGCATAAGGTTATTTACACCTTTTTTGACAAAAAAGCCCTTTCAACTTGTAACCAAAATTTTCAAAACTTTTTAAAAGTGTGATAAAAAATTTGTAAAGCATCTTATGATTCTTATATTTTATTAGAATCCAAAAGACCTAATTCTCGACGGATAAAGTTGAATCAATCTTTAGCTAAAGGTTTAGTAAAGATGTCTGCTAATTGATGTTTCGTGTCTACATACTCTAAACAAATATCTTCGTATAATTGATGATCCCTTAGAAAGTGATGTCTGATTTCTATGTGCTTAGTGCGGGAGTAGCATACTGGATTTTTGATGAGATTAATGGTGCTAGTGTTATCATAGAAAATAGGAATATTCTTATAGTGCAGATTGAAGTCTTCTAGGGTTTGCTTCATCCAAAAAATTTGAGCACAACAATGTCCTGCGGCGATATACTCAGGCTCAGTTATTGATAATATAATAAAATTTTGTTTCTTGCTAAACCAGGAGACTAGAGACTTTCTTATAAAATGACAGGTGCCGTTGTTGCTTTTTTAATCGACTTTCATCTAGCAAAATCAGCATCCGAGTAACCAGCAAGGTCAAATAACGTGATTTTGGGATACCATAAGCCTTCCGACAAAGTTCCTTTAAGGTATCTAAAGATACGCTTAACTACGCACAAATGTGATTCCTTAGGATTAGCCTGATATCTAGCACAAAGGCATACAGCCAACATAATATCTGGGAAACTAGAAGTTAGATATAACAAACTACCAATCATACCTCGATACTTACGTATGTCTGTTGGTTTACTGCTTTCATCAAGGTCAAATTTAGTGAATGTTGCCATTGGAGTTCTGATTGTCTTTGCATTGTCCATGTCGAACTTTTTGAGCAAATCCTTCATGTACTTAGCCTAATGAATAAAGGTTCCTTGAGAGTCTTGCTTGATTTGTAATCCTAGGAAGAAAGTCTATTCTTCCATCATGCTCATCTCAAATTTACTCTATTACCAAGTCCTCAGGATGATCTGTGGAGAACTTTAGTCTCCTTGGCAGAATTTTTGGATGACTTGTATTGTTTGTATCTTCAGATGTCATGTTGGTTACGGGTTGACTTCCTTCATCGTCGTTGTCTTTTAGCACTTGAGTGTTGTGTTCATCAAATGTAACATTGATTGATTCTTCAATAGTCAAATGAGTTCTTGTTGAATGCCCTGAATCCTTTACTTTTGGTGGCATAACCTAGAAAAATACCTTCATTGGCCTTGGAGTCAAACTTTTCTAGATTATCTTTGGTATTAAGAATAAAACATTTGTAGCAAAAACTTTAAAGTAACTAATTATGGGAATTCTACCAAACCAAACTTCATAGGGGATTTTCTTCGATATAGGTCGAATAAGTACCCTATTTAAAACATGGCATGAAGTACTTACAGCTTCAGTCCAAAAATATTTCGGAAGGTTATACTGATTTAACATAACTCTAGCCATATCGCCAAGTGTTCTATTCTTCCTCTCTACAATACCATTTTATTGTGGAGTTCTAGGACAAAAATTTTTATGAGAAAACTATTTTTATTGCAAAATCTTTTGAAATCACTATTTTTGAATTTGCCTCCATGATCACTTCGGATACGAGTAATCATGAAACCTTTTTTCGTTTTGAACCTTTATGTAAAAAGTAACAAATTTAGAGAATGCTTCATTTTTTTTTGCAAAAAAATAAACCCATGTGTATCTAAAAAAATCATCAATAATAACATAAGCATAAAGCTTACCGCCAAGACTGGCAACTCTACTGGGTCCAAACAAGTCCATATACAAGAGTTGTAGAGGTCTAGAGGTACTTACAGAGTTGATTGATTTAAAGGAAGATTTAGTAGCTTTATTCTTTTCACAGTCAGCACATACCATATCTTTCCTGAAAGTAATCTCTGGTAAGCCTCTTATGAGTTTCTTTGTGGATAGTCTTGCAATAGTGTCCATGTTTGCATGTCCTAGACGCATATTTCATAGCCAGCTGTCATCTTTATTGGCGTATAGACATTTGCATGCATTGTCAGTATCTTTTGTAAGATAGAAAAAATATATATTGTCTTTCCTGATCCCTTCAAAGATAACCTTACCCGTGGATCTTTTCTAAATAGAACATTTATTTTTAACGAAGTTAATATCATAACCGTGGTCAGCTAGATGACTGATGATGAGTAGGTTATGTTTTAATTCTGTTACTAGACAAACGTCTTTAATAACAGGATAGGGAGGAACATCTATATTACCATTACCAATAATATATTCTCTGAGGTTGTTGTCGAAGGAGGCATAACCTTCTTTCTTCATCGATATTGTTGCAAATAGGTTAGCATCACCAGTCATATGTCGTGAGTAACCACTATCAAGAAGCCACTTGCTTCTAGCATGAGAGGGTTAGTCCATTAATAAACCGAGTTATAGATGTAACCCTTGGTACCAATTTCTTTGAGGGTCCCGCTGTGTTAGTTTTTGGTACCCATGCATAAACATTTATATCTACTAACTTCCTTGTTCTACAGAATCTAGATATATGTCCTTTCTTACCACAATAGTGATATATAGCTGTGTGATTGGTGCTTGGTACAACATGATAGATATGATTGTATAAAGTAGTTTTTTGTGGTCTATGTGGATAGAATGCATGATTGTGTAGGATATTTCTTTGTGGTCTTCATGGATATTTATAATAAAATATATGATTATGTTTGGTTCTATGTGTATGATATGTTCTGAACATATGATTGCATGAACTGTTATGCATGTAGGTAGGAGCATAGCTGTGAGTGTTCTTTTGTCTTGCTACGTGTCTCATGTTAGGTTGGGTGGAGGTTTGTTCGACCTGTTTACCCAATCTAATCTCTAATCTTTAGAGGTAGCATATACTATATCATATTTAACAGTGAGTGCATCTATTCTATATGCAACAATTGAATAATTCTTCTTTTCATATTCGAGTTCTTCCTTAAGTTTAGCGTTCTCCTGAGAGATCTTGTCAAGATTGGCAAGTCCCTCGTGGAGGTTAAGCTTAAGTCTAAATTCTCGTCTGAATCGTTAGAGGTATCATTTACTTCACTTAGTAAAGATGTTAGTCTCTCTATTTTAGTCTAACATTCTTGAACATCTTTCTTAGCATATTTATACTTATTTCTAAGTTTCTTAAAATTATCAAGTAGATCACTAAAAGCACTACCTAGTTCATCAAAAGTAAAATCATCATAAGAGTTTTTATCTGTTACCTGATCAGCTAACGCCATGAAGCATAGGTTTGCTACTTCTCGAGGATTTCCTTCTTCAGATTCACTAGCTTCACTTTCGTACCAAATACCAGTGTTTGCATATTTCCGTGATGATGTTCTTCTGGATGAGTGATTGTGGCAATTTTCTTTTCTTAGGGTTGGACAATCTTTCTTTATATGCTCTGTCTTTGTACAGTTGTCTCTTCATCACTGTTGTCAGTAGGCTCATTCTTCTTTGATCTCTCAAGCTTTAGAATTTTCCTAAAGTTTTTATTGGTCAGGGCAACTTTCTCATCTTGAGACTCATTATCGTCGGAGTTATAGTTGGTGACCTTTTTGTGATGTGCCTTAAGAGCAATCTTCTCCTCCTTGGGAGTGGGTTCTTCAAATTCCTTGAGATCCAGCTCGTGAGTCATTAACTTGCCCATGAGCGTCTCGAAGGTCATCATGGTAAGATCATTCCCTTCTATGATTGTAGTGGCCTTGGGATTCCAATTCTTGGTGAGTCCCTTGAGTATCTTGTGAATCTTCTTATGATTGCTGTACTCCTTGCCAAGTGATAATAGAGGGTTGACGATATCGAGGAATCTTCTGAACACTTGAGTGATTGTCTCATTTTGTTTCATCTTAAATGCTTCATACTCTTGTGTTAGATGACTTATTTTTGATTCTTTTACTTGGGAGGTTCCTTCATGAGTGACCTCAAGTAGTTTTGATACTTCGTGCGAAGTTCCGCAAGTGGAGACCCTGTTAAATTCAATTCTGTCTACAATACAAAATAGAGCGTTAATAGATTTTTTATTAAGACAAGCTTGTTTATTTTCGGTGTCTGTGTGCTTATTATGAGGTTTCTCTACAAGTTACCATCTATGACTATTCTATGTGGCTTCTTGTATCCTTCTACTACTACTACTACTACTACTACTACTACTACTACTACTACTACTACTACAACCCAAAGATCAAAATCAAGTGACTTTAGGTAGAAGCTCATACGTGTCTTCCAGTATGTATAGTTAGTACCATCAAATAGGGGTGGCCTATATATGGATTGGCCTTCACCATTGTTGGTATGGATCTAACAGTTGCCATAAGTCTCTTAGAATGTTAAGCCAAATATCAAGAGAACTAGCTCTAATGCCAATTGAAGGACCGTAAAGCAACTCTAAGGAGGGGTGAATAGAGTACAATGGAATAATCTACCCAATTAAAGATTATCAGAATGAAGGCAGTTGCTAACTAATAGTATATATAAAGACAGTAAAGTAAAGCAGTAAAGTAGAGAGGGAAGGCAAATGCAAATACCAAGATGTATATTGGTTTCCCTCTGAGAGGACTAGTCCAATCCCGGAACTCAAGCTCGGAGTGTTATCCACTATAATCACCAATAGTGAATCACAAGCTTTGATCCGAAGGTTTGCCACTTCTTTACACCACGAGGTTTGATCCAAAGTCTTGTAACTTCACAGCTAGAGAGAAAGAGAGAGAGAGAGAGAGAGTAACTGATGGAACCAAGCTCTTTATAATTTTGAAGACTTCTAGATCGAGACCACACTTGGCACTAGGAAGGCTAGGGAATTGCTCTTAGATATGGAAAAGTTAAGGCTTAGATGTTTGCTCATAATAGGATAAAAGATTAAGAATCGTTGAGTGAGTAAAAATATAGAATTCTAATCCTATTTATAGTGTGTAGGCAAACAAAATTCAGCCAAAATTCGGATGAGGTTTAATTTAAATTTCCAACCGTTAGGCCAAAAAATCAGGAGCTAATTGAACTGGTTGATTTCATACCAAAAGGGTAACCGAGTTCAGTCCTAGTTCGGCATGAGTTCAGCCAGAGTTCGATTTCTAAGTATGGTAGACTTTGTTAATGAATGTGGCCTGATTTGGTGGATAGATTCTTTGGTTTATTTGAGTGGACTAAGTATCTGGGTATAGGTACTTGGATTTGCCAGTGTAACTCAGCTTACATCAGTCCTAGACTTAAATAAATAAAATATTCTATTTGAATAGATGTAATACATCTGACATGTAATAGCAGTGTTGAGGCTTCAGATTGTGACATATTAATGTCTGATTTAGTTAACTATCAAAATCAAGTTGACTAAGACCGGATGGGCCAATACCTTGTATTTTATGGAGCATGGTCTGGGCCTTCATCTGCAAACATATGTGACTACCACCTATGCAGTAAACCAGATCCTCCCTAGTCAAGGTTTCTACTTCACGATTCCAACAAGGAGAAGGGGATACAAACCCATCATATTCGGCAGGGTTGAATGCCCCCGGTCCTTCACCTTGGAGGAACAAGAGCCAGTACCCGACACTGGCAAAATATAACTCTACCGGTTCAGTGGTCAAGCCAAACATATCATCCTAACTATGGGTTATGATCTTAAAAATAATCAAGGTTTAAACTACGGCAAGGGCCGACGGCTGCCCCTGCGTCTACCTGCTCCCACAAGAAAGCCGAGGATTACTACCATAAAATCAAGCATGGCTTAGGGTACGTAATGCATCCCACAACCCCTGAAGGTTTAGATGAAGAAGAGGTTCACTCCCACTCTTTGCAATCTTTCGCTTGGGACTCTGATGTCAGTATCGGGAAAATACTTAAGCAAACATTATCTGCCAATACGGTGTCAACTGACCCTGAGGAAAATGACGAAGATCCACAAGAACTCCTTAAAGTAGAAGAGTGGGCCCAATCCCTAGATGCACAATGGGAGATGCGGTTCGAACAACGAGAATCTCCTACCGAGGATAAAGTCGTATAAGTCAATCTGGGCAACGAATCCTTCCCCAAACCTATCTTCGTCAGCAAAAGTCTATCCAAAAAAGATCGAGAATCCCTGCTGCAGCTCATCAGGGAAGACATTGATGTCTTTGTTTGGAGCTACAAAGATATGCCAGGACTGGACCTCCAAATCGTGGTATATAAGTTTATCTTTTATCGTACGCCAAGCTTGTCAAACAACATCAACGACGGTTCCGCCCGGATATTTTGAACGCCATCGAAGATGAAGTCAACAAACTGATCGCTAGTGGCTTCATCCTTGAGGAACAATATCCAGATTGGGTGGCCAACATCGTGCCCATCGTCAAAAAGAACAAAAAGATCCGGATCTGCATCAACTTTTGTGATCTAAATTCGGTGTGCCCTAAGGACGAGTTTCCTCTTTCGATCGCTGACATTATGATCAACAATACTTGTGGCTTTGAGTGCATATCCTTTATGGATGGATTCTCTAGATACAATCAAATTAATATGTCTTCCAAAGATGAGAAATATACATCACTCAGAATACCGATATGAGTATACTGCTACACTATCATGCCCTTCTGTCTAAAGAATGCCGGTGCTAAATACCAACGAGCTATGAGAACCATTTTTCGTGAACATCTATGCAAGATAGTGGAATGTTATGTTGATGACATCACTGTCAAGAGCTGCTCCAAAGATGATCACCTCAGGGACTTGAAGACTGTGTTTGACCTCATATGTATGCACCAGCTTAAGATGAACCCTGCAAAATCTTTCCAAGAAGTCTCCAACGGCAAATTTCTGGGCTTTATCATCACTTCCAGGGGTATTCACCTAGACCCCGACAAAACTAGAGCAATCCTAGAGATGAAGCCGCCAAATAACCTCCGGAAACTCTGTGGCTTACAAGAAAGGTTGGCATACATCAGGAGGTTTATATCAAACATCTCTGGTTGTTGTCGGCCGTTCACCCAGCTCATGAAGAAAGGTATCTCCTTTGTCTGGAATGAAGAATGTCAACACGTGTTCGAAGACATCAAGGAATACATATCAAACCCTGCAGTGATAGTAGCCTCGGTCATGGAAAAACCCTTCATACTTTTTGTGCGTGCAATAGATCACTCCCTCGGCGCTCTTTTATCCCATAATAGTGATGTGGGTCACGAACATTCCATCTATTATCTTAGCCGAATGATGGTTGACGCGGAGCATAGGTACACCCCTGTCAAAAATGAATGCCTTGCTCTGGTATTCGCTATTCAGAAGACTCGATATTACATGACAGGATAAACCATTCTTGTGATCTCAGGAGTCAATCCTCTCAGAGTTCTCATGACCAAACTAGGGGCGCTTAGTTTCTGCCTGGCTACCTGGGTGATACTACTATCTCCATACGACATGGTGTTTGTCCCTTAGAAAGTAATTAAGGGCCAAGTACTGACCGACTTCCTAGATGCACATCCGGTGCCAGAAACCTCAAAACTCTACGAAGAGATTCTAGACGAAGTGGCAAACTTAAACGTGACTTTGTACGAAGCTATCTGGTAGATATTCTTCGACGGCTCTTTGAGAGCAGGGCCCAAGGGCAATATCTTTGTTGGAGTTGGGATAGTATTAATCTCCCCTACAATCTGGTCATTAATCGAGCTTATTCTCCCATGGAACCATGCTCCAACAATATGGTAGAATACAACACTCTCATTATTGGACCCCAACTAGCTAAACAAGTAGGGGTAGACTTTAGAGGCATACGGTGACTCCAAGCTGATAGTCAACCAAGTCCGAGGTGAATATAAAGTTTGGAATGAAGACCTAATTCCGTATCACCAAGCTGCGCTCGACATTATCTCAACCTTTAAGGAATTCTTCAATGAGTATGTCCCTCAGTTACAGAATGTCGAGGCTGATGTCCTGGCCAGCCTCGCTGCCTTCGTGGCGGTTCTAGACAACAACCATCAACTAATCACGGTGATCGGTCAAGAGCCGGTCTGCCCAAAAAATAACCTCTGCCTATGTCTGAGCCATGCGACATAAGTACACACTAATACCCAGGACTGGAGACTCTCATTCATTGACTATACGGTCTATGGAATCCTACCCGAAAATCCAAAGGAAGCTACTTCAATCAGAAGACGTTCCCTCCGGATCTATTACGATACAGCTACCGAAATGTTGTATCGTAGGTCCTATGACGGCCTTCTACTACTATGCATATCGAATGTAAAAGCAAAACAGTCCCTTCATGAAGCTTACGATGGCATCTGTAGTGTACACCAACTAGCCCAAAACTACATGACCGCCTCTGGAGAATAGATTACTACTGGCCCACAATGGTAGCGGATGCCGTCGACTATACAAGGAAGTGCCAAGCGTGCCAAATCTATGCAGACTTCACCCACCAGCCATCGGAGTTCCCACACCCAACGGTAGAATCCTGGCCGTTCGAGGCATGGGAAATGGATATCATCGGACCAATAAGTCCACCTTTGTCTAAGGGGCACCGGTTCATCCTGGCCATCACCGACTACTTATCCAAGTAGACGAAAGCAGTACCACTCGTAGAAGTCATCCAACGTGATCAACTTCGTCAAGCCTCATGTCATATACTGCTTTGGCTTGCCACGAAGGATCATTCATGATAATGGTCCACAGTTCGCAAGTTATACATTCTACCGGTTCTGCGACAAAAACTGGATTCAGAATGTGGCTCTGACTACCTATAACCCAGCAGCAAATGGGTTGGCTGAGGTATTCAACAAAACCATCATCAAACTTATCAAGAAATTCGTGTCATCCAACAAGTGCGACTGAAATAAGAAGCTGGTGAATGTCTCTGGGCCTACCGTATAACGGTCCGGATAGCTACAGGAAGTACACCATTCTTTTTGGTATACGGGAGCAAAGCGGTCCTCCCCCTCGAGATCCAAATCCTTTTACTCTGAGTGGATCTCTCTAATTAGCTAACCATGGACGACAACCATCGTCGACGACTATAAGAGTTGGAAGCACTCGACAAAAAATGACTCTTAGCTCAGCAGCACATTGAGTTGTACCAGACGCGTCTCTTTGGAACCTTCAACAAATGGGTAAAGAAGAGGACCTACTAAGTGGGTGATCTCGTCATAACCATAAGGAGACCGATGGTTATGACCCACAAGACAGCCAACAAATTCTAGCCCAAATAGGAGGGCCCGTTCATCGTAGAATCAGTATTCTCCAACGACGCCTAACGGCTCACGAAACCTAACAGCGACTTGCTCATGATGCCTATCAATGACAAGTTCCTAAAAAAATACTATATCTAAACTTGACTTGTACTTCCCTCATCACCAGCAAGACAATCCAGATATACATCTTTACAGACTTAGTTCTTCATCCCCAGCAAGTGCCTATGTGTAATATTTTCTCATTCTTTATAAATTCTTATAAAAGCCATCATCTGTATCCAGGAGTCCTGGATACATAACGAATGATGGATCCTCAAAGTTACCCCAGTGGAGCAGTCCTCAGGTCTACTCGCACACTCCCGCAGTGACCACTCAAAATTAATCTCGTTGGACGCTAGCCATGTTTATATTCCCTCTGAGCTATCGTCCCACCAATCTCCCTAACGGAGCAATCCTCAGGTGTATCTTCATATTCGGATATACCACACTCAACAAATAACTCCTTAGCGAGTTTCTTAGACATCGATTCATGTTCATATTATCTCTGAACTACTGTCCTAATATTTCTCCCCGACCTAGTTTGTCATTTCCATATTACCTCTGAGTAAACTTTTTGGGTCTTGGCTATCGATCATCACGTCCATATTACCTTTAATATCAATTTTCATCTCCACTTATCATCCGTACTCACCAAGGTATGCCAGCAGTGCTAAGTCTACCAAAACTGCCATGTCCAAATCACCTCTGGCAGCTCAAACCTATTGCTTGTACTCAAAGTGCACAAAAAAGTAATAGGTCCAAAAATGGTCACGTCCACATTACCTTTGTCCTATTTTTCTTCATCCCCACAGAGTCATATCTTACCACGTCCACATTACCTCTGAGTAAGATATTTTCAGAACTTTTTCATGTCCATATTACCTCTGAGTAAAGTTTTGCTTACCGACTTTCTGCTATCACGTTCGCATAACCCCTGATAGTGCTAGTCGTTTCAGCTTATTACCCGTACTTAAGGTACGCCATGGGTAATAAGTCCGTAACTCAAGAGTTTGCCATATTCATATTACCTCTGAGCAAATATTCTTGCCCAATGACTTTCTACCACCACATCTATAATACCTCTTTTGGTGTCAGTCGTTCCAACCTATCATCTGTACTAAACCCTAGGTACACCAAGGATGATGAGTCCACAAAAAATTCCACAGCAGAATTATCTCAAAACAATCATATCCTTCTTACCTCAAAATTGTTTTTCCACAAGAACTCCAGTCCCACAGAAGTTTATTTTACCATGTCCACGTCACCTCTGAGTAAGATACCTCTAACGAAATACCAAGTTCGCCACGTCCATGTTACCTCTGAGCAAACATCCCTCCAAACAGTCTGCTATCAAGCTATTCTAGACCCCTGATAGTGTCAGTCATTTCAACTTATTATCCGTACCCAGTCTTAGGTATGTCATGGGTAATAAGTCTACCAAAATTCTTCAGTGGAATGTCCCGAGAGAATGCAATTTCCTACTACGCCCACATTACCTCTAGTAGAATGTTCGCCTTCTTGACCAAGTCAAAACTCTCTTTCATGCTTCTTTTTTAAAGTATTTCAAAACTTGTTCAAGTTTTAAAAACTTTGAAGGGGGTCTTGTAGAAGCATAGAAAATCTAAGTCCATGCACCAGAAGATCCGAGTCTAGGATAGCTTGGGCACTCAGCTCAAGTTCAGTACTGCATATCACCCTCAGACATATGGGCAATCAGAGTGGACTATCCAGACTCTCGAGGATATGCTTCACACTTGTGTTTTGAATTTCGGAGGCTTTTGGGAGGATCATCTTCACCTAGTAGAGTTTGCTTATAACAACAGCTACTAGGCCAGTATCAAGATATTACCGTTTGAAGCGTTGTATGGATGGAGATGTCGCACTCCGTTATCATGGGATGATGTTGGTGAGAGAGCCATATTGGAACCAGAGATGGTCGTGGATGCAGCTGAGAAGGTAAAGCTCATCTGGGATAGGGTTCGAGTGGCACAGGACAGACAGCCGCATTGAGCCGATAGTCACCGAAGACCATTAGAGTTTGAGGTATATATTTTATTTATATTGCTTGTAATTGCTTTTTTTAGTTAGAGTGCTAAGGCTGTGTGTCGTGCTAGGTTGGCGATCTGCTATTCTTGAGGATTCTTTGACACAGGATACGATTCGCTTTGGTGGAGATAAAAAGCTTAGTCCATGGTACATCGGACCCTTCGGTATTTTATAGAAGGTTGGTGCAGTGGCCTACAGACTAGACTTGCTGCCTGCATTAGAGGGAGTGCACAACGTGTTCCACGTGTCGCAGCTGAGACAGTACATGGTAGATCCTAGCCATGTACTAGATCACTCAGAGATCGAGATTGGTCCGACTCTCAGCTACCCAGAGCAGCCCATGGAGATTCTGGATCGCAGGGAAAAGGTGTTGCAGAACCAGACGATTCCTTTGGTGTGCGTCGCATGGAGGCATCACTCGCCAGGAGAGAGTACCTGGGAGCGAGAGGCCGCGATACGCGAACGATATCCTTATCTGTTTGAGCCGTGAGGTATATTTTTTCTTTCTTGTATTTTTCTAAGGTGGGTAGGATTGTCACCCTCACTTTTTTAGCTAGGGGTAGTTTGATAATTTGACATAAGTAAATAATTTTAACAATAAATATTTATATTGGTGTGTTATAGAAATTATTTGATGATCGTATTAATTATTTAATTATTAGTGAGTTATAGATTAAATATAACTTGTATTAATTATTTTGTTAGAGGCTAGTCCAATATATTAGACTTGTCATGACAACTAGTGAGCTTAGCTTGGATCCAAACTCATTAGACCCATCCTTATTAATTAATTAGGAGGGTTAGACTAATTAGAATTAGTGTAGAACTTCCCAAAATGCCTACCCTTAATTATTTTATAATTCACCATTGGAGGGCAAATTAGACAATACAAGGTTGCTTGGAGAAGGGGGAAGTGGTCGGCCCCTATAGGGAGGTCTTCTCTCTCTCTCATCTTCATTTGTCTCTTCATTTTAGAACTAGAATTTAGATCCCCAAATTTTTTTTTCTTTTTCTCTATCAATTTCTTCTCATTTCACCTCTATTTTTTCTCTCATTCCCTTTAGCAAGGAGCATTGAAGTTTGGATTGGCAAGAAGCACTAGGAAGAGGAACTTGTGGCAAGGATATCGTGTCCGGATCGAGTCCATGTTAGTTTTTATTGAGAATCCATCTCCCAATTGATAATTTTTGAATTCCTTCTTATTCTAGCTTCTAAATTATGCCTGAGACCTCTAGGAACCACTACATTGGCATATGCTACCTATAGGGACAAGTTTTAGGCTATTTGGACACCAAATATGGATTCTACATAGATTTTTGTATGTGGTTTAAGGGAATTACGAGATTGACACATCAAGTGTGTGTCATGAAACCAATTAGATCTAATTAGACTTAGATTAGAGTTATGGAACTAGGTACAGGTCCACAAATGGATACGTGTAGGCTGTATTATGGTATTTTGTGATACGGTTCGATACGGGGTCCAATTTTGGGTATTTTACAGAATTACTCTTCAATACTCACTGTAGCAAGTTACTTTAGTTATATAATAGTGTAATTGATATGTATTAGTAATTATTATGGTGAAAATTGGGTTTTCGTGTTCTATTGAGAAAGTATCATAGGAATCTTGATATTGCACTTGAGGTATTTGTTTAATTGCCATGCTAGGTACTCATATATATATATATATATATATATATATATATATATATATAGAGAGAGAGAGAGAGAGAGAGTATTAACATTATGTATATGTATTCTATTGTGTGTGTTATATATATAGATAGATGGATGTGTTGAGTTTGCGGGCATGTGGCAGCGTGTGTGGAAGGGAGTGGACTGTGCAAGTGTTCACTGTGTGTGTGTGTGTGTGTGTGTGTGTGTGTATGTGTGTATGTGTACTTGTAGTAGGATGGGGAGTTGTGTCATCTGTTATAGCAGTAGTTGCGTGTATGTATGGATTTGAAGTAAATCAAGTGACTGTAGTGTGTGAAGTGCACAACAGTAACTGTAGTGAGTGCCATGGGGGTTGTTGGGTACATCTGGATTGGCCATCTATGTGAAGGTGGTGGTGTATCAATTGTGACTGATAACTGAAGGGGATCAGGCATTGGATGAGGGTCAGCAGCAACTATATTGCTGTGGTAAGGCAGTGGTTGTTTCATAAGGGAAATGATACTTAAGGTATTGGTTGGAGGGTTTTAACTACTGTTAGCAGTAGTAAAGGGTCGAGCAATTGCAGATTAGTTGCTACAATAACTCAATGCTATCAAGGGTAACAACTGGAAACAGATGGACATCTAGAGGCTCTGGCAAGTATAGGAGGAAGGGGAAGTTAAGTTCATTACCAGAAATATTAACATGAGAACATCATTTGGAAGTATAAAAAATACTCAGGCTATGTACGACAAGGGAAGTCAAAGTGCAGACTTGTGCACTATGATTCCAGTGTTGGATGGACAGGGACAGTTGACTGAATTGGGGGAGGAGTTGGTATCAGTTAGATATTGGTACTAGGTGTATCTGTGATATCCCAGGTTAAATGGTTAGTTAAAGCTAGGTTAGTATAGCTACCAGTTAGTTATCAGTTAGTGATGCTAGTTAACTAGAGTTTTATAATTGCTAGTTAATTAGAGTATCAGTTAGCATACCTCTAAGTAGAGTATCAGGCAGTATTTTGGTCCATATTATAGTAACTAATGAATGTTTAGGCTGTTGTTTAGTTCATTGTACCAGTAAACATATTGAATAGGTATCAATGATACACACAAGCATGCGTATCAAGGCATATACTTTGATATGTGTTGTGTGGCACCTATGTTTGGTAGTAGCAGTTTTATTGGTTCTTAGACAACCAGTTACCTGGATGATCAACTGAGATCAGTAGCAGTTAGTGTCAGTCAGTGGGTTTCAGCTAGAATTGTTTATAAGATAGATATTTAGTGATTAGTTAGTATAACTAGTGTTGCTAGCATTAAACTAGATAATTAGTTTTAACCTTAGTACAACCTAGTGTAACTAAGTTAAGCTAGTAGTAGCTAAATAAATGACCAAGATAGACCCATTAGCTAGTAGTGATCCTAGAGTGGACCTAGAAGCATGTTAATGCATTCTTAACTTGCTTTCTATTTATTACACCATATTGATATAATATTTCCTAAATAGGATTAGGTAACACCAGCTTGGGATCGAGAGACACCTTTGCTCAGGACCAGAGGCGAGTACATCACTCTGTTAGTTTTTACTTCATGATAGTGTATATATTGCATGTTCTAGAACTGTATACTTGATTCCAACATAGTAGTTACGCTGACTGGTACTAAATGGATCATGACAGGAGATGTTATCTCTTACCATGTTCAGTTGGTAATCATTCACATATATTTTATCATGTGTTTCGGGTATTGATTTTAGTGTACTTTGTGTTCACACACTACTCGTGTTCAGTGTGCCCATATTCGTATTCGTAACATGTCATGATTGGATCCATTGGTATTGGTTGGGATGGGGAGTAGGAGTTGGTTATGTGATCAAGCCCAAGTGTATTCGTGTACATGTTGATTACATATGACACGTGTAATCGAGTTACCATATTGTATTCATGTTCAACCCTAACCGATCATATAATTAACTTGTACTCTATAGCACATTAGTTAGTTTTATTTATTTCCACTACTTGCAGATATTTATATTGCCTGCTCTTCTTTCCAGTACATTACCTGTTCACTCTAGTTCATTATATTCTGATGTTTAGTTATCTTGTAATATTTTCTATTATCTTTTATATATGCTCGATTATGTATTTAGATCTACTTTTAGAGGTATGTACTTTGCTCCAATCCTGACTGGATATTTTTTTTAGATGATTGGCTAGTGGACCAGTGTCCCACCTACTTTGGGCCACAGGACGATATTCCATTAGAGGATACTCCTTTAGAGCAGGAGAACCTAGTACCCATGCAGGTCAAGAGTCACAATTAGAGCGATATCGTAGTTGTGTTCACCTAGAGTACTGCTACGAGCCTGCTTTAGGATGTAGGATATAGGTTGTGAGTATACTCAATCAAAACTAGGGAATAATTCCAAATATCTATTTTGCTATCCTTATCTATTGAATGCTTGCTTTACTTTGAATAATTCTGTCCTTCTTTGATGATATCATATCTTACTCAATATTGATTCCTTGTTCAATCTATCTTTAGGATACCGCCAAAGACGCGTTCCCAGCACTCAGGTATAATATCAGCGAGGTCAGTCACTTTGTCGCCTCTGAGGGCAGTACCAACAGCCACTCTTCCAGCAGCTACATTGCAGAGGTCTGCTTTACCGATCAAGTAGGTATTTTTGCAGTAGATTTTGGGGGTACTCCGCCTCCGGTACAGACGGCAGCACCGATAATTTCAGGGGATCTTCTATCCTCCACCACCCGTAATCGATCAGACACAAATGTTTGTACACTTTCAACAGATGATGGAGGCACAGCTGCGCCAGTCATAGGTTATGAGGAAGGGCATTAATAATGATCACCAGATTGCGCTTGCAGTAGTCGAGAGAGTCGCCTTTGTCCAGCCACAAACGACAACACCTCAGTTTACCCCACAACAGCCGAGGCTAGAGACTATCATAGATTTTAAGAGGATGGGGCCGAAGGACTTTAAAGGCACAGAAGGGATTATTTATGTTAATGATTGGATAGAAGACATTGACTGAAACCTATGACTGGCGCAGATTCTAGAGAGGTTATAGGTAGAGGCCATAGGTTCCATGATGTTTGACATTGCATTGACTTGGTTCAGGACGGACCCCAGAATATCAGCACCAGGACTTACTTGGGAAGCTTTTAAGGAGCTCTTCAAGGAAAAGTTCTTTCCAGAATAGGCTCTGACATCTCTAGAAAGCCAGTTTCAGTACCTTATTCAGGGAGGTATGATGGTAGATGAGTATATGGCAGAGTATTATAGATTAGGCCACTTTATGGAGGGGCAGAACCCCATAGGAAGGGCCAGGAAGTTCAGGAAGGGCCTGAATAAGGAAATCAAATCACATACGAATGGAGACCCCATCATTACTTTTGAGGAGATTTTGAGGCAGGCACAGAGGGTAGAGGGTGATCTAGAGCTTGTTTCTAAGAGGCCGAGGGACATAGGAGGATCCAGTACTAACACGGGTATAACGAAGTGGCCAAACTTCCAGCAGCAGCATTAGAGACACTTCCAGCAGCCTAGGCAGCAGTATCCTGGACCAGCTAGAGCCCAGTGCAACAGACACACCAAATCCAGATGTGAGCTATTCCTTGCCCATTCTGTAAGAAGCTAGGACATAGATAGGATGCGTGTAGGATAAGATTGGGCCAGTATTTATTCTTTGGATCAGGAGACCACCAGTTGAGGGCTTGTCCTAGAGCTCCAGCTCATCCAGCTCAGGACGGAGCCCAGGCACAGAGAGCACCCGCGAGACCAACAGCAAGACAGCAGAGAGGGCCTTCTCTACCACCATAATAGCAATAATTCACTCAGTACCAGTAGCAGCAGAGAGAGGAAGATTTTTGTGGAGCTATGGTGGAAGAGCAGGAGCTGCCACATCCATTGATTGCAGAGTATATGGACGTCTTTCCGGAAGATTTATCGAGGTTGCCACCAGACATAGATGTGGAGTTCTCTATAGACTTAGTGCTAGGAGTTGAGCCGATATCACAATACGTCTACAGAGTGAACAACAGTGAAATGGTAGAGTTGAAAAAGCAGGTGGACGAGTTGCAGGACAAAGACTTCATCCACTCTAGTTCATCACCATGGGGTACTCCGATATTATTTGTATCGAAGAAGGATGGGTCGGTACGCATGTGTATCAACTATAGGGCATTCAACAACCTCACTATCAAGAACAAATATCCGTTGCCGCGGATTAACAATTTATTTGATTAGTTGAGTGGAGAGAAGGTATTCTCAAAGATAGACTTGAGGTCGGGGTACCACCAGGTAAAAGTGAAGAAGGAAGACATTTTGAAGACAACTTTCACGACTCGGTATGGAGAGTTTGAGTTCTTAGTAATGCTTTTTGGGTTGACCAATGCCCCGACGGTATTCATAAACCTGATGAATAAGGTGTTCATCAGTACTTAGATCAGTTTGTAGAAGTATTCATTAATGATATACTGATTTATTCAAAGACCCCGGAGGAGCATGAGAAACTCCTGAGGATAGTTCTAGAGACCATCAGGAAGGAGAAGCTTTATAGAAAGATTTTGAAGTGTAAGTTCTTTCTTGATAAGATTGAATTCCTCGGGCATGTGATTACAAGAGACAGAATCTCAGTAGACCCGAAGAAGATATCAACAGTTGAGTCATGGTCTACCCCGATTTCGGTGGCAGAGATTAGGAGTTTTCTTTGATTGGCAGGATATTATCGGAGATTTATTTAGGATTTTTCTAAGATTGCGGAGCCGATGACTAGGCTAACCAGGAAAACGTAGAGTTCGTCTGGACTGAGGAGAGTCAGGCTACTTTTGAGGAGCTGAAGAAGAGATTGACTACAGCTCCAGTATTGATGTTGCCCTCAGGGACATGAGGATTTTCTATATATAGTGATGCATCGGGTAATGGCTTGGGATGTATGTTGTAGCAGAATGGGAAGGTGATTGCCTATTCTTCCAAGCAATTACGCCCGTATGAGAAGAATTATCCTACCCATGACTTAGAGTTGGCAGCAGTTATTTTTGCTCTTAAACTATGGAAGCACTACTTGTATGGAGAGAGGGTAGAGATCTTTACAGATCATAAGAGCTTAAAGTATGTGTTTAAACAGAAAGAGCTCAACATAAGGCAGAGGCAGTGGTTAGAATTGATGAAGGACTTCAATATATCCTTGCAATATCATCCAGGGAAGGCCAATGTCGTCGCTGATGCCTTGAGCAGGTATCCAGTGGCTATGTACTTGACGAGAAATATGTACTTGTTGGCCAATCTTGATAGCTTAGGTATTAAGGTACTAGTTTCTGGAGTTGCAGCACAGATGTGGGGACTTCAAGTACAATCAGAGTTGATGGACCGGATTCGAGTCGCATAGTTCAAGAATAAGTCTCTGAGGAGCATCAGAGCACATGTCGGGATAGGATTGACAGAGGACTTTAGTATTACAGAGGATGGATTATTGCGGCACGGTACCAGATTGTGTTTGTCGAGTGGAGCGTTGTGCAAGGAGGTTCTTCCGGAGGTGCATCGATCTCAGTACTCTATGCATCCAGGTGCCAACAATATGTATAGGGACATGAGAGAGCATGTTTGGTGGTATAGTATAAAGAGGAAGGTAGCTAGCGTCATATCCAGATGTTTGGTATGCCAAAAGGTAAAGGCAGAGAGATAGAGGCCAGGTGGATTACTTCTGTCTTTACCTATTCCAGAGTGGAGGTTGGAGCATATGATGATGGACTTTGTTTCGAGGATTCCGTGTTCTCCAGGAGGTAAAGATACAATTTGATTCATCGTAGATAGGTTAACCAAATTGGCCCACTTTCTGCCATTCAAAGTGAGAACGTCTACTAAGAAGCTCATAGAGATGTATGTGCGTCAGATAATTATATTACATGGAGTTTCTGTTAGCATAGTCTCAGATCGGGATAGTCGCTTCACATCCCACTTCTGGAGGAGTTTGTAGGCTAGCTTGGGCACTCAGCTCAAGTTTAGTACCACATATCACCCTTAGATAGACGAACAGTCAAAACGGATTATCCAGACTCTCGAGCTTCACACTTATGTTTTGGATTTTAGAGGCTCTTGGGAGGATCATCTTTAAATGGTATAGTTTGCTTATAACAACAGCTACCAGGCTAGTATCGAGATGTCACCGTTTGAGGCATTGTATGGACGGAGATGTCGTACTCCGTTATCATAGGATGATATTGGTGAGAGAGCCTTTTTGGGACCAGACATGATCGTGGATGCAACTGAGAAGGTGAAGCTCATCAGGGATAGGCTTCGAGTGGCACAGGACAAACAACGACATTGGGCCGATAGTCACCGGAGACCAATGGAGTTTGAGATATAGATTTTATTTGTATTGCTTGTGATTGCTTGTTTTAGTTAGAGCGCTAAGGCTGTATTTTATGCTAGGTTGACGATCTGGTGTTCTTAAAGATTTCTCTGATACGGGGCACGATTCACTTTTATGGAGACGAAAATCTTAGTCCACGGTACATCGGATCCTTCGGTGTTCTAGAAAAGGTCGGTGTAGTGGCCTACAGACTAGACTTGCCACCTATATTAGAGGGAGTGCACAACGTGTCACAGCTAAGACGGTACGTGGAAGATCCTAGCCATGTACTAGATTACTCGAAGATCGAGGTTGATCCGACTCTCCGCTCCCCAGAGCAGCCCGTGGAGATTCTGGATCACAGGAAGAAGGTGCTGTGGAACCAGACAATTCCTTTGGTGTGCATCATATGGAGACATCACTCGCCAGGAGAGAGTACCTGGGAGCGAGAGGCCGAGATGCACGAGCAATATCCTTATCTGTTTGAGCCGTAAGGTATATTTCTTTCTTGCTTGTTTTGATTGCTTTTGGTAGTTAG
This sequence comes from Iris macrosiphon, assembly GCA_036927795.1. NCBI lineage: Eukaryota > Viridiplantae > Streptophyta > Magnoliopsida > Asparagales > Iridaceae > Iris > Iris macrosiphon. The sequence continues at coordinate 65,443,715 of JAYESA010000013.1, forward strand.
TTTCTTCCTTAAATTTTGGGGACAAAATTTTTCTAAGGTGGGTAGGATTGTCACCCTCACTTTTCCAGCTAGGGATAGTTTGGTAATTTGGCATGGATAAATAATTTTAGAAATAAATATTTATATTGGTGTGTTATAGAAATTATTTGATGATCGTATTAATTATTTAATTATTAGTGAGTTATAGATTAAATGTGACTTATATTAATTATTTTGTTAGAAACTAGTCCAATAAATTAGACTTGTCATGACAACTAGTGAGCTTAACTTGGATCCAAACTCATTCGACCCATCCTCATTAATTAATTAGGAGGGTTAGACTAATTAGAATTAGTGTAGGACTTCCCAAAATGCCCACCCTTAATTATTCTTTACAATTCACCATTAGAGGGCAAATTGGACAATGCAAGGTTGCTTGGAGAAGGGGGAAGTGGTCGGCCCCTATCGGGAGGTCTCATCTCTCACTCTCCTCTTCATTTGTTTCTTTATTGTAGATCTAGAATTTAGATCCCCAATTTTCTTTCCTTTCCCCTATCAATTTTTTTCCCATTTTGCCTCCATTTTCTCTCTCATCCCTTTAGCAAGGAGCATTGGAGCTTGGATTGACAAGGAGCACTAGGAAGAGGAACTTGTGGCAAGGAGATCGTGTTCGGATCGTGTCCACATTGGTTTTCATTAGAAATCTATCTCCCAATTGATAATTTCTGAATTCCTTCTTATTCTAGCTTCTAAATCATGCATAAGACCTCTAGGAACCACCCCATTGGCATATGCTACCTATAGGGACAAGTTTTAGGCTATTTAGACACAAAATATGGATTCTACATAGGTTTTTGTATGTGGTTTAAGGGAATTACGAGATTGACACATCAAGTGTGTGTCATAAGATCAATTAGATCTAATTAAACTTAGATCGGGGTTATGGAACTAGGTATATGTTCACAAATGGATACGTGTAGGCCGTATCATGGTATTTTGTGATACGGTACGACACGGGGCCCAATTTTGGGTGTTTTGCACAATTATTCTGCAATACTCACTGTAGTAAGTTACTTTAGTTATATAATAGTGTAATTGATATTTATTAGTAATTATTGTGGTAAAAATTTGGTTTTGTAGTTCTATTGAGAAAGTATCATAAGTATCTTGACATTGCACTTGAGGTATTTGTTTAATTGCCATGCTAGGTACTCATATATATATATATATATATATATATATATATATATATATATATATATATATATATATATATATATATAGAGTGAGAGAGAGAGAGAGAGAGTATTAGCATTATGTGTATGTATTCTATTGTGTGTGTTATATATATAGATAGATGGATGTGTTGAGTTTGTGGGCATGTGGCATCGTGTATGGAAGGGAGTGGATTGTGCAAGTATTCATTGTGTGTGTGTGTGTGTGTGTGTGTGTACTTATGGTAGGATAGGGAGTTGTGTCATCTGTGACAAAAGTAGGTGTGTGTGTGTGTGTGTGTGTGTGTTTATGGATTTGAAGTGAATCAAGTGACTATAGTGTGTGAAGTGTACATCAGTAACTGTGGTGAGTGCCATAGGAGTGTGTTGGGGACATCTAGATTGGCAAGCTATGTGAAGGTGGTTGTGTATCAATTGTGACTGATAACTGATGGGGATCAGGTACTGGATAAAGGTCAGCAGCAACTATATTGCTGTGGTAAGGCAGTGGTTATTTCATAAGGGAACTGATACTTAAGGTATTGGTTGGAGGGTTTTAACTAATGTTAGCAGTAGTAAAGGGTCGAGCAACTGCAGATTAGTTGCTACAACAACTTAATGCTATCAAGGGAAGCAACTGAAAAAGAGATGGATAACTAGAGGCTCGGACAAGTGCAGAAGGAGGGGAAAGTTAAGTTCATTACCAGAAACACTAACATGAGAACATCATATGGAAGTATCAAAGATACTCAGGCTATGTAAGGCAAAGGAAAGACAAAGTACAGACTTGTGCATTATGATTCCAGTGTTGGATGGACATAGAAATTGACTGAATTGGGGGAGGTGTTGGTATCAGTTAGATGTTGGTACTAGGTGTATCAGTAATATCCCAGGTTAGATGGTTAGTTAAAGCTAGGTTAGTATAGCTACCAGTTAGTTATCAGTTACTGATGCTAGTTAACTAGAGTATTATAATATCTACTTAATTAAAGTATCAGTTAGCATACCTCTAAGTAGAGTATCAGGCAGTATTTTAGTCCATATTACAGTGACTAATGTATGTTTAGGCAGTTATTTAGTTCATTGTAACAGTAAACATATTGAATAGGTATCAGTAATAAACAAAAGCATGTGTATCAAGTAGTATACTTTGATATGTGTTGTATGGCACCCATGTTTAGGAGTAGCAATTTTATTGGTTCTTAGACTGGATGATCAACTGAGATTAGTAGCAGTTAGTATCAGTCAGTGGGTTTCAGCTAGAATTATTTATAAGATAGATATTTAGTAATTAGTTAGTATAACTAGTATTGCTAGAATTAAACTAGATAATTAGTTTTAACCTTAGTACAACCTAGTGTAACTAAGTTAAGCTAGTAGTAGCTAAATAAATGACCAAGATAGACCTATTAGCTAGTAGTGATCCTAGAGTGGACCTAGAAGCATGTTACTGCATTCTTAACTTGCTTTCTCTTTATTACACCATATTGATATAATATTTTCTAAATAGGATTGGGTGACACCAGCTTGGGCATCGAGTGACACCTTTTCTCAGGACCAGAAGCGAGTATATCTTTCTATTAGTTTTTATTTCATGATAGTGTATATATTGCATATTCTAGAACTGTATACTTGATTCTGACACAATGGTTACACAGACTGGTACTAAATGGATCATGTCAGGAGATATTATCCTTTACTATGTTCAATGGGTACTCCTTTATATGTATTTCATTATTTGTATCGGGTATTGATTTTAGTGTACTTCATGTTCATACACAGCTCGTATTTAGTGTGTCCATATTCGTGTTCGTAACGTGTCGTGATTGGATCCATTGGTATTGGTTGGGGATAGGGGAGTAGGAGTTGGTTATGTGATCAAGCCCAAGTGTATTCGTGTACATGTCGATTACATATCACATGTGTAATCAAGTTACCATATTGTATTCGTGTTCAACCCAAACCAATCAAATAATGAACTTGTACTCTATGGCACATTAGTTAGTTTTATTTATTTTCACTACTTGCAGATATTCATATTGCCTGCTCTTCTTTCCAATACATTACATGTTCACTCTAGTTCATTATATTTTAATGTTTAGTTATCTTATAATCTTTTCTATTATCTGTTATATATGTTCGATTATGTATTTGCAACTGCTTTCAGAGGTATGTACTTCGCTCCAATCCTGGCTGGTTATATTTTTCAGATGGTTGGCTAGTGGACCAGTGTCCCACCTACTATGGGCCACATGATGGCGTTCCATTAGAGGATACTCCTTTAGAGCAGGAGGACCTAGTACCAGAGGCTGAGGAGGCTTAGACTTATTGTTTAGACTTGTACTAGACTTTATTGAGGTTTTTGGCATGTATATATATATATATATATATATATATATATATATATATAAGCCCCCTCATTTTGGTTTAGGGATAATTTAGTAATTTGTAATTATTTTTATTATTTTATTTAATTAGATAGATTTAAAGAATTAATTTCTAAAATCCTTTTTAATATATATGACACTTTGCCATGGATTTGATATTTTGAGCAATGTACGACCTTTTTTCTTCCAACAAAATTTTTAATAATAATTTTAATTGAGTCTAATATAGTTGGAACATAGATGTTTTATTTATTTGATCTCCCCCATGCTCCAAAAATATTAGCGAACGTCTAGAATTACGGTTACCGTAAAATTATTTCATTTTGACTAGAACTTGATCCAAACCCAACCCAAACACATGTAGTCATGCAGTGCACCCAAATATTCCTATATAAATATATATTATATATATTATATATATATATATATATATATATGTATATATATATATATATATATGATATTTAAATTAATTTATTTTTATTTATAGGAGTTTTATCTATAGAAAGTTGTATATGTGCCATCCTAGTTGGCAAATAACTACCTAACCACTTTCCTAACCAACCCAACAACCAAACCTTATCCAATCCTAACGATAACAACCAACCCCACCCTCTCATTTTCGGCCAAGAGCAGCCCCCCTTGGCCGAACCTCATTAGCATTAGGATAACCCCCTCATATATTTAAATTTATTTAAAAAGGCCATATATATATCAACTTACCACTAAACCCTATCTCTAACCATATCAAATTATTTTTCCATAAGCTAGCCGACCCCTCCCCTGTAACACCCCGTTCCGCTCAAGCGGACTGCCGTCTCAAACGGCAATAGTGCAACTGTCCCGACCCGTCTTGCCTCAAAAGAGAAGCAAAAGATATCCAGACTTGTCCCTACAGGAATCCGACTTGGACTTTCAGAGGCTCGCTTGACGTATCGCTCTACCGAGGCGAATCATCGCTAAGGTGGGTGGCTACGGTGAACTTGTCTTTGCTTAGCCAGCACACATAAAATCTGGAATGTTTATGCTAGTCGCTAGGTGATTCACCCCCTGCATGCTAATAAATCCAACGCACCTAGCTAAGGGAATAATCCCAACTTGTATTGCTTGCTAGAACATGGAAATGAAATACTGCTTATATATTCAGACCCTCGCATGCTAAGTCCTTAACAGTTTTAACTCTCGGCTTACCTTCGGGTCTGAGCAACGTGCATGCTTATGTTCCTTAGAAAATGCATGCTTGTCTGCTTGAATGTTGCCTTGTTTTCATCCAACTCCGGGAGACTACTAAGTAGTCGTTCCGTGCATGTTTGACCCTGCAAGTATCCGGGACCGTTAGGTCACCAGGCAGCCCCGAACCAGGGGAATGCATCAAGACAAGTTAATCACTGTACAGAATCATGATTCAAGTATCTCTTGTACTCGTGTTCTTGTGTGCACTCGTGTTCTCTTGTTCTAGTGCACTCTTGTTCTCGTGTATCTCGTGATAATTGGAAAGACCCAACGATTGTATGTCACGGACAACTCAGAAACGAGGTATAATTCCACGGACGGTCACCGGGGCACTGGGACCGATCCGATCCGGATGGAACTCACGTATTGTACAGTCTATTGTGCTGGACAAGATGGCATGCAGCGCTCCTTGTTCTTTTGCTGCATACCATTCTCTCCAGTGACTGAACCATATTGTATAGTACATTGTGCTGGACGGGATGGCATGTAGCGCCCCTTGTACTTTTGCTGTATACCATTACCGCCAGTGACTATTGTCCTTTATGGCTATGCCAGCGACTCTTGTTCATATAGATAAGTCATCCTCGCTTAGCGGCTATCCGCGTGCGAGTCACTGCATCGCATCAAGAACAACTAAACACCTGAACGATCCTGTTAAAATGACCCTCGTGTTTGCATATGCTTGCCTCCTGAATGCTTATACTTATCGTGCGTGAATTAACATGTTTGCCTCAATGTTTGCCTTGGACAGGGAAGGAGATGGTAAGTTGGTAAGTCTCGCCGTGTTTCCTCAAACATCGCACGGTGCACTGCCCGACACGTTAGGCTATTCAATGTCTGCATGAAACTGATCCTAAGGCAACTAGAAAGACAACTTAATAGTTGTGCACGGAACCTGTATTACGTGTTTGGATTTGTCGAACGGGCGAGTAGCTTCCCCACCAGTGCATTCAATGTACTGATAATCCAGCAGTTTGTGTGCAGGGTACGGGAGAACCTCGTTCGGTGCGGATGCCTCCAACGTGCGTGCTAAGACGTGGACATCACTCCGAAGCAACGGTGCATCCGGAACTGAAGCACATATACAAGACATAATATTGTGAACATAGCCCGAACTCGCCTGAACATCGCCTGTACAATCATTCCACAATTATAGCCTCTTGGTACGATTTTATGTTTCAGAGAGAGAGGCTTGAGCGACTTGTAATCTCGGCTATACGCCGCCTGTAACACTTGTTCATATCAATAAAAGAGTTGCTTACTTCAAACTTGTGTTTCAATGCTTCCGCTATATTTGTCAACTCAGAGAACTTGTTATCGAATCGCTATGCATTCATGACTCCACTGCACTCGGACAATCTGTGCGACTCTGTGGCTTAGAACTCTTGCCGCCAGCCAATGAACCATGGCCTTGCACGGGCGTGGATTACGCTCGTGTGACATCACGCCCGGATGGGTCAAGCGATCGTTCCGCGGGAGCGCTGGCGAGGGTGATTCCCGCCTAGCGGGAACGGCCGAAATAGCCTACGGGAGATCGGGGCGTGACATGTTGGTATCAGAGCCTGGCTTCTACACCTTTGAACTTCGATTCGATATCTCTGTTTCGAAAGCTCGTTCGTGGGTTATGTGCATGCTCTCTCTCAATGCCTCGATGGGATGTTCCAACAATAAGTCTAAATACTTTCAAAATGTGTTTTGAATGATATGATTGCTTGTCTGGTTGTATGCTGCGAGTGGCCTTTGTGCCAACCTGTGCGAACCCTTGAGAGTATCGCTAGTAGCTTGTCCGATTTTCACTAACTCTAAGTTTGGTTGAATGCATCTATTCGAGGGACACCTTGAACTAGTGCACCACCCAAGACTTAAGGAAAGGTGAAACTCGAGTGCTAAGACTTCGCTATCACTGAGCTGGTTGACGTGCTCACGCTAGAGGGTACCTTCGAAAGTGCGCACGATCCAGTCTAAGCGATATGCTGATTTCGATGCTTGTGCAAGTGAATCTCCAAATGAACAAGTACAATGACTTGTCTAGGATTGCCTCAACCCTAGATCACTGCTTGTCCTTAGTAAGTCTCGAGGACGAAACTTTTTCTAAGTTGGGTAGGATGTAACACCCCGTTCCGCTCAAGCGGACTGCCGTCTCAAACGGCAATAGTACAACTGTCCCGACCCGCCTTGCCTCAAAAAAGAAGCAAAAGATATCCAGACTTGTCCCTACAGGAATCCGGCTTGGACTTTCAGAGGCTCGCTTGACGTATCGCTCTACCGAGGCGAATCATCGCTAAGGTGGGTGGCTACGGTGAACTTGTCTTTGCTTAGCCAGCACACATAAAATCTGGAATGTTTATGCTAGTCGCTAGGTGATTCACCCCCTGCATGCTAATAAATCCAACGCACCTAGCTAAGGGAATAATCTCAACTTGTATTGCTTGCTAGAACATGGAAATGAAATACTGCTTATATATTCAGACCCTCGCATGCTAAGTCCTTAACGGTTTCAACTCTCGGCTTACCTTCGGGTCCGAGCAACGTGCCTGCTTATGTTCCCTAGAAAATGCATGCTTGTCTGCTTGAATATTGCCTTGTTTTCATCCAACTCCGGGAGACTACTAAGTAGTCGTTCCGTGCATGTTTGACCCTGCAAGTATCCGGGACCGTTAAGTCACCAGGCAGCCCCGAACCAGGGGAATGCATCAAGACAAGTTAATCACTGTACAGAATCATGATTCAAGTATCTCTTGTACTCGTGTTCTTGTGTGCACTCGTGTTCTCTTATTCTAGTGCACTCTTGTTCTCGTGTATCTCGTGATAATTGGAAAGACCCAACGATTGCATGTCGCGGACAACTCGAAAATGAGGTATAGTTCTACGGACGGTCACCGGGGCACTGGGACCGATCCGATCCGGATGGAACTCACGTATTGTACAGTCTATTGTGCTGGACGAGATAGCATGCAGTGCTCCTTGTTCTTTCGCTGCATACCATTCTCTCCAGTGACTGAACCATATTATATAGTCCATTGTGCTGGACGGGATGGCATGTAGCGCCCCTTGTACTTTTGCTGCATACCATTACCGCCAGTGACTATTGTCCTTTATGGCTATGCCAGCGACTCCTGTTCATATAGATAAGTCATCCTCGCTTAGCGGCTATCCGCGTGTGAGTCACTGCATCGCATCAAGAACAACTAAACACCTGAACGATCCTGTTAAAACGACCCTCGTATTTGTATATGCTTGCCTCCTGAATGCTTATACTTATCGTGCGTGAATTAACATGTTTGCCTCAATGTTTGCCTTGGACAGGGAAGGAGATGGTAAGTTGGTAAGTCTCGCCGTGTTTCCTCAAACATCGCACGGTGCACTGCCCGACACATTAGGCTATTCAATGTCTGCATGAAACTGATCCTAAGGCAACTAGAAAGACAACTTAATAGTTGTGCACGGAACTTGTATTACGTGTTTGGATTTGTTGAGCGGGCGAGTAGCTTCCCCACCAGTGCATTCAATGTACTGATAATTCACCAGTTTGTGTGCAGGGTGCGGGAGAACCTCGTTCGGTGCGGATGCCTCCAACGTGCGTGCTAAGGCATGGACATCACTCTGAAGCAACGGTACATCCGAAACTGAAGCACATATACAAGACATAATGTTGTGAACATAGCCCGAACTCGCCTGAACATCGCCTGTACAATCATTCCACAATTGTAGCCTCTTGGCACGATTTTATGTTTCAGAGAGAGAGGCTTGAGCGACTTGTAATCTCGGCTATACGCCGCCTGTAACACTTGTTCATATCAATAAAAGAGTTGCTTACTTCAAACTTGTGTTTCAATGCTTCCGCTATATTTGTCAACTCAGAGAACTTGTTACCGAATCGCTATGCGTTCATGACTCCGCTGCACTCGAACAATCTGTGCGACTCTGTGGCTTAGAACTCTTGTCGCCAGCCAATGAACCATGGCCTTGCACGGGCGTGGATTACGCTCGTGTGGCATCACGCCCGGATGGGTCAAGCGATCGTTCCGCGGGAGCGCTGGCGAGGGTGATTCCCGCCTAGCGGGAACGGCCGAAATAGCCTGCGGGAGATCGGGGCATGACATCCCCTCTCCCTCACACGTGGAAACAACCCCCCCTACTATCTCACCCGCACAACATCATCTCCTTCACTAAAAATTCCCTCATCTCTTTCAAAAGCTCTACTTTTCATTATTCTTCCACCATCTCTCCATCCAAACCCCATTAAAACCTTCAAGAAGAACCTCATATTCCTCATAAATATATCAAGAACCCTTTTTATCATCAATAACCCATCACAAAAGGAGTAGCAAGCCAAGCACAAGCAAGGAGGAGTGTTTCTTGGACAAGAAAAATCACCATTCTCCAATCCTCCAAAGGTTTCGGTAAATTTTAATTCCTTCTTTCTCAAATCCTATGGCATGATACTTTTAGGTTATGTCAAGTTATTAATTTAGAACCCATATTTTGTCATCTTTTTCTCATATTATAATATATAGATTTTTCATGATAGTTTGATGATCAATTTGCTTGTCGGTAGAACTAGTTTATGACTTTTGATGCAATTTCTTGAGGGAATCATATTAATTATTAAAAATGAATTAATAGGTTTTTAATTGCTGTAAAATAAGTATTTTAAAATTTATCCTCTGTTATTTTAATGTCAAATATGAATCCTATAATTAAGGGCCACTAGCGTAGGTTTTTAGGTAATTTTGAGACATTATTTTGCTAGTAAATAGATGATATTTTGGATGAAATAAAGAGGTAAATATTTTTTAAGATTAGAACAGAATCTAATATAATATAAATAATCTTTTATAAATATAAATTATAATAATGGACTGGCAATATTCCGAACAAGTTTTGGACAAAACTAGTCAACCTAAAGTGGCCAAAATCTTGAAATATGTTGATTTTGTCAAATATGGAATTTATTGCTAAAAATTTATATAAATCTTGTTTAAATATGGAATATATGATTTATTATGATTTATGGTAATGTCCTTTAATTGGAAACTTAAACTTAAAATTTTGAAAGTCAAAAACCAAGAAACTAGGTTCTGATACCCTACAAAAGTAAAGTAAGATGTTAGGAATAATATTGGACTTGGTTGTACATGACAAAGAATAAAATTATATAATTAAGTTGTAATTACAAGAATTCGTGATTGGACCCTTAAGCGTATTAATTGATTAATAGGTCAATTGAATCCTGAAGGAGTGGATGCGGGATCATCTTTACTACCATTGACTGCAGAACCAGACAATTGTACCTTGCCAAGATATTTACAGTCCTAAATTATTTATTTGATATTAATTATGCATTAAATATTATATTTGTGTGGCTTATTGATGTACTTGTTGAGCCTATGGTCGTTATACGATACCTTATGTCCGAACAAGATTCGACTACTGACATCCTCTACGGAGTCGAGTATCGTAGTTAGAGAGTCATTCTTTCAAACCCATGATTTGTGCATATGTTATTTGCACATCCGACCGTAGGACACTTGAGACGATATTCCTGTGGCAGAGTCTTTCTCGACTTGTTCGTGGTCCTTGGACTCTAGATAGGACTACATGATGCATGCTATAGTATTATCGATAGTTATATATATTGAGTATGACTTGTGCTGATAGTTAGAGGTCATGATCTTGCGTGTCTTGATTGAGATATGAGGTTACATTGGGTGGGGAGAGTCTTCATCGTGCTCTGGGCATATTTTACTTATTACTAGTTATGTGTATTAGGCTTTAGGTTCCCTATGCAGAATCTAAGGTATTATATTTATATATACAGCTTCCTCCTGGTTCCCCCACACAGAGCCTTGAGTGTACTATTAGATTACGGAAGTGTCCTTTGAGATCTTTCGTGAGTACCAGCCCGGAGTACGATACCATACTCTCATTTGCATATCACATAGTTGGTCGTAGTAGCTTTTTCCATTTTTATAACATTATACTATTTATTTCTGGCTTGTTATTTTCTTGTACCTTGTTACGTCCCTCTAAGGACCTGGTCCTCTGCCAGTTTTTACAGCATAGACGATTATGGAGCCTTTGGAGTTACTGATGTGTGTTGCTTGTCATGCGGGCATTGGTGTCAGGTACTTATATTATTTCTACCAGAGTTATGATTATTTATTTATATTATTTATTCATCTACTGATGTAGTCTAGTTTTTATAGACTCATATTTCTTTCTCGAGTCTATTCGAGCTTATATGTTACTGGACGGCCGACTTTAGCACATGTAGTTTATTCTTGATATTTTATTCTTTATGTGGATTGTGATATAGATATTTGCAGTATTCTTAGATAGTTACCCTTATTATACAGCTTATACGTATTCGAGTTAGACCAGAGTCTGGTGGAATGCGTAGCTGGCATATTATGCATTCCTAGTCCTACGTACTTTGGGACTGGGGCATTACATATTTTTGTGGTAGCCCATGCAGGTCAGAGCATATTATTTTGGTTATGTTATTGTGCCGAGCGAGCCTGCAGTTAGGATAAGGTTGTTAGGATCTCAATCCACAATTGCTATTGAAACTTCCTTTGATTTCTAATATCGTCCTTGAACCTCAAAATTGTAATCATCCATACTTTCTTGAAACTCTTATTCTTTGGTTCTTATTTTTTTTCTAACTCGGAGAGACGAACATTTGTGCGCGATGATCTCCCCAGAAGAAGATTTTTGTCAAGACGAAGAAGACATATTTGATAGATTATTTATAAGTAGATGGTTACCTGAGTAGTGAAGATTATGGTAGATAATTTTTAGATATTAGAGTGAGAATAGATTAAGACATTACCACAGGAAACTAAAACAAGATTGACTCTATCAATTACTTAGATTAGAAGTGATGGGTTACTATTAGATAAACCTTTTAGATGTATGTGAGTGATTTTATTTTAGGATATAATATTATTATTTTTATAAGATGGTTTGATCTAAGATGGGTAGGCTTCTCGACTAGCGAATTAATTTGGAGGTTAATCAATTGATAAAGATAATAATTATCAAATTTTGGTGCTTTGATGCTTAAACTTCTATATGATAAAAAAATGGGGTGTTTCATTTTTAATTGAGAGAAAAAAAAATGATGAGATAATTAGCTAGAGATTTATTTAATTTAAAATTTTAAGGCAATTATGATGTAATAGATTTAAAATTTTAAATTAAAATATTTTGAATGAATTTAAATGTTGTGGAGTTTAAATTTTTAAGGATAAACATTAATTTAAATAAATGGTTGAGAATTTGATATGACAGCATTGACGATTTTGTTAAACCATAAGTTTTGAAGATTATGATATGATTGGATTTGTGTTTAAATATAAAAGAGATTATGTGATGAATTTAAATTTAGATTTTAAGAATCTTGAGGCATTTAAATTTTGTGGGGTTTAAGTTTAAAGATTTTGATAAGATTTGACTTAGAATCTAAATTTGAGAATTTTAGGATATGAAGAGGCGGCGCATTGGTGAATCTCAATTTGAAGATTTTATAATTATTTTATTGTTTGAGTATTATGTGAAAAATGACAATATAAAGAGAAAAAATGGAGAATTGTTTCTAATTCAAATTTTGTGGATGATAATTTGAATTAAAGTTTATTCAAGAAAATATGCAATTGTTGTATTTAAATTAGAGGATTTGATTTAAACTTGAATGATTGAGATTGAGTTATTAACTAAAGTTTTGAGAAATTTGATTTAAATTAAAAATTTTAAATAATAGAATTTAAACTTTTAAAACTTTGAGAAGAGTTTGATAAAATAGATTTATATTTTCTTGAGAAAATTTTTAGAGGTTAAATAATATTTGGTGAATTTGAGTAAGGTTTGCGATAATTGTTGAATTGAAGTTAAGTAAAAAAACTTATGGTGCAGAAATTGTGGTTGATTATATAAAAAAATAAATATAGAAGAGTAAAATTTGATGGAACAATTTTTTGAATTCAAAATTTTTAGATGAGATTATTTTAAACCATGTGATTGGATTTAAATTTTAAGAACAGATAGAATTAAATTAATTTTTGATATTTGATGAGATAAATATATATTGTATTAAAGATTATAAATTTTGGGAATTTGATTTGATCTTAGAAGGTGGACTAGAATTAGATGTCATATATGAATTAGTTTGTTGGGTAGTTTTATGATTGTAAGGTTTGATGATGTTATAGAGGGTAAAATTGATTAAGTTACCGGTATTATCGTTTTGAGAAAATAAAATTTATTAAAATTTTTGAGAAATTGAGGAGAAGACTATTTGAGAATTGAATTTTAAAATGGTGAAATAAGACAAACTTTGAGGATAAAATTTAAAGGAATTATATAGTAAGATTGAATTTTAAATTCTAGAAATGCCAAGATATACTGGATTTGATTTCTCTTTAAATTTGAAGGACTTAAATCTAGCAGAGTTTAAATTTTGAAATTTAAATTTGGAGAATAGAAATTTGAAGATTGGATTTAAAATTTTGAGTATTAGGTTATTAAATTTAAATTTTGAGAAAATTAAGAAGATTAACATCATATATAGTTGACTATAAGATATGAATTCAAATTATATTTTGAAGGTTGAAATTAAACTCAAGTTTGAGAATTTGAGGACTTGGGATCTTATGGATTTAATTTTGAGAATTTAAAAAAAATTTGAATGAGTAGAATAATAATAAATTTTAAAGGAGAGAATTGAGTTTAATTAAATTTGAGGATTAAATCATGAAGTGGTTAAACTTTAAAGATTTAATTTTCAAATTTAATTAGAATTTTGAGATAAAATTTAAGGAATTCAAGAATAATGTTGAAAATTTTGAGTGTTAGGAGATCAATATAATATTAAAAATTAATTTAGGGGTTGGATTATACCAAAGGAATAACAATATAAAGATTGACTTTATCACTTATAGAATTGACTTTTAAGGACTTAATTTGAATTCCAAATTTGAAGAATTTTTTTTATAAGAGATACGATTGATGGAGTAGATTTCTTTGAATTTTTAAATTTAATCATGAGATATGCATTAGTAGAATTTAAATTAAGGATTATTTTTAACTTTTAAATTTTTAGGTTTGAGTTTAATTGATGTTTGAGGATGACTATTAATTTAAATACAAAAAATTCGTATATATGGCAGTGAGGACAAGACAAATTATGGCTACAAGGACAAATCGAATTATTAAAAAATTTTGAGAAATGACTACAATATGAGATAAAAAATTTCAAGTATGATTTTTTTTTAATTTCATTATTGGATTTGATTTTTTTTTAAGTTTGGATATGGAATTAAATTTGAAGGATTAAATTATTAATTTTGAAGGATGTTATAAATGAGATTTAAATTTTGAGAAAATAATGTTAGATTGTAATTAAGAATTACGACTTGAGAATCTGATTTAAAAAGAAATTTTTTATTGGATTTTAAAATTTTGAAGATAAATTCAAATTTCAAAGATTTACTTTAAAATTTTAAACTGTGAGGATAAAGTAAATTTTGAGGACTTTGTTAAATAACAAAAGCGTTTTGACTTCATGATTATATTACTTGAATTTTAATGGAGAATATATATATATATATATATATATATATATATATATATGTTATTGAAGATCTTAAATTTCGAGGATAAAATTCTTTTAAGGTGGGTAGATTGTAAGTCCCCTCATTTGGAATAGGGATAATTTGGTAATTTATAATTATTTTTATTATTTTATTTAATTAGATAGATTTAAAGAATTAATTTCTAAAATATTTTTAATATATATGACACTTTGCCATGGCTTTGATATTTTGAGCAATGTACGACCTTTTTTCTTCCAATAAAATTTATAATAATAACTTTAATTGATTCTAATATAGTTGGAACATGAATGTTGCATTTATTTGATCTCTCCCATGCTCCAAAAATATTAGCGAACGTCTAGAATTACGGTTACCGTAAAATTGTCTCATTTTGATTAGAACTTGACCCAAACACAACCCAAAAATATGTAGGCATATAGTGCACCCAAATATTCCTATATAAAAATATTATATATATATATGATATTTAAATTAATTTATTTTTATTTATAGGAGTTCTATTTATAGAAAGTTGTATATGTGGTATCCTAGTTGGCAAATAACTACCTAACCACTTCCCTAACCAACCCAACAACGAAACCTTATCCAATCCTAACCATAAAAACCAACCCTACCCTCTCATTTTCGGCCAAGAGCAGCCCCCCTGGCCGAACCTCATTAGCATTAGGATAACCCCCTCCTATATTTAAATCTATTTAAAAATGCCATATATATATCAACTTACCACTAAACCCTAACCCTAACAATATCAAATCATTTTACCCTAAGCTAGCTGACCCCTCCCCTCTCCCTCACGCGTGGAAATAGCCCCCCTTGCCATCTCACCCGCACAACATCATCTCCTTCACTAAAAATCCCCTCATCTCTTCCAAAAGCTCCACTTTTTATCATTCTTCCACCATCTCTCCATCCAAACACCATTAAAACCTTCAAGAAGAACCCCATCTTCCCCATAAATATATTAAAAACCCTTTTTATCATCAATAATCCATCATAAAGGGAGTAGCAAGCCAAGCACAAGCAAGGATGAGTGTTTCTTGGATAAGAAAAAGCATCATCCTCCAATCCTCCAAAGGTTTCGGTAAATCTTAAATCCTTCTTTCTCAAATCCCATGGCATGATACTTTTAGGTTGTCAAATTATTGATTTAGAACCCATATTTTACCATCTTGTTCTCATATTAGAATATATGGATTTTTCATGATAGTTTGGTGATAAATTTGCTTGTCGGTAGAACTAGTTTAGGACTTTTGATGCAATTTCTTGAGAGAATCATATTAATTATTAAAATTGAATTTATATGCATTTAATTACTGGAAAATAAGTATTTTAAAATTTATTTTCTGTTGTTTTAATGTCAAATCTGAATCCTATAATTAAGGACCACTAGCGTAGATTTTTGGGTGATTTTGAGACATTATTTTGCTAGTAAATAGATAATATTTTGGATAAAATAAAGAGGTAAATATTTTTTGAGATTAGAAAAGAATATAATATGATATAAAATGATTTTTTATAAATATAAATTATAATAATGGACTAGTAATATCCCAAACAAGTTTCGGACAAAACTAGTCAACCTAAAGTGGCCAAAATCTTGAAATATGTTGATTTTGTCAAATCTGGAATGTATTGCTAAAAAATTATATAAATCATATTTAAATATATAATATATGATTTATTATGATTTATGGTCATGTCCTTTAATTGGGGACTTAAACTTAAAATTTTGGAAGTCAAAAACCAAGAAACTAGGTTCTGATACCCTGTAAAAGTAAAGTAAGATGTTAGAAATAATATTGGACTTGATTGTACATGGCAAAAAATAAAATTATTTAATTAATTTATAATTACATGAATTTGTGATTGGAC
Source organism: Iris macrosiphon (assembly GCA_036927795.1). Classification (NCBI taxonomy): domain Eukaryota; kingdom Viridiplantae; phylum Streptophyta; class Magnoliopsida; order Asparagales; family Iridaceae; genus Iris; species Iris macrosiphon. The sequence goes on from JAYESA010000013.1 coordinate 65,460,017, forward strand.
CCTTAAGCGTATTCATTGATTTATAGATCAATTGAATCCTGAAGGAGTGGACGCAGGATCATCTTTACCACCACTGACTGCAGAACCAGGCAAGTGTACCTTGCCAAGATGTTTACAGTTCTAAATTATTTATTTGATATTAATTATGCATTAGATATTATATTTGTGTGTCTTATTGATGTACTTGTTGAGCCTAGGACCGTTATACGATACCTTGTGTACAAACAAGATTCGGGTACCGACATGCTCTACGGAGTCGAGTATCGTTGTTAGAGAGTCATTCCTTCTAACCCATGATTTGTGCATATGTTATTTGCACATCCAACCGTAGGATAATTGACACGATATTCATGTAGCAGAGTCTTTCTCGAATTGTTCGTGGTTCTTGGACTCTTGATAGGACTACATGATGCATGCTATAGTGATATGGATAGTTATACATATTGACTATGACTTATGCTGATAGTTAGAGGTCATGATCTTGCGTGTCTTGATTGAGATGTGAGATTACATTGGGTGGGGAGAGTCTTCATCGTGCTCTGGACATATTTTACTTATTACTATTTATGTGTATTAGGCTTTAGGTTCCCTATGTAAAATCTAAGGTATTATATTGATATATACAGCTTCCTCCTGGTTCCCCCACACAGAGCCTTGAGTGTACTATTAGATTACAGAAGTGTCCCTTGATATCTTTCATGAGTACCAGCCTGAGGTACCATACCATACTCTTATTTATATATCACATAGTTAGTCGTAGTAGCTTTCCTTATTTTCATAATATTATACTGTTTACTTCTGTCTTATTATTTTCTTGTACCTTGTTACGCTCCTCTGAGGACCTGGTCCCCTGCAAGTTTTTACAGCATAGATGATTATGAAGCCTTTGGAGTTGATGATGTGTGGTGCTTATCATGCGGGTGTAGAAGCATAAAAAATACGCTAAGCAGTTATACGCGTAAATCTCTCAACATGCAGGAAGCCGCGTACAGCAGAGCTCCAGCACTGGGTGGTGTAAGACATGATTTCAGAGCCATTGGCGTACAACAGAGCTTCAATGCTATTCAGCATAAAATATAGCTCCAGAATAACCCGCGTAATACAGTATTTCTAGACTGCTTCGGCGTAAATAGGTTGCTACATCGCCACTACGGCGTAAAACCTATCTGCTTTTAATGCAGCAGGAAGTTATACGAGGAACACCTCGTATTCCTCGAATGAACCTATCAGACAGTACAATAAACCTGACTCCTGACAAAGAGTACTGCACGACTATCAAGAGGACGACTGTAATGATGATTCGGCACAGAGCCCAAGATTGTCGTTTAGTGACAAAACCTTGAATTAAGACATCGTTTACGCATTCAAGGAATACGCTGCCTATTTTACACAGGCAGACATGAGCTTTTACGCTCAGGATGAGACAAAGTCAACTGCCACGTCAAAAGCTGTACTTCGTACAGAACTCGAGGCACGTCTCTGCAATTAATGTGCGAGATGGGGGCAGATCTCTGTATTTAATGCACGAGATTTTGTTCTATTTCCAATAACTGGGTGAGCTATAATTAGGGCTAATACGTCCACATCACCATCCTTGCACATTACGCCATCAGGCTATTTTTAGCTATAGGAGTACGCCGTATGCTATCTCCACGAAATATGCTGACCTAGCTATTTTCAACTATAGGAGTACACCGTATGCTATCTCCTCGAAATACGCCAACTCAGACTATATTTGCAAAGGTGAGTGACAAGACTATTCGGCCCAAAATACGCTCAAGACCTCAGTCAAAGAAGGATTATTGGCTATCTCTATGCCGGCTACCTATCCGTGCAGCATCAGGCTTTTACGCCTATTTGGCTTCTACGCCAATATGACAGCTATTTGGCTTCTACGCCTATATGTCAGCTGTTGGGCTTCTATGCCTACTTGGCTTCTATGCCTATTTTGGCTTCTATGCCAACTTGACAACTATTTGGCTTCTACGCCAACCTTCTCTACACGAGGGGTAGTTACCTACGTGGCTTTTATGCCGTGATCTTCGACGAGCAGTTATATGCATGACCTCATAATGGGACACGCGTCACATGCCGATTCAGGAAATTATTTATACGTGGGTGACAGTTATTACAACTGCCGCGTAAAGAGCGCTATACTCTCCACTGTTCGGCTTCTACGCCGACTCGACGGTTACGGCTACTTGTCTTTATAATTAGAGACCTCTATTAACAGGGTCAGAGGTGGGAGACTTTGAGAAGGTCGATTTTCTTTGAGAGAGAGAGGATCGGACTTTTATTTTTTTTTGAGAGAGAAGATCCTAGAACACAGATAGAGGGGAGTGATTGACGACTTTGGCATTGAGCATCCAATCCCTCTTGTGATCTTTGAAGCTTCTTCTTCTTCTACAGCACTTCTTCGTCATCGTGTGGTCCAAGGGACAAAGTGATCGACTGCAGATCAGACTTCTATAGCAATATTTCTCCAGAATCAAACTTTTGTACTTAATATCCTCGTATAGGATTAATTGTACTTCTTTTTCTTGTTTTTAAACCAAAAAAAGGGTTTCATATAAGCCTATTTTTATTTCTTTCGTTTATTATCAAACACAAGATGATGACTCTGCTGGGGAACACTTTCTCTTCCGATGAGAAAGCCATTGCTCAACACGATGCTGTATCCGTAGGATCAACGAAGAAGACTCTGGTCGTCCAATTCGACCAGTCTGCTTATGAAGACATGCTTCGCGCAGGGGGTAGCTCTCATTCCCCATCTGTTCAGGACAGTAGGAAGTTGCATAAAGTATGGATGCCCCGGGCATCCTCTACTCTTTCTGCAGACTCTCTCTCTTCGATCAACAAGGTTGTGGCATCCCAACCTACACGCTCTGTGCGTAAAAACCCGTCTCCCGTCTGTAACATGGCAGAAAAAGCTTCTGGCAAGGCCTCAACGCCAATCCAGAAGTCCACTCCCCGCCTTGCGCGTAAAACTCAGTCTCCCGTCTGTGACGTGGCCGACAAAGCTTCTGGCAATGCCTTAGCACCAATCCAGAAGTCCACTCCGTGCCCCGCACATAAAAATTAGTCTCCCGTCTGTGATATAGTAGACAAAGCTTCTGACAATGCCTTAGCGCCAGTTCAGAAGTCTACAATGTACCCCGCGCGTAAAAACACATCTTCCTCTTATAAGGGGACAGATGGTCCCTGCAATCTCCGCAAGGGAAAACAAGTAGCGGATTTCTCGACCTCTCGGCTTTTACGCCATCAAGAGAAGAATCTGTCCACTCTTCAGATTATGCGGAACGCTGATGGCCGTTTGAAGACTTCCTCAATTTTATGCCAACCTGAGCAGAGTTTCAGATTACGCCAGGACAAGCCTCTCGGCGTAAAGAAGACCCAGTTTATGGATAGATACGCTCCTCATGGATCATGTGCTACTCACATGGCTGAACTGCTGTATTCCTACGGCAGAGAGAGGGTTGGGGTTCCCAATATCCGCATTCTGACTAATATAAAAAGGCATAATAAGTCTTCTTCTTTTGTTAACCCCCCTGATTTGTGCGATTTCTTGATCCAAAAACGCAAAGGCAAGGGATCTTCTGATATATCTATTACACCCTCTACGGACGGAGCACTGTTGTAATAGTCACAAAGTTGTAGTTAATTACTGCTGTTCTAAAGCAAAACAGTCAGTTTTCTACCGGTTGAACTACTCTTTGTCCTTACAGGAAGAAGAACCGACACTCGCATCGATAAATATGGCATCGCACATTCCTAGAGGAAGGTCAAGTTCAAGACGTCACCCTTCTAGAACTTCAAGCCAGAGGAGATTCGACAGACTCCTTGAGAACATTAAAGCAGGTATTTTTCGAAACACTCGCTCGAGGTCACGATAATCGGATTCATATTCTTTCGATTTCGACACTGGGGGTCGGCAATTTCCTGAATGTGATACTGACAGTGTAGACTCAATCTCCACAGAGGTCTATACTGATCCCTCAGTAGCACCCAGAGAAATGGGAGTCTATGCCATCGGAGACGAACATGAAGAAGCTTCCTCGTCAGGGAGTACTGAGCAGCGCATTGCTGTACTCGAGACATCACTGAAAGAGATACACTCCATGATGAAGAATATGCACCAGATGATGCTGACTCAACATGTAGCTGCCATAGCTAAAGCATCAGTTCCTCCAACTCAACTGCGTGTGGGGGTGGACATCCCACAATCCAACACAAGCCAAGAGCCGACTCCAAATCAAGAGTCAACAGCTCCACCACCTCTGAACCCGGAGATTATATTTCCTCCTGTTGGAGTTACAATACAACCGACCTCTCACCCCTCTACGGTCCCTTTCCCAGCTGAAGATCCGATGCAGACAATGCGGGAATTAAAAGCCCAATTTGACACCTTGAAACACAAGGATCAACTCAAGAAGTTGGGCATCAACCAACCTTACCCAGCTATCTGGGACGAGATCCCTTTCCCTCCAAAATACAAACCATAGGCTATGATTTTGTTTGAGGGAAAGACGTCACCAAGTCAATACATAAACTACTTCAGTATGATGACGGTGTTGCTGTAAGGGAATGACGCCCTTCTCACTCGAGTATTTAAAGGCTGTCTATCTAGCGTAGCCTATCAATGGTATCGTAGTCTGGCGGACAATTGCATTACTTTCTTCAAAGATTTCAAGACTCTGTTCTTCGCTCGATTCTACGAAGGAGGGATGAACATGTCTATGTCCTCACTCATCGAAGTAAAGCAGAAGGAGAAAGAGAGCGTTCGTACTTTCATTAAACGTTTTCGTCAAGCCACTTTGCAGATGTCTCCCGGAGTCCCGAATTCAGCCTTGGTGGATATTTGCAGAAAGAACCTGCTTCCACTGATCTCGGTGTTCACAGGACCATATCAGTTCCATGATTGGCTCTCGTTTATTATCTCAACGGTTGCCGCTAAAAACAACAGTCGGAAGGCGTGTGATAACAGAATCATAATCTCCACCTCTGACAGAGGAAAAAGGTTATCTTCCAATAGCGACCATCCTTGTGGTTCCAAAGGGAAGGAAGCTCTGGCGATCAACACGACCAGGCAACATACTCCAGGGACTACGCAGACGAAACCTGGGACTTCTAGACCCATAGAAAATATTCTTTTGATGATAATGACATTCCGAGCATATTCGACTGTCTAGTCAAAAGTGGCAAGCTCACCCTCCCTGAGGTAAAAAGGCCTAATGAAGTCGGCAATACCAACAACCCTAAGTACTGCATTTTCCATAGGTATGTACATCACCCTACCAAGGCGTGTTATATACTAAAAAGGAAAATCCAGGAGTTGATTGATGCCAAGGCCATCACTCTGCGCAACAGTGAGAAGACGGTCACTGCCAACATAATCTCTCTCCAATTCGGCGATCTGCACCCTCAAGAAATTTTGGATGGTGTAGTACCTATCCCACGGGCGATGATGAACATCGTTAATCTCCCTTCGGCCAGGGGTCAAAACCATGACTTGGCACCCCTAACTACCCAGCGTGGTGAGATTATGTGGGTTCATCCTGATCTTGTGTCAGAGATTGAGGAAGAGACTCGAGCTGCTAAGACTAAGTCCCGAAAGAACTCAAGGCATAAACCATGCCATATGGTTGTAATATTCTCGACATCAGATGAAGAGGCTTTGGCTACCGGAACCAGGTCAGGGAAAGCCTACCTCAAAGACTATGGAGAAAATCAGGAAGATGCAACGGCAGATGCTTCAGCTGCCAAACTTCCAGAACCTGAACCTGTCATACTGGAAGCATGTCCTTCTAGACCGACTTCGACGGACAAGGGCAAGTAGAAAGTAGTTCATTTTGACAAACCTTTGAAGAACATTCAAAACAAAGGTTTGGAGAAGCCTTATAACTTCGACATCCTGGCCCAATTGGCTAATACTCCAGCCAGACTGTCCATCTTCGAGCTACTCAGACTTTCCAAAGACACTCGTCAAGTCCTGAGTGAAGCTTTAATGCAGGCGGATGTATGCTTGACTCAGCTTAAGTCCCCCGACAAAGAGCCTGTGGCATGTCCTCAATGCCATAGTGTAATGGAAGTAGTCCCTAACATCACTTTCACTCAAGAAGACATGTTGTTGAAATATAACAAGCATGACAGGCCCCTCTATTATACCGGATACGTCGATTCTATGGAGGTAGACCGGATTCACATAGATCTAGGATTGTCGATCAGCATCATCTCTCACAGTCTTCTCAGACCGCTGAGAATTCCGACAAGCGAGCTGGCTTACACCACCACTACAATCGTGGGCTTCAACGCCAGGAAAAGAAAGCCGCTGGGGAAATTCGTCTAAGGATCCAGATTGGTGACCTTAGATCAGTGGCTACCTGTTACATTATTGATTCAGAGGTGTCCTACAATATTCTGCTGGGCAGACCATGGATCCACGATCACAACATTGTTCCTTCGACTCTACATCAATGCTTCAAATATGTAGATGCCCAAGGGACAGTAGAAACAGAGTTTGCTGACCTCAACCCATTTAAAGGAGTTGAGTCCCACTACTCCGATGCCATATTGTACACCCAAGATTACATGAAAGAGGTGTCAAGCAAGACAGAGGAGGAATCCGATCGAGAGCCAGAAAAGCTATCTACTGAGCAGCCTTTGTCAATTCCGGTGAAAGGGCGGACAACCCGTCCTAAAGTCATGAAATCCATGGCTATCCACTTGGACAAAACTAAATCAGGAGGAGGAAGTGATCCCCTAGTGATCACTTTAAATCAGAAGCCTCCACATTTGGTCATCAACCTCTGGCGCAGTACGCAGCCAACTGATGTAAATACAACCGGGAACGTAGTTTTTGACGATAATAAAGATTCCCTTTTCCAGTATTCTGATGCTCAATTTCCAAATCAGGAATATTCCCCTCATAACGGTATAGAGCCTATAGCACAAAAATTTCTGGAAGCTATAGACTCCTATCATTCGTACATGTGGAAGGTAGCGTCAACATCTAATATCATCATGACATATGGGCCACACGAAGATTCTATCTTTATTGTTCCACCTACCCGTAAAGATCAGCATCCAATAGTCTTTGGCCGTATGTGGAATCGACCGATTGTACAGGAAGATTCTCACGAGTCTGATGCTGGGAAAATGCAGGTTTTCAGATAGAGTCCACAAGCCTTGAAGATTATGCAAAGTATGGGTTATGACCTGAAGACAGAGCCAGGCCTCAACTATGGGAAAGGCTGGCGAATGCCACTATATGGTGATTCCTACCATCAACGAACGCACTTTGGGCTAGGGTATACCATATCTCTTGCAACTTCTGAGTCAAGCGAGGATACCATTTCCTTTTCTCAGGATGATTCGTCGTCCTCAGACTCATATGCTGGTCTCGAATGAGTATTGTCAGTAAATACGGTATTGACAGACTCTCGAAGCAGACGAACATGAATCTAAACCGTTTGAAAATAACTCTTGGGTGCAGCAAATGGATACACAATGGGAACTTCGATTCGAGCAAAGAGAACCGCCCACCGAAGATAAAGTCATCCAAATCGATGTTGGGGATAAAATTTTACCAAAACCAATATTTATCAGTAACAATCTTTCCCCAGCAGAAAGGGAAGAGATGATCCAACTGATAAAAGAATATATCGACGTCTTTGCATGAAATTATGAGGATATGCCAGGTCTTGATCCAAAAGTGGCTACTCATAAGCTCAACATACTGCCAAACTCAAAGCCTGTAAAGCAGCACCAACGCCGGTTCTGCCCAGATATGATGGATGCCATTGAAGCTGAAATTAAGAAGTTGATAGCCTGTGGGTTTATCCGGAAAGAACAACATCCTGATTAGGTCGCCAACGTTGTCCCAGTCATGAAGAAAAGTGGGAAAGTTTGCATTTGTATCGACTTCAGAGATCTCAATGCGGCCTGCCCCAAGGATGAGTTCCCTCTTCCCATCACAGACGTCATGATTGACAATACATGCATTTTTGAGCACATGTCTTTAATGGATGGATTCTCAGGTTATAATCAGATCAAGATGCATCCTGAAGACGAGAAGCATACTGCCTTCTGTACACCACTGGGGGTATATTGCTACACAGTCATGCCATTTGGATTGAAGAATGCCGGGGCTACATATCAGTGAGCCATAAGTAACATTTTCCATGAGCATCTACGCAAGACAGTGGAGTATTATGTAGATGATATCGCTGTCAAAAGCCGCCTTAAGGCTAATCACATCCAAGACTTCAAGACAATATTCGAGTTGATGCGCCAACACCAACTCAAAATAAACCCTACAAAGTCCTTTCTCGGTGTATCTAGTGGCAAATTCCTGGGATTTGTCATTACCGCCAAAGGTATTCAAGTTGACCCTGATAAAGTGAAAGCTATCCTGGAGATGCGACCGCCCCGTAATTTGAGAGAACTCAGGGGATTTCAAGGTCGTCTAGCCTATATCAGGAGATTCATATCCAACCTTTCTGGGAGATGTCAACATTTTTCTTGCCTAATGAAGAAAGGTGTGTCTTTCGTATGGGACGAAGCCTGTCAGCAAGCGTTTGACGATATCAAACGCTACCTTACTAATCCTCCAGTTCTGGTGCCTTCCGTCATAGGAAAACCATTTTTGCTGTATGTTCGAGCAATGGATTATTCTTTGGGAGCTCTCCTCGCACAGAAGAACGATGAAGGTCATGAACAGGCTATCTACTATTTAAGTAGGATGATGGTCGGAGCTGAACACCGGTACAATCCAGTGGAAAAAGAATACTTGGCTCTAATATTTGCTATTCAGAAGAAACGACATTACGTCACAGGCCAAACTGTTTATATCATCTCAAGAATCAATCCTCTGCGGGTGCTGATGAACAAACCAAGCGTCATTAATTCCTGACTCGCAACCTGGGCGATGTTATTAACACCGTATGATATGGTGTACGTCCCTCAGAAGTCCATAAAGGGTCAGGCCTTGGCTGATTTCTTAGCTGCTCATCAAATTCCAGAAACCTCCAAGCTATACGAGGACATTCCCGACGAAGTTGCAGAATATAACTCTACAATGGAAGGTGATACATGGCAGCTATTCTTCGATGGTGCCTCTCGGACTGGTCCCAAGGGAAACGTGATTTCAGGAGTAGGAATTGTCCTAGTAACTCCTGATAAACTCGTTATCTACCGAGCTTATTCTCTTAGCGAGCCCTGCTCCAATAATGTGGCAGAGTATAATGCTCTACTAATCGGGCTTCAAGTCGCTAAAGAATTGGACGTTCAATACCTGAAAGCTTTTGGTGATTCCCAGCTGATCATCAATCAGATCAGGGGAGTATATGAAGTCCGCAATCCAGACCTCATTCCTTATCACCAAGCAACGATCGAAATAACCATGTCTTTTAAAGGATTCTTCCTAGAACATGTGCCTCGATCTCAAAATCTGGAAGCTGATGCTCTGGCCAGTCTAGCTGCAGATCTAGCCATTCCTATAAGGAGGCAGAACTCGGTGACCCTTCTCAACAGAGATCTGTTCTGTGTGAAAAATAACTTTCACCTGGAACACAGCTATGCCGTTAACACGGTTCCTCCTAAGAGAGACTGGAGAAGTCCCTTTGTAGATTTTGCGACATACGGAATCTTACCAGAGGATCCTAAAGAAGTAGTATCTATCAAAAGACGATCATTACACTTCTATTTTGATGCTTCTTCACAAAGTCTATATCGTCGAACATACAATGGACTACTTCTATGATGTCTCTCTGATGATGATGCAAAGCGGGTTATCCGTGAAGCTCACGACAGTGTATGTGGAGCACATCAACCCGGTCCTAAGCTACAGGATCGTATCAGGAGGATGGGCTACTACTGGCCTACTATGATCACAGATGCAGTAAAATATGCAAGACAGTGCAAAGCCTGTCAGGTTCATACAGATTTTATACATCAGCCTTCTGAGTATCTACATCCCACCATTGCATCATGGCCTTTCGAAGCACGGGGTATGGACATCATTAGTCTGATTCACCCGTCATCTTCTAGAGGACATCGGTTCATATTGGCTATCATCGATTATTTCTCTAAATGGGTGAAGGCAATTCCCCTTGCTGAGGTAAAGACATCCAACGTGATCAGCTTTATCAAGTATCATGTCATTTATCGCTTTGGAATATCTCGAAGGATAATCTATGATAACGGGCCTCAATTCATCAGCCAAGCGTTTCACTGATTTTGCGATAAGAATCATATACAAAATATGGCCTCTAGAACATATAATCCTGCTGCTAATGGTTTGGCGGAAGCCTTCAACAAAACTATTATCAAATTCCTGAAAAAGTTCATCTCTTCGAACAAAAGAGATTGGAATAAAAAGCTCGGAGAATGCCTCTGGGCATACCGTACAACGGTACGAGCACTGACAGGTTGTACCCCATTCTCATTGGTTTAAGGAAGTAAAGCAGTTCTCCCTATTGAAGTTCAAATTCCTTCACTCAGGATAGCAGTGGCTAATGAGTTGACTCAGGAAAAGAATGATCTATTAAGGCTTCAAGAGCTAGAAGGATTAGACGAGAAATACCTTCAAGCTCAACAATGCATTATGTTCTATCAGGCACGCATTTCCAAAGCTTTCAATCAAAAAGTAAAGGAAAGAGTGTTCAAAATTGGTGAGCTAGTTCTAGCTGTGAAAAGGCCAATGATCATCACGCACAAGAGTAAGGGTAATTTCAGCCCAAATGGGAGGGCCCTTATGTGATTGAGACGACGTTCTCAAATGGTGAAGATTAGCCAAACCTAAAGGAGATCTGCTAATGGCTCCTATCAACGGCAAATTCCTGAAGAAGTACTATGCTTATCTTCCTTGTTTAAGCGGAGTATGGTGAAGATCTCATTTTGACGATACTACATACAAAATCTAGTTGAACCATATTCTATCATGTTATTATGACCTCTAAATAGATATGTATAACTAATTTGGAACTTCAAAACCTATCACGTCCATAATACCTCTGATAGTGTTTTGTATACAAATTTAGTTGGATCATATTCTATCATGTCCATATAACCTCTGAATAGATATGTTCAGCTAAAGCTTACCGAAAGTATATCACGTCCATATTACGTCTGATATCACTTTCATCCTAACCTATCATTTATATTCAAAATGATGGGTCCACCAAAGTCAGATAAAGTCTCTTTATTATCTCCAGAAAGAGCAAGTTACATATAAAAGCAAAAAGTACATTATTGGGGAGGAGCTGTCAAATCATGAACCTGCTTTGCTAGAGTGGCCATCCTCTCACTTCTGGAATTCAAGACGTTAGGGCGATGCCCGGCACTACCCAACGGCATAGCCAGATGGAGAGGAAGCCAGCCAATTGAGCTTCCCTTGACAGAGGCTTCCGGCAATGCCTCATATAACTAAAGGCTTTTGTGCCTGCAGGGTAACCCCCTATCTCCTCCTCAAGAACATAATCTGGAGCCCCTGCATCTTCGATGAGGTCGTCGACCGTGTCAGCATTGAGCATTCTCAGGAGGTTCAAGGTCCTATCTCGGCTATCTACCACCTTGTCCAGCTTAGCATTTCTAGCCTGGTGGAAGAAGAGGTATGTTGCCCACTTATTGGTGTGAGCCAAATCAGACGGCTCCTGGTAAAAAGTGGTGCAAGCAAGGTAGTGGCACATCAGCTCCTGATACACTGCCACTGCTCGAGGGTTTGTATCCCTCAACTCCCTGTTTGTAGGGATATACTCTTCATAAGGAACGTCCCCCATTGGCAGCTTCAAAACCTCTGCCATCTCGTGAAGGGGTAAGCCCAACTCCCCCAGCGGAGTGGCAAAAGTCCCAGTGAGCGAATTGTATCGCTCCATCAAGGCTAAGAACAAGTTAGGGTTGAGAGGCAACCCAACACTTGTGGCACTCATGGCCGCGAACAAGCCAATTCTTTCCAGCTCTATCTGGAAGTGCTTCAGGGCCCAAGCAGTCAAATTGGCCCATCGGAGGTTCCCCGGGCTAAGCCATCCACTGGTCCGAGGATTGACTCTGGGGTACATTCCTTCCTGCCCCATGAAGTCATTGCAGAAGGTCGATATCTGGACAGGCTGGATCAGCGAAGAGTCCTCACTCGGGACACTACCCGACAGTAATCCCCTAAAGGGCACAATAGGGCCTGTAGGACGGCTCATATAAGATCCCCGGTCGCCTCCCTTGTTATATAAGATCTTCCCCGGTCGGCCGTGAAGATCTGGAGTCAGTACCCACACCATCTTCCTAGGATGTGTGGCGTGAAAGAAAGCCAAAATAGGGTAATCCCGGGGCATCTTTAGCAAATACATCACCGTGTCCTCAGCAGTGAACACCCAGTCCTCCTTCTTGGGCTTGGTCTGGGATTGCTTGTCAATAGCATCCCCAAATAAGAAACCCGGTTTCTTATACTCTGTCCCATCTATATACGTCAGGGGCTCCCCACTGATCATACTCAACAGCATGCGCTCTCCTTGGGACGATATCAGGGTTCCCCTCTCTTCAGGGTAATTGGCTCCAGAAATGGAGAATGTCACGTGGGATAAATCCTCCAGATAATTTGAGTTCAACATCCCAACTGCAGAGCCTATCACTTCGGCCAGAAGAGGGTTCTGCAAGTCCACTATAAAACACAAGAGAACAAGTCAGTTTCTACACTAGACATTACACTCTTGCAGTTTACTCCAAAGATTATCAGTATGAGCTTTTTACGCCGAGACTACAAAAACTTGATCTTTACGCCGGAACCTATGTCCAAGGCATAAAATTCAAGGTTGGCAGTATACGCCAGACTGCCAAAATTTTAGCTTTTACGCCAGAATTTTCATCCTGTGCGTAAAACCCAAAATTGGAAGTATACACCAAATTTCGACAGTCCATGCTTTTACGCCAGACTGCGAAAATATAGAGTTTTTACGCTGACACATTAGGAATATGGGCATAATGATAAAATATCTCTGTGCATCATCTTCCTCGAGGAGGCTCTCAGCACAGAAGATGACCTAGCGCGTTCACGTACAACGTGTGCGAAGGGTTTTTCTCTTCCCAAAAATTTTACCTACGATGTCCGGAGCATGACTCGACGGAGGGGCATCACGTTCCGATCGAGGCTCGTTCAGCCTAATGAGAGTTGCTCGTGCTTGAGCAGAGGAGCGAGAAGAAGAGACAACTTTCTTTCCCTTAGTGGTGGAAGCGTGTTTCGGTGCCATTGCTAAAACTCAGAGTGCTCAGAGAAGAAACGAAGAAGAGTTCTCGAAGAGACGAAAGTTTTTGCAAAAAGAAAGATGAAGGGTTTCTTCTCTGAAGGCCTTGGGATATTTATAGAGTTCGGATAACTCTTCGAATTCCTAACCAAATCCGATATTTAATATTCGGTTATAATTTGGTGCCACGTCAGCCTATCATTTGAAAAAAGAAGACGGACAGTCAGTGATCCAGATTCTACGTGCAGAGCAGATTTATGATTTTATGCTCAAGAGCTTTTATGCTCAAGAGGCTACAAATCTACGGTTTTACGCTCAGAGGCTATAAATCTATGGTTTTACGCCCGGATGCTTTTATGCTCAGTAACTTTTACGGTCGAGAGGCTACAAACCTATGGTTTTATGCTCAGAGGCTACAAATCTATGATTTCACGCCCGGATGCTTTTATGCTCAGCTGCTTTTACGCTCGAAGGCTACAAATCTACGATTCTACGCTCAACAGCTACATATGGCCAATTGTAAGGGTTTACGCAGAAATGCTCCTTCTTGGCTACAAAATATTCCAAGTGCCCAAAACACACAGAGTTCAACATTGAAGATGACTCTCCTTCTTGGGTCGATTGGAAGTTCAACAGAAGTTCAGTCTTCTACACAAAGTTCTAGTACGGCCTGTTTGACGGCCATTTCTCGTCCGATTGCAAGGGATTTTCGGGAAAACATTCTTGAAGATGATGGCTTGAACAAGAATTCTTCGTATCAGAGAAGTAACAGTTCAGAAATTCTACGCGACTCCTCGTTCAAAACAGCATGACAGTTTGGATATTTCCACTTAAGTGCTAAGAAGCTTCTTTCTACACGTCTTCAGTTATGCGTAAAAGACGGGACGAGATCAGATACTTTTTATCAGAGTCGGCATAAAGTTATCTAGACGTGCCAAAGCTGCACATATTCAGACTTTCTTACAGCAAATATGGCAAATCATCAGATGCGTAAAAAAGAAGAAGATAATTTTATTAATCATGATGGAAATCTAGTTTACAAAGGGTTTTTCATCTTCATGATTACATATAATGGAAATCCTTTTTCTATAAAGGGTTTTCTTATTTTCCTCCAAGATCACACCAAGAATCTGCTGTGTCAGGTCATCATATTGGTGGAGATCTTTGTCTTCTTCTACGGCACTTCATCGGTTTCTACAGCTGATGAACAAGAAAATGGTAAATGGCGGGAGGATACAGAACTGGGCTTGTCTAAATTATTCAAGCCCACCCTCCATACGCTATGGCAGATTGTGTTGGGGGTTCAGACCTAATTCGATATTGGAAGACGGGTCCAGACTGCCTACCATCGTCTAACGCCATGATGGGAGAAAATACAGCTTACAAGTTGTGTGGTCGAATGAGACCCTTCCTCTCTCCTGGACGAATCGCCATATAAAATTGTTGATCATCCCGAGCAAAGGAAGCTATGATATCCTTCCATAATCCATCATTGCAGAGGATATTTGCTCGAAGATGCCTCTTTTTACGGCTCCTTACATGCTGGAAGAACATGATCTTCTTCTTCCTCAAGTCAGCAAGACAAACATCAACAACCATCTCTGCTGTAGTAAAGGAAGTGTGGAAAGAATAGGTTAACTCATTAGCCTTTATATAGGCAGAGGAGATCACACCAAATCCCAACAAATTCCTGAATATTTGTCGAGAAATCAGCCTCGCGGAACGAGTCAGATTTGACCGTTTCATGCTTCATTCAAAGTATTTCAAATTATGAAGAATTTGAAAACTTTGAAGGGGGTCTTGTAGAAGCATGAAAAATATACTAAGCAGTTATACGCATAAATTTCTTAACATACAGGAAGCCGCGTACAACAGAGCTCCAGCACTGGATGGCGTAAGATATGATTTTAGAGCCATTGGCGTACAACAGAGCTTCAACGCTATTCATCATAAAATATAGCTCCAGAATAACCCGCGTAATGCAGTATTTTCAGACTGCTTCAGCATAAATAGGTTGCTACATCGCCACTACGGCATAAAACCTATCTGCTTTTAATGCAACGAGAATTTGTACGAGAAATGCCTCGTATTTCTCGAATGAACCTGTCAGACAGTACAATGAACCTGACTCCTGACAAAGAGTACTACACGACTATCAAGAGGATGGCTGTAATGATGATTCGATACAGAGCCCCAGATTGTCGTTTAGTGACAAAACCTTGAATTAAGACATCGTTTACGCATTCAAGAAATATGCTGCCTATTTTACACAGGCAGACATGAGCTTTTACGCTCAGGATGAGACAAAGCCAACCGCCACGTCAAAAGCTGCGCTTCATACAGAACTTGAGGCACGTCTCTGCAATTAATGAGCGAGATGGGGGCAGATCTCTGTATTTAATGCACAAGATTTTATTCTAATTCCAATGACTAGGTGAGCTATAATTAGGGCTAATACGTCCACATCACCATCCTTGCACATTACGCCATCAGGCTATTTTCAGCTATAGAACTACGTCGTATGCTATTCTCCTCGAAATACGCCGACCTGGCTATTTTCAACTATAGGAGTATGCCGTATGCTATCTCCTCAAAATACGCCAACTCAGGCTATATTTGCAAAGGTGAGTGACAAGACTATTCGGCCCAGAATATGCTCAAGACCTCAGTCAAAGAAGGATTATTGGCTGTCTCTACGCCGTCTACCTATCCGTGCAGCATCAGGCTTCTACGCCTATTTGGCTTCTACGCCAACATGACAACTATTTGGCTTCTACGCCTATATGTCAGCTGTTGGGATTCTATGCCTACTTGGCTTCTACGCCTATTTTGGCTTCTATGCCAACTTGACAACTATTTGGCTTCTACGCCAACCTTCTCTATGCGAGGGGCAGTTACCTACGTGGCTTTCATGCCGTGATCTTCGACGAGCAGTTATACGCGTGACCTCATAATGGGACATGCGTCACACGCTGATTCAGGAGATCATTTATACGTGGGTGACAGTTATTACAACCGTCGCGTAAAGAGTGCCACACTCTCCACTGTTCGGCTTCTACACCGACTGGACAATTATGGCTACTTGTCTTTATAAATAGAGACCTCTATTAACAGGGTCAGAGGTGGGAAACTTTGAAAAGGTCGATTTTCCTTGAGAGAGAGAGGATCGGACTTCTATTTTTTTTTGAGAGAGAAGATCCTAGAACACAGACAGAGGGGAGTGATTGACGACTTTGGCATTGAGCATCCAATCCCTCTTGTGATCTTTGAAGCTTCTTCTTCTTCTACAGCACTTCTTCGTCATCGTGTGGTCCAAGGGACAAAGTGATCGACTGCAGATCAGACTCCTATAGCAATATTTCTCCAGAATCAAACTTTTGTACTTAATATCCTCGTATAGGATTAATTGTACTTCTTTTTCTTGTTTGTAAACCAAAAAAAGGGTTTCGTATAAGCCTATTTTTATTTCTTTCATTTATTATCTAACACAATGGGCATTGGTGTCAGGTACTTATATCATTTCTATCAGATTTATGATTATTTATTTATATTGTTTATTCATCTGCTGATGTAGCCTAGTTTTTATAGACTCATATTTCTTTCTCGAGTCTATTCGAGCTTATGTGTTACTGGGCGGCTGACTTTAGCACATGTAGTTCATTCTTGATATTTTATTCTTTATATGGATTGTGACATAGATATTTTCAGTATTCTTAGATAGTTACCCTTATTATACAGCTTATACGTATTCGAGTCAGACCAGAGTCTGGTCGAATGTGTAGCTGGCATGTTACGTATTCCTTGTCCTACGTATTTTGGGACTGGGCGTTACAATATATTATTTCAGACTTGTGGATGTATTATGACTTTTTTCTTTATTATTCCATATCGTGTTTTATCTTCCTTAGTTTGCTATGTGATTGAGTATAGTTTATCATTATCATATACCATATTATTCCTCCGTTTGGAGTTGTGTTGATATTGACAAGTACCATGTATATATTGTATAAGATGTTTAGATATTATAGTGGACTCAGACATCGTTCTACCATCGATGTTGTGGTATAGGCTGGGCATAGATCACTACTCGTGCCCTTATTCTGGGTGCGGGTCGTAATATTTAATCTACACACCATGGAGGTAAAATGGCTAGCTTTTGACCAAAAACTAACCTGACTGCTGGGAATAGTACGTTGCGATATTAATGGTCTACTGAATAGAAGCCCCTATGAATACCCACCGACGAAACCACAGTGATAGATAACCTACCAGTAAAGCTTCAAAAGATATTGTGAATTGAGCATGTCGAAAGAAATTGAGAGCATGCGTGCCAGCTGGGTAATTTTCTACGGTCTCCGTGAAATGCTTGTCAAATTCCTTTGCCTCCTTCATGGCCTCTTCAATCTCATTGATGTCCATTTGTCATGCCGGCGATATATGGATGGTCTCTCCCTTTGTTCAATCATCAAAGAGATAGATTGTGCACTTTTGGATATAAACTATACCGGAGTCCGTCTTATTGATGCGATTACAGATAAGATAATGACACATCAACTCCTGGTAGACTCGAATAAGGCATGGCTCTTTTTTAGCCTAATCTTGGAGTTCTCTGTTGGTAGGGACGTATTCTTCATATGGAAACGCTCTCATTTGCAGTTTTGATACTTCTTATATTTTATGCAGAGCAAAACCTAGTTTACCATGTTGAGTGAAGAGAGTTCCCGTGTGCGCATTATGTCACTTTGTTAGGGCAAGAAACATGTTAGGGTTTGGTGCGATGCTGAAACAAGTTGCTCTAATGGCTTGGTAGAGTCCTAGGTCCTCGAGGATCCCTCTGTGTTTGTCAAATATATAAAAAGTAAGGCGAGTCAATTTGACGTTGGAGTTTCTAACCAACCCAGTAGTTCTGTAATTCCGTGGGGATATATTCCACCTTCTCTAGCAAAAAGATTTGTGAAAGTCTGTACCAACCAGGGATCGATAAGTGAAGAATCTTCGTTGGGAACTGATCCAGGGTACAACCCACATCTATGACAAAAAGGTCCGTCTGGAGTGTTGTAGAAAATGCTTTCCCCGTTCTCACCATATTTATGAAAAATCTTCCCGATTTTGGCCCCGGAGATATAAGGAGTTAGATTCCAGTTTATCTTTCTCTGGGCTGTTGTATGGTAAAAGTGGATAAAGGGTAATCACGCGCCATCTTATGGTGGAACATCTCTCTTTCAGCAACAGTAAAAATTAATGATTCCTTCTTAGGCTTTGTTTGTGATGTTACATTGATAGCATCTTCGAACAAAAAAATTAGGTTTTGGGAAAACCTCTCCACTTACTGTTTTATGGGGAGCATTACTCATTAAGGACTATAATATAAGTGTGCCCCGGTAGGCTATCAACAGTTGTCTTACTTTTGGCAGTTCTTTATGAGACTGAGAAAACTCCACGTGTGACAAGTCACTCAGATAGTTGGTGTGCAACATACCTGCCGTAGACCCCAGAACATCAGCAAGCAGATCCATTGATAATGCAACTGCCAAATTTTATGAAGAGGGTTGAGTTACATGAAGGCAAAGGTTCCAAATATATGCCTATATATATATATATATATATATATATATATATATATATATATATATATATATATATATATATATATATATATATATATATATATATTGGGCAGAGCTTTTCCCTATTTTCTATATCATTAGTTGACATGGGCAATTTTTTAGACTCATAAAAGTGTACACAAGAACGTCTATTCTTTGAGCGAGGAAGACAGGTTTTATGCGCACATTTTGAGTTTGCAGAAACCCTTGTGCGCACCGAAAAGTTTTTTCTGAGTGAGGAAAATAATTTTGTGTGCAGATTTGAAGTTTCCAAAAGTTCATAAAAGTACGCACATGAATATTTTCTCTCTGAATGAGGAAAATGGGTTGTGCGCAAGTTTCAAATTTACTAAAACTCAAGAAATATGCTCAGAATGGATATTTTCTCTCTGAAAGATAAAAATAAATTTTAGTGCAAGTGCACGCATCTTTGTATTCCTATCTTCTTCCCCTCATTTTTTCTCATTCTCAATAACCTCAGTGTACACGATAGAGAAAAAGAAGAAAAGAATATAAAAGAGAGAAGAAAAGAAAATGCAAAAGTAAATCAATGATAGGAAAGTTGTAAAACAACGAAGAACACTCTTCATGGCTAGGTGAGCCTTCTCGCGGGGCATGATTCTTGCTCGAGGCATATTGAGACATTCTCTAGTGGATCGATCTACTACAGTGTGAGACAATTAGGTGGGGCCTTTTCCTTTCTTCTCCTTCCTAGAAGCTTAAGGAGCTTTAGGGGCCATGGTAGAGAAAGCTCGAGGTTGAAAATAAAGAGATAGGGTTTTGGGGAGTACGAAGGGTTTCTCAAAAGCTTGTAAAGATTGTTATCTCTCCTAAACAAGTCTATTTATATAGATGAACCATTCGGCTGCTAAGTAACGCTTTGGGATCTGTGCAGAAAGATCATGCCAAAATTATGCTGGTAGACGCTTCAAAAATTATGATCATTGACGGCACGAATGATACACATCCATGTTAGCAAATGTGTCACTCCCGTTCCCAATATACGTATTTGGAACGTAATTATTTTTCTTTCTAGCGTAGTTATATGTTGAAAGGAGACTAGACCCATTCTTTGGTTCACTTGACTATTGGTTTATTTGTTTGGTTTAGTTTTATCATGAGTTAAACCCATGGTCCAAACCTTAAATCCTCCATATTTAACCCAACTTTATCCTCTCTCCTCTCATTCTTCCTCTTTTCTCTTTCTTAGGTTCCCCCCCATAGGCAAGTACATCTTGAAGAAATGGAGAAACCATTTATATTTTTGATCCATTATGTTCCTTTTATGTTTTTCCATGCATTTAGAACTTGGTATTTTTGGATTTGGTGGATGGATTAATGTAGATCTAAGTTTTAAGTTTTAGATTTTTTTTTGTGTTCTTGAGTGTTCTTGGATTTTGATCTCTTAAAACTTAATGTTTTTTAAAACTCTTTATTCTATGTTGATTAGTACTTTATTTGGAGTAGTTTAGAACTTTACTTTGGTGAATTTGGGCATCATTTGAGGTTTCTATGGAAGAAACAAAATTTTATTTTTGAGCTTTTGGCCATGGCCGAAAAGCAGCCGTTTGGTGGAGAGGAAGGAGTGCTATGCGACACGAAGTGCTATACGACCTAGACTTTTTGTCTCGAGTCAGCATGCAGCCAACCTTGTTGGACGCATGACTGAATATGCCATGCGCCCTTGGCGAAATGCATGAACTTGAACGAATGAAATTTTACTAAGTCTAAAAGATTTTATGCGGCCAAGAGGAGTATGCGGCCTTGTTGTCTATGCAGCCGGGAGCTATGCGTCCCTCTCCTTCTGGATGCAAACTTCTGACTGACTCGGCATGACTTTTCATAATTTATCTTTTCTTCTGACACACTTTTATCATATGTCACATCAGTTATTTTTTTGACTTGACTTGACTTGCATTTATTATTTGTCATATCACACATTTCTCGAAGAGTGGACTTGGCTCTGTCTATGCGGCCTTGATCTTATGCGGCCTTGACCTTATGTAGCCTTGACCCTATGCGGCCTCTACGATTATGTGGAGACTTGCTATGCGCCTTTCCTCCTATGTGCCTATTATTTCTTACTCACTTTGGTCACTTGCTTGGTTTAATGTGGATATTGATTGAACATTTGTGATGCTACGTGTTAACTTAAAAATAATTTATATGACCAAAATGTGACCATGTGCTAAATGACTAAGCACCTGGCCTGAGCCAGTAGATATAGCCCTATATGTACTTACTTGCTGATTAGGCTACTTTCCCTGGAACACCTTATTATACGTTGGACAAAATAAGAGGCATAGTTCAAATTAATGGAGGGTCTGCAATTCTGGTCCTTATTTGTTTTAAGGATTGTGGATCTGATCTCGAGGGGTTCTCGCACTACTCTTATTTTATCTATCGATATAATAAAGTGACAATTTATTGTGACCATCATTTGCTTGTCTACAACCTTGATACTAGAACTTGTTCCTATCCTAACTATTGTATCTGTGCTGATACACTTGATCGCACCAAGAGTGCTACTCGATATATAGTGAGCCGTCGTGCCACACACACTTGCTACGTAATGTATGTAATTATTTCCTTGCACGGATCTGTAGTTGGATAGCGAATTTAGTCTTGGCTAAATAGTATTGATTGTTGCATCACACTTGGGTGAATCCAGATTTAACTTTAAGAGAAAATGTGGATTAATATCAAGAGTGCCTATACTTAAAGTACGATATTTAGGAATGGATGTTCATGTGACCATGACATGAGATTCTAAATTACCTTGGGTTAACTAGGCAACTTAATTTGTAGAGCATTGGGAGGAAACAGTATCTCGAGATCGTGCATGTCGAACCACCCTTAATTAGCTTAGAGTAAAGACTGGCCAGCACAGATACTGTATATCATCCGCACTAGTGGAGTGCAGTATCTGACTTACTTATAAGCTGAGCTAGTGTCTTTCCTATAGAAAGCCTGGAACTGCTACTGATCATTAAATTAGCTCAGGGCCCTTGTAAGGTACTCGTGTATCATATATTCTTGCTTGTATATCATTGGTTCAGCCAGCCCTGCTCGATTATGGTACGATATTAGGATACTTATATATTGCATTACTGGGATAACTCATAGATAACATATCAAGCCGTAACATATGTTTGGCAGTTAAATCTATTTTAGTTAGAGAAGTGGACCGTTGCAGTATAAATTTTTAACTCATGTCCATGTTTGGTTGTTGAGCTGTGTTATTGTGTTACAATGGGACATGGATCAAAGCTACTTATTATTACTATATTATTTTACTTAATATTTCATCCTTGCTTGTATATTGTGCCTTCTGTTGAGTGGAATTAGGGACATAGACTATCGTGGCATGACAGTTCAACTCATGTTCTTGTTTGGTTGTTGGGTTGCACTATTGTGTTACGATAGCCTGTTGACTGAAACTACTACGCGGAGTTATTCTAGCTTGACCATAATCAAGGAACGTATTCTATCTTAATGTGATATGGCACTTTCTGTCCTTGTTTGGTGAAAGGGTGTTGTGTCATGTCATGTATGAGACATATGCCATTGATTATTGGTTTAAGCATCTCATGCTATAGAACTGCTTTTGTTTTTTCATTTCGTGCTTCCTAGTGGTACTCACTATTTGGGGTCTGACCCCACTTGTTTTTTATGGCCAGGTTTAGATCCAGCACCTGATGATCAAGCGTATCTCACCCTCACTGATAGCACGCACCAGAAGGATGGCTGTTGAGGGTCACGAGTGGGTTCCTTCATTCACTACTCGTCTTTTGTAAACTATAATCTTTTGGGACATTTAGCCAACCGACAACTGTTAGCCGGATACTCTGGAAACTAGTTCCCTATATGACATGTAATATATTCAGACTACAGCTGACTCACTGTCATGTATACTTTTGATTGTGTATCTGGTATATCACTCGTATTTACTAGATCTCTAGAGTATTCTGATGCGACGTTGGGGACGCCTTACTGCTTATTTTGAAAAATTCTATTTTATTGCTACTTGTTTGAATGATTAAGATATAGAAGTTCTTGACCCTAGGAGACTTCATTGTAGTATGTACCCCTTTATCTCTAGACAACCTTAACACATTGAGGGTTACTTC
Source organism: Iris macrosiphon (assembly GCA_036927795.1). Classification (NCBI taxonomy): domain Eukaryota; kingdom Viridiplantae; phylum Streptophyta; class Magnoliopsida; order Asparagales; family Iridaceae; genus Iris; species Iris macrosiphon. Next base: position 65,482,982 of record JAYESA010000013.1, read on the forward strand.
GGTATTCTATAAGGTGTGGTTGGCTGAGTCATTCCCTCTGTTCTCCAGTATTCTGGATCTGGGGCGTGACAAGGTTTTAGTGGTGCCCCCATGCAGGTCTATTTTTCTGGACTGTAGGGTGGACTGATTATAGAAAATCTTAATCAAACAAGTTTCTCCTTAAAATCCTGAATCTGCCTTCTCAAACTCAGCTTGACTTCTTTACCATTAATTTCTTGATCCTTTCTTGTCCTATTCTTGATTTATCTTGTATCCATTTTTTTAGGGCTTCTTCAGAATCGATGGTTGGAGCACCAGTAGTTTCTGCTGGACATGGATCCGGTGGCCCACAACGAAAGATATCACCTATTTTTGGAGGGATCAGGGTAGAACCCGTAGAGGATCACAAGGAACAACATGTACCAAAAGTTCCAGTACCCCCGGTCATATCAGTAGTGCTAGTTGTACTTGATATACCGACATTGCTAAAGATTATTCGAGGAATGATGGTGGCTCAACAACATCAGCAGCTTCAACAACAGGAGCAGAATGTCTTATTGCATCAAGAATTACAAACGGCCTTAGAGAGAAGCGTTAGAAAAGACTCAGGGGGCATCGGTGAGGTTCTGTCGACTCAACCCTAGGTACTATGATGGCACGGAGGATGCCATTACTGCAGATGCTTGGCTATAGAACATTGGGACAATATTGACAACAACAAGGGTTTCAGCTGAGGAACAAGTTGATCATGTCCGATTGCAACTCCAGGAACATGCCAGAGATTGGTGGACAGCAGAAAAGGTTGGTTTTAAGACAACCTGTCTCATGGGACAACTTCAGAACCCATTTTAGGGTCAAGTATTTCGGAGTGGTAGTGCAGTATGAGCTACAACGGAGGTTTATCAACCTTAAACAGTTTAGGAGGACCGTAGATGGCTATGCGACAGAGTTCTGCAAGCTCAACAGGTTTGCCCCAACAATGGTGGCAACAAAACCAGAGAGGGCGATGAGTAATCAATATGGACTTCATTTGGAAATTTAGCAATTGGTAGAGGGCCATAACTATCAGACCTTCGATGAAGTATTGATCGCATACAGGCAACATAAGCTGAAAATACAGAGGTTAGCTTCGAGGACAGAAGGCCAGAAGAGGTCTCATGCACAGAGCGGAGGAGAAGCACTAGTACAACGGACGTCAGCACCATCTTCTGGCATTCACATTTATGACACAACACAGAGGAGGCCAGTGGCATCGACAACAACAACACCAGCTCGATCATATCAGCCGAAGCAACAACAACAACAATAACAACAATGATTGGGAGCCCAGTCGGATATACGTATTATGGCTAGGGAGGCCATACCAAAGATGTGTGTATGGCAACACAAGGGTTGTGCCTACGATGTGGTAGTCCAGACTATCGTATTGCCAATTATCCGATGATGCAGAGGATTGAACGGCCAGTACAGCGATTATCCCTACCAGTACCAGGGGCAACTCAGTACAGGGGCCAGCATTAGCAGTCAGGCCTTTGGCTCAGCGTCCATTACTGACGCAAACTCAGATATACAACCAACAGAAGAATCATCAGTATGAGCAACAGAGGCCACAACTGCGTATTCAAGGGAGGTAGAAACAAGGAGCACAATAAGGCCAAGGGTAAGCTTTAACCCTATCTCTGGAGGAGGCTTTGGCATCAGGTGACGTGGTGGCAGGTAACATCCTCGTTACATCTTTTTCTACCATAGTATTATTTAATTCGGGAGCATCCCATTCATTTGTATGTGCACGATTTATGACACGTATTGGATTAGAGTTCCAGGCATTCCCAGAGTGGCTGAATATACTCACTGGTAATGGTCTCATAGGAGTTGATAGAGTATGTCTAGAGTATCCAATCGTAGTATGCGGGCATTTTTTACCTGCAAGGTTGATCGAGTTCCCTATGGGTAATTTTGACGTTATTTTAGGCATGGACTGGTTGAGAGATTGTCATGCGATGATAGATAGCCGTAGGGGTAGAGTATTATTTAATATCCAGGGCAAGGATGAGTTTATCTTAAACAGAACGGTGAGGGACCAGCATATAGATGGCATATCAGTAGTAGTAGGAATTAGAGATCAGCTTCCCAAAATAATTAAAAAAATTTCTTTATGTATTTTCGAAGATCTTCCAGGATTACCCCCTATAAGAGAAGTGAAGTTCTGCATAGAATTGAGGCCAGGAGTAGAACCAATTTCCAACAAAGTCTATCAGATGTCACCGATAGAACTCAACTATCTATATCAACATATGGAAGAACTGAAGGCGAAAAAGCTTATTCGGGCTTGTGGATCACCATGGGGAGCACCATCGCTTATAGTAAAGAAGAAAGACGGGGTGACACAGTTGTGTATCGACTACAGGCAGCTAAATGCAGTAACAGTGAAGAACAAGTATCCATTGCCTAGGATTGATGACTTGTTTGACCAATTGAGTGAAGCAAAATTATTTTCCAAGATAGACCTTCGATCAAGATATTATCAAGTGAGGGTCCAGGAGCAAGATATACTGAAGACAGTATTTCGATCTCGATATGGGCATCATGAATTTTTAATTATGCCATTTGGGTTGACTAATGCGCCAGAAATATTCATGAATTTGATGAATCGTATCTTCATGCCATACCTAGATAAATTTATGGTGGTATTTATAGATGACATTCTTGTCTACCCCAACAGTAAAGAAGAGCCTGAAGAACATCTTCTGAGAGTGTTACAAGTTTTAAGGAGCACCAGTTGTATGCCAAACTCAGTAAGTGTGAATTATGGTTAGGTTATGTGTCATTCTTGGGGCACATCATCTCAGGAGCAGGAGTATCAGTGGACCCCAAGAAGGTTGAAGCAATAGAGAATTGGCTAGTCCCAAAGACAATAGCAGAGGTGCAAAGTATTTTAGGGATAGCAGGATATTACCGGAGGTTTATGGCAGATTTTGCACAGATTTTAGCGCCAATGATTCTTCTAACCCGCAAGGAGGTAAAGTTTGTTTGTACGGCAGAGTGCCAAGCATCATTCAAAAAGTTAAAAGAGAAACTGATCTCAGCACCGATCCTTATACTTTTATTAGGATCAAGAGGGTTCACAGTTTATTACAACCCATCTGTGAAAGGACTCGGGTGTGTGTTGATGCAAGCTTATGCGTCTCAGCAGCTTCGAGATCATGAGAAAAATTATCCAACACATGATTTGGAGTTAGCAGCAGTAATATTTGCACTCAAGCTATGGAGACACTACCTATATGGCGATCGGGTGGAGATATTCACCGATCATAAGAGTTTAAAGTACATATTCACCCAGAAGGACCTGAACATGAGGCAGGGGAGGTGGCTAGAATTTTTTGGTGATTATAATGTAACACTTCAGTATCATCCACACAAGGCAAATATGGTGGCAGATGCTCTAAGTAGGAGAGGCAGTGTATTTGTCTTGACAACTCAGAAGCACATATTAGAAGATCTTCGAGAGATAGGCATCAAGGTAGTGTTACCTCAAGAAGCAGGAATACTAGCTAGTCTTCAGATTTAGTCAACTTTAGTGGAGAGGATCAACGCAACTCAAGCAGACGATTCTCAGATTCAGAAACTCAGGACAGAATGTGAGTCAGGCCTTAGAAAAGAATTAAGGATTCACGAAGACGAAACACTTAGATTTGAAAACCGTCTTTGTGTGCCAAGTGGAGATATCAAACAAGAAGTATTGACCGAGGCACATAGTTCTCAATATTCTATTCATCCAGGAGGCACGAAGATGTACCATAATATTAAGCAATATTTTTGGTGGAACGGAATGAAAAGAGAGATAGCTCAGTTTATTTCTTGATGTCTCATTTGTCAGCAGGTGAAGGCAGAGCAGCAGAGACCAGCAAGATTATTGTAATCCCTTCCTATATTTGAGTGAAAGTGTAAACACATTACGATGGACTTTGTGATCGGCTTACCTAGATTCCCTACTGAACGTGATATAGTTTGGGTAATAGTAGATCAACTCACAAATATGGCACATTTTCTTTCCTTCCGGTTAGGGCAGTCTATAGAGCAGTTAGCATAGATATATATGCAGCATATAGTGAGGCAGCACAGAGTTCCAGCAAGTATAGTGTTAGGCTGTGATACCCGCTTTACGTCTTATTTTTTGAGAAGTTTACACGAGCGCTTGGGTACTAAGTTGAGATTCAGTATCACATACCATCCTCAGACAGACGGCCAGTCAAAGAGGACAATACAAATATTGGAAGATATGCTGCGGGCTTGTACTTTAGTCCTTGTTGGGTCTTGGGAGGATCACCTTCACTTAGTAGAATTCTCTTACAATAACAGTTATCAAGCCATCATACAAATGGTTCCATTCGAGGCATTGTATAGAACGAAGTACAGGTCACCTTTAGCATAAGGATGGAATTGGTGAACGAAAGATGTTGGGGCCTGAGATGATCACACAGACCGTTGAAGTGGTTAAGAAGATTAGAGAGTGGCTTTGAGTTGCACAAGATCGTCATCGTCATTGGACAGATCAGCATCATAGGCCATTAGAGTTTTCTGTCGGCGACCATATATTTTTGCGGATTTTAACTACTCATGGAGTCATTAGGTTCAGGATTTACGGGAAGCTTAGTCTACGGTACGTTGGACCGTTCAATATTTTCGAGAGGGTAGGGGATATTACTTATCGTATTATCCTTCCGCCTTCTCTACATGAGGTGCATGATATCTTTCATGTGTCTTAGTTACGTAGGTATGTCACAGATCCGAGTCATGTCCTCGATCACTCTGATTTAGTCGTTGGTACCGACTTGACTTACGAGAAATGGCCCGTATCCGTTTTAGATCAGAGATAGAATGTACTCAAGAACCGGACTATCCGTCTTGTTCATGTTGCTTGGGGGCATTACTCTTTGGGAGAGTCAACGTGGGAGCGCGAGGATGATATTCGATCTCGGTACCCTCACATATTTGACTCATAAGGTATATTTTTTCGTATGCCTTCGCATCTTTCATCCCGTGATCGGCAATCACTCATAAGGGATAAAGTTGCTTTGCTTCATTATAGGTGTTATTGTTATACTTATTTATTTGTATGTGTAGATTGCTTGTAGATAGTTGTTTCTTAATTTAACATTTCTAGCTAGCCTTGAGTTTGAATTTCGAGGACGGAATTTTCTAAGTGGGTAAAGATGTCACTCTCCGTTCCCAATATAAGTATTTGGAGCATAATTATTTTTCTTGCTAGCGTAGTTATATGTTGTAGAAAGACTAGACTCATTCTTTGGTTTACTTAACTCTTGGTTTATTTGTTTGGTATAGGTTTATCATGAGTTGAACCCATGGTCTAAACCTCAAACCCTCCAGATATAACCCAACTTTATCTCTCTCTTCTCATTCTTTCTCTTCCATTCTCTTTCTTAGGTTTTCCTCTCCCCCTCCATAGGCAAATAAATCTTACAAGAAATAGAGAAACCCTTTATATTTTTGTTTTATTATGTTCCTTATATGTTTTCTCATGCATTTAGAACTTGATATTTTTGGATTTGGTGGATGGATTAGTGTAGATCTAAGTTTTAAGTTTTAGGATTTTATTTATGTTCTTGAGTGTTCTTAGGTTTTGATCTCTTAAAAACTTAATATTTTCAAAAACTCTTTCTTTTATGTTGATGAGTACTTCATTTGGAGAAGTTTAGAACTTTACTTTGCTAGATTTGGGCATTATTTGAGGTTTCTATGGAAGAAACAAAATCTTATTTTTGAGCTTTTGACCATGGCCAAAAAGCTGTTATTTGGTGGAGACGAAGGAGTGCTATGTGGCATGACGTGCTATGCAGCCTAGACTTCTCGTCTTAAGTCAATATGGGCCAACCTTGTTGGATGCATGACTGAATTTGCCATGCTCCCTTGGCCAAATGAATAAACTTGAACGAATAAAATTTTACTAAGTCCAAAAGATTTTATGCGACCAAGAGGAGTATGCGGCCTCGTTGTCTATGCGGCCAGGAGCTATAAGTCCCTCTCTTTCTGGAAGCATAACTTCTGAATGACTCGGCATGACTTTTCATAATTTGTCTTTTCTGATACACTTTTCTCACATGTCACATCAGTCACTTTTCTGACTTGACTTGCATTTATTGTTTGTCACATCATATGTTTCTCGAAGAGTGGACTTTGCTCTATCTATGCGGCCTTGGTCTTATGCAGTCTTGACCTTATGCAACCTTGACCCTATGCGGCCTCGACAATGATGCGGTACCTTGCTATGCACCTTTCCTCTTATGCGCCTATTATTTCTTACTCAATTTGGTCACTTGCTTTGTTTAATGTGGATATTGATTGAACGATTGTGATGCTGCATATTAACTTAGAAATGACTTATATGACCCAAATGTGACATATGCTAAATGACTAAGCACTTAGCCTGAGCCTGTAGATATGGTCCTACATGTACTTACTTGCTGATTAGGCTAATTTTCCTGTATCACCTAATTATACGTTGGACAGAATAAAGGGCGTAGTTCAACTCAAGGGAGGGTCTGCAATCCCAGTCATTATTTGGTTTAAGGATTGTGGATATGATCTCGAGGGATTCTAGCACTGCTCATATGTTATCTATCGATATAATAAAGTAACTAATTATTGTGACCATCATTTGCTTCTCCACAATCTCGATACTAGAACTTGTTCCTGCCCTGACTTTTTTATCCGTGCTGATACACTTGATCGCACCAAGAGTGCTACTCGATATATAGTGAGCCATCGTGCTATATACACTTGCTACGTAATATATATAATTATTTTATTGTACGGATCTAGTATTTGGATAGTGACTTTAGTCGTGGCTAGATAGTATTGATTGTAGCATCACACTTAGGTGAATCAAGATTTAACTTTAAGAGACAATGTGGATTCGTATCAAGAGTACCCGTACTTAAAGTACGACATTTAGGAATGAATGTTCATGTGACCACAGCATGAGATTCTAATCACCTAGGGTTAACTAGGCAACTTAATTTGTAGAGCATTGGGAGGGAACGGTATCTCGAGATCGTGCATGTCGAACCACCCTTAGTTAGCTATGAGTAAAGGATGGCCACCACGGATACTGTATATCATCCGCACTAATGGAGTACAGTATCTGACTTACTTATAAGCCAAGCCAGTGTCTTTCGTATAGAAAGCCTGGAACTGCTACTGATCATTAAATTAGCTTAGGGCCCTGGTAAGGGACTTGTGCATCATATATTCTTGCTTGTATATCATTTGTTCAGCCAGTCCTGCTCGATTATGGCATTATCTGAGGATGCTTATATATTGTATTACTGGGATAACTCAGAGATCACATATTAAGCCGTAACACATGTTTTGTCGTTAAATATGTTTTAGTTAGAGAAGTGGACCATTGCAGCATGAAAGTTTAACTCATGTCCTTGTTTGGTTGTTGAGTTACGTTGTTGTGTTACAACGGGACACGGATCAAAGCTACTTATTATTACTATATTATTTTACTTAATATTGTATCCTTACTTGTGTATTATGCCTTCTGTTGAGTGGAATTAGGGACATAAACTGTCGTGGCATGATAGTTTAACTCATATATTTGTTTGGTTGTTGGGTTGTGCTATTGTGTTACGGTAGCATGTGGACTGAAACTACGACGCAGAGTTATTCAAGCTTGACCATAATTAAGGGACTTATTCTATCTTGATGTGATGTGTCACTTCCTGTCCTTGTTTGGTAAAGGGGTGTCATATCATATCATGGATGGGATACATGACATTGATGATTGGTTTAAGCATCTCATGCTATAGAACATGTTTTATTTTTTTATTTTGTGCTTCCTTGTGGTACTTGCTATTTGGGGTCTGATCTCACTTGTTTTGCATGGCCAGGTTTAGAGCCAGCACCTGATGATCAAGCGTATCTCATCCTCACTGATGGCATGCACCAGAAAGATGACTACTGAGGGTCACGAGTGGGTTTCTTCATTCACTACTCGTCTTTTGTAAACTATAATCTTTTAGGGCATTTCGCCAACCGGCACCTGTTAGCCGGATACTCTAGATACTAGTTTCTTATATGACATATAATATATTCAGACTGCAGCTGACTCACTGTCATGTATACTTTTGATTGTATATCTGGCATATCACTCATATTTGCTAGATCTCTAGAATATTTTGATGCGGCGTTGGGGACGTCTTACTGTTTATTCTGAAATATTCTATTTTATTGCTACTTGTTTGAATGATTGAGATATAGAAGTTCTTGACCCTAGGAGACTTGATTATAGTATGCACTCCCTTATCTCTAGACAATCTTAACACATTATAGGTTGCTTCGGTATTCCGCAAGGTATGGTTGGCTGAGTCATTTCCCCGCTCTCCAATATTCTGGATCTGGGGCATGACAAAGTAGTTGAGATTTTGGTTCGAGATATGGGCACAAAATTAGAACTGTCTTTAAAAAAACTTTACAATGCTTCTAGGTGGAGTACATATATGAGAGATAGGTGCGAAAACCTTTTCTCGAGATATCTTCCAAAGATGCGTCGTTCCTCTGGATCTTCAAAGTATTTCAAATTTATGTAACAAATTTAAAAACTTTGAAGTGAGTTTTATAGAAGCATAAACAATACGCGCAGAAAATAACTTCATAAACAAAAGGCATACTTTCTCAACTAGAGAGAGGCACCGCGTACTTTCTCAATTCAGAAAGGGAAACAGTGTACCTTCTCAACTCAAAGAGAATTAGCATACTTTCTCGCCTCAAAAGAGAGATACGTACTTCCTTGACCCAAAAAGAAGCTGCATACTTCCTTAACTAGAGACAAATGGCACATTTTTTGACAGACTATCACCGAAAGGCATAATAGATGTCTGACATTCCTTGCACAGTGTACGAGGAACTACAGTTGAGGCAATTAAATATGACAACAGGGTGATAATTACTACTACGTGGCAGCCAGCTATAAGAGCCAAAAAGGTACGCAGAAGTTCTCTCCTCAACAAAAAAGTACATATAAGTTATTTTTCTTCAACATAAAGTACGCAAACCTGTACTTTTATTAGATAATGTGCTTGATGGCTGATGAATCTTGTAGAAATTTAAGCAGTCACATCCATGATGTAAGGGTTATTATGACCTTTAGGCTCTTTCTCCAAAGTTAAAAAGCCACATGGCAGTTCATAATAGACAAATATGCAGAAGTGCACATATTTTAATTTTTGTAGAGGAAGAAAAGTATGCATATTTTGTCCTTACAGAGAGGGAAGTGCAAGAGTGCATACATTTTCTTTTCACAATAGAAGAAAAGTGCGCGTTCGTCTAATTAATTCAGTTTTCTAATTTGTTAGTGAACGGTTAGAAAACCAAGAAGATTACGGGCATTTATTGCTTGGATTGCAGATGATGTGGGAAGACATATATCTCCATAATTGGCATTTAATGCATGACTCGCTCCATGTGTCAATTAGACCAAGCATTACGAGGGCAGTTAGCCGAAAAGTGCACGTCATGGGTGATGGTTATTCTTCTAATTTTTACGCAAATAGAGGAAAATAGTGAATATGGTGCAAGTTTTTACGCAAATTCCAATTTGGCAGTTATGACGTCAACTACAATAAATATATTTGGCACAATGTCATTCTAGGATAGAATTATAGTGCTACGTGCCAGAGCCTTATTGCTATCAAGTTCTCCAGTGATTGAGACTTAGCATTTCTTCTTTGTGTGTCTAGTGATATAAGGAATCATATGATCAATTTTAGATCAGATCTCTATAACTATTATTTTTCCAGAATTTTGTACTAAGATTCTTGTTTAGGATTTTTGTACTTTCTTAAAGTTTGTAATAAAAGTTTCTACAACTTTTGTTTATGGCAAAAACTTGTAGTCACAAGAATCATTGTAGAATCAAAATCTCTCTCTCTCTCTCTCTCTCTCTCTCTCTCTCTCTCTCTCTCTCTCCCGTGTTAGAAATTATAGCAATTGCATTATCTTACTTTCAAGTTTCAAGTGAATGAACGAATGGATGATAATATGAATGATTTTACTTTGATTCTTTCAATTTTCAAGTACCCGTTTGCACTTTACAGGATTGTAATTGCTTAGTGCCAATTTACACAAATGCTAAAATATCGTATGGCCAGTTTAGCTATAGACTAAAAAACTTAAAATATGAAATAAGAATATGATTCAGATTGCCAAATTAGGATTTTGTAGATTTTACTTTTTAGTGCTTATTTACTTGCCTAAAATTGATAAGAACATATTTTGTTACTTTTTTAGTGATGGGTTGATTTTTAAATGTTGACAAGGGATAACCGACAAGAACATGCTTGCATACTTGCTTATAGTTTGCCTAAAACTGATAACAATATAATTTCTTACTTGTTTAATGTATGGTTGACTTCTAAATGTTGATAATCGATAAGAACATGCTTCCTTACTTTCTTAGAGTTTTCTTATAATGGATAAGAATATGATTTCTTACTTGTTTAGTGAATGGTTGATTTTTGAATGTTGATAATTGATAAGAACATGCTTGCTTACTTTATTAGAGTTTGTAACTATCTAGTTCCGGAAGAGGGGTATTTTTGTTATTTCATAATTATTTAATTATTGTGCATGTTAATTATGTAAATATTATATTTATTATTTATTGGTTAGTAGACTACCTTAGTTATTGGACTTGTCGCTAGTGGACCTAACTAGACTAGACTAAACTAGACTAGACATGACTCATGAACCCAACATTTGACTAGACATTTTAGACTCATTTAAGTCACCCCTCCTCATTAATTAGAATATTAGATTAACCTTCATTAGGAATAGAAGCTTCCTATGATTAAATATTTCTTCATGAAAAACTAATAGCTTGGGAGAGGGGACATGGCCGGCCCTATAAGAAGGGGGTCTTTCTCTCTCCTCTTTATTTTTTATTTCAAAACTAGATCCCCAATTCTGTTTTTCTCCAAATTGATTTATCCCTACACAAATTCCTCTCAAACCACTCCCAATTCCTTTTAATTTTATCATCTAAGGAGCCTAGAAGATTGGATTACAAGGAGTACTTGGAGAATCAGGTGTTGGCTAGAAGCTTGTGTCCTAATTGTGTCCATTGGAGCTTTGTATTGGGAATCCATCTCCCAATAGATATAATTCTAAATTACCCTTAAATTTAGACTCTAATTCTTGCATTTGATCATTAGGAACCCTTCCATGGCTTAGGGATACCCATAGGAAGAAGAACTAGGTACAATTGACCCCTATTGTGACTTCTATATTGAGTTTTGTGGCCAATTAGAGAAAATTATAAGATTGGTGCATAAAGTATTTGTCTATTGACCAATTAGACCTAATTAGACTTAGATTGTTTGTGTGAGACTAGTTATATGTCCATAATTGGATACGGGTAGACCGTATCATGATACGCCATGGTACATGTCGGTAGATTTGGGGTTTTATGAGCCAATAGTTGTCATTCTCATTATATTGCATATAATTAGTTAATATTTTTTTATATCATATTATATATGTATTTAGTTTCTAATTATTGGTGGAGGTGTGTATCATGATGGTAGAACTATTGGAAGGGCGTATCATGCGTATTAGAGAGCGGTACGTGTGCGTATCGATGGTGCACACCAAGTATTTGGTATATTATGTGTATTTATAGGTGTGGATATATGGAGGTGTTGTGTTTGTGTTAGAGAAGCTATGGAGGTGAGTTGGTATCGGGTTGTGCTGTGGTTAGTGTGGTGTTGTAGTTGGTATGTGCATTGCTCTTAGTATTGGTCGGGGTATTCAGCTATATGCAAGAATTGGTGGTATCGAGGGGTTGCAGGTGTTGTTGGTGTTGGTATCTGTTGCTGCTGCTGTTGGTGTTGGTGTAGTGATAAGGAGACTTAATTTCATTAGAGAGTAGGGTAGTGCAGAGGTGTCTGTGCTCAGTTGTAGCTCTAGAAGGGGACTTCAACTATAGTAGGCAGCAATGTGAGATTTTCCTAGGTCTGTCTACAGCTCTTGCTGCATGGCAATTTTTGTAACACCACAACAGTGGACTGCTGGAAGCTTGGTACTGCCAAGATGTAGCTGAAGGGAAGATAAGCAACTAAATGGAGGCAACAGATGGGAGGGTAGTCTTGGTATTCAGTGCATATAGGGGTATCCATGTGTATGTGGGAGTTGAGAGTGCTCAGATTATGCACTGTCCAATTTATACACCAATGTGTGTTCTAATATCAGGCAGTGGGTATGCCTAAGTGCAGAATCCTCGATGTATCAAGGTTGAATGGAGTATTAGTGAAGGAATGTGAGGATTTCATATAGCAGTGGGTAGAAGAAAATGCTGCTGTGTGTGGCAAGGGGTAGAAGGCAATATGGAAACACAGCAATAGCAGCAGTTCATCAGGGTTGCTGCTCGAGTTTCAACTGAGGACTGTCATATCAATTGATTGGGTTTACAGGGGTAATGCACACTTGTGTCATAGGTAAGTATTTATACTTTAGAGTGCCAAGTGTATGGTGCATTTCCTATTAGGTGTAGAACTAGGGGGTTGTATGTGTGTTAGGATTTCAAGAAGTAGAAGTGAGTATGAGTGTTGGTAAGTGGCAGATTTGTGTGGTTGTACTTAGTATATCAAAGAGACTAGGATTGGTGTCCTGCACAGAGGAGAGCAAACTGTGCAATTCAGTATCTAAGCTATAGGAGTAAGTTGATACTGAAGGTATGTGTTCAGGCATTAGTTGGTTGAGTAATTGGGAGATTCCTGAGACTATAAGGTGGGGAGAGTGAAAGTTCCTACATGGGGGAAATAAGTATGAAGATTGGAGGGGGGGGGTAGAGGGTATTAGTTCCTGGGAGGGTATGAGGTGCTTGATATTTGGAGTTGGTGTGTGTGCGTTATGTGAGGTGAGTAAGTATTGGTATTGTGTTGATGTGGGGGTAGTGGAATTAAGTGCATGTGTATCTAAATATGAATGCAGGTGTAGATAGTGGTCTCTTTGTGTGTGTGTGTGTATAGATATAGGTTGGGCATGTATATACATATAAATATATGTCTATGTATATATATACATATGGTTTATTCATGGTACCAAGTGTGTGTGAGTGGTACCGAGGTATAGTGTGGAGTTACTTTATGAGTATTGGGTTATATTGCCAGATATCAATATAGATATAGATATATCTCTATTTAGTATATGTGATACCTAGCACCAAGTGTATATATAAATATATGTTAACTGCCTTAGTATTTAGGATACCAAGGTATTGGGGGTGATTAATGGCGCGATATTGGTTATTAACTAAGTATTATAGATACCTCATATATATAGCTTATATAATAAGTATACATAGTTGTATATAATATATGATATTGTATCCTAATTACCTAGTTAGTATAGTATTAGTTAGTATTAGTTATTATAACTTGAGGTATTAGCTAGTTTCGTTATATCTTCAAGTTATAGACCTAGAAACCTAGGTATGACCTAGTATCACCTAGTATTCACTAGTATAGCCTTGTAGTCACCCTAGAAGCTAGGTATGGACTTAAAATCAAGGTATTGACCTAGATTGACCTAGTTTGACTAGTATGACCTAAAAATGGCCTAGAAATCATACTTTAACTCATTCTAGCTTATTTATCACTTTATCACACCCAAGTGGCAAGATATTTCATATATAGGTCTGTGTGATACCAGCTCGGATACCGAGTCATACTTGTTGCTCAGGACCACAAACGAGTATATTCTCTGATAGTTTCCTTATTTGATAGCCTCTATGTTTTATCTATTTAGTATTGAGATATTTGATTCTTGACATGATGGTTTCACGGATTGGTATACGTGAATCTTGATCATGAGATATTATTATCGTGTTTACTCAGTGATTGCCGTGTCATGCTTCATGATTACTCAATGATTACCATGATATCTTAGTGACTATATAGACTGTGATCATAGTACATGATATTATAGACCGTGCAGTATGATATGCGTGTTATAATGTCATACCCCGATCTCCTACAGGCAAATCGATCATCCCCGCTAGGCACGATTTACAGCGTCAGTGCTCCCACGGGACGATCGCTTGACCCATCTGGGTGTGATGTCACACGAGCATAAGTCACGCTTGTGCAAGGCCATGGTCCATGACAGCGGTAAGAGGTCTAAGCCACAAAGTCGCATAGATTGTCCGAGTGCAGCAAAATAATAAATGCATAGGCGATTGGTAACAAGTTTATGGAGTTGTCAATAGCGAAAGCATTGAATAATACAAGTATTGAAGTAAATCAAACTCTTTATTGATATTGAACAAGTGTTACCAGCGGCGCTAGGCCAAGATTTTAAGTCGCTCAAGCCTCTCTCTCTGAAATAGTAAAAGCGTGCCAAGTGGCTATATTTGTGGAATGATACATAGGCGATGTTCCAATATTATGTCTTGTATATGTGCTTCAGTTCTGGACGCAACGCTCCAAGGCTCCAGAGTGAACTCCATGTCTTAGCATGCATGAAGGAGGCATCCACACCGAATGAGGTTCTCTCGCACCCTGCAAGCAATCTGGTGGGTTATCAGTACATGAATGCACTGGCGGAGAGGTTTCTCGCCTGTTCGACAAATCCAAATATGTTATATAGGTTTCGTGCACCAACTATTAAGTTATCTTTCTAATCTTGCCTTAGGATCAGTTTTATAGCATTTATGAAAAGCCTAACTCGTGTAGCAGTGCGCCGTGTGATATATGAGTAACACGGCGAGACTTACCAACTTACCATTTATCCTTCCCTGTCCAAGGTAAACCAAGTTAAATCAAGCACGAGTATATATAATGAAATTTAGGGGCAATAGCATATGCAAATATTGTGTTGTGAGCGAGATTATGTTTCGGGTGCATGACTATACAGGTTATCCAGAAGTATTGCAGAAGATATTCAAGTATTCCATATGTATAATTATTATACTCAAGATCGTTTATGTGTTTCAGATATTCTCGACGCGATGCAATAACTCGCACGCGGATAGCCGCTAAGAGAGGATAACTTATCTATATGAACAATTGTCACTGGCATAGCTATAAAGGACGACTAGTTAATGACGAGGATGAAATGCAACGAAAAAGTACAAGTGGTGCTACAAACCACCATGTCCAGTACAAGAAGACTACATAAGAAGTTCCATCTGGATCGGATCAGATCGGCCCCGATATCCCGGAGACCGCCCGTGGAACTGAGATCCAAAGATCACCTTTTTCAAGTTGTCCACGACATGCAAGTCTCTAAGGTCATCCAAATTCATATCTTGACATGATAATCCATGATTCTTGTTCTGAACGAGCCTTTGCTCCATGAGCTGTGATACTTGATTTGCTTGACATGATTCTTGTTTAGATATAAACTTGACATGATTCTCGATCAGTGTTCCACTTGCCTTGATGCATTTTTCTGGTTCGGGGACTGCCTTGGTGACCTAACGGTCCTGGATACTTGTAGGTTCATATTGCACAGCAGAGATATTTGATAGTCTTCTGGATAACAAGATGCCTGCACGATACGGATAATTTTTACTTGATTGTGGCATGTTTTATTGTGGCAATCATTAAATCGAGGCAACGAGTACAAGTTGACATATAAGCATGCAAGCATTACATTCATAAGAAAATATAAGCATTTACGTTTGGCACGGGTCTAAGGGTAAAGCCGAGGAGTGAAACCGTAAAGGAACATACCGAGCGATATGATCTATTGGCGTGCAATGTAAACAAGTTAAACAGTGCACTACGAAGATATAATATTCTACTTAAGGCATAGCGGGGTCTACTTGCACAAGGCAAATGTAGCATACGAGGGTCCATATATAAGCAAAGTTTTATTTCCATATTCTAGCACAAGCAATACAAGTTGGGATTACTCCCTTAGCTAGGTGCATTGCATTCTTTATTAGCATACAGGGGGTGATTCACCTAGTGACTAGCATGTATCGTCCATATTTTAAGTGTACTGGCTAAGCAAAGATAAGTTCATCGTAGCCACCCACCTTAGCGATGATTTGCCTTGATCGAACGATATTCCAAGTGAGCCTCTGAAAGCCTAAGCTGAAACTCCTAAAGGGCCAAGTCTGTAAATCATTTTGTCTCAAACGAGTATTCTCGCTAAGCAAAGCGGGTTGAGTCATTTCACTTTTGCCGTTTGAATTGGTTGTCCGCTTGAACGAAACGGATCGTCACATTATATACCACTCAGAAAAAATCTCATCTTCGAGACTTCATGAGCGCAAGCCATTCTATCGTATTATCGAATCTATCCCAAGCATAGCAAATCGGTACCACTAGATCCATTCGAACACAATCTCCTACTCGTTCTTTATACCGTATAGCGTGTATGCTGGGTCGGTCTCATTGAATGACTCTATCATTTAATCCAAGTTCTGACTCAGTCTCTATTGCGCCTTAGCGCGGAATATATTGCTTAATGCGGGGTACGTTATAATCCATCTTGAATGATGATCTAAGGCTGAGGCAAACTTATACAAGTCTTTATACTTGTTCATGCGGATATTCACTTGCACTAGCATTCGAGATCAGCATATCGCGAGTCTAGATCGTGCACATATTCAAAACGTCCTTCAAACATATGCATGTCAACCAACTTAGTGATAGCGAAGTCTTAGCACTCGAGTTTCACATATCATTGAGTCTTGGATCGTGCATACATTCAAGGCATCCCTCAAACATATGTATTCAACCAAACTTAGAGATAGTAAAATCGGATAAGCTACTTTACGAAAATCTTAAGGGTTCTCGTTTTATAAATCACAAGGATACTTCCGATATGGTCAATCAAATTCTAAGTCATTTTCTATTCTAACTCAATTCAAGTTTTGCACGACCGTTAAGCATGATCTATTCAATTTACTGACTAGCGTTCATCTGTTCGGGTCAGACATAACATATATTACCGTTCTGAGTCTAACTCTAAGTCTTGCTTCCCCAGTTCTATAGCTTTGTTCAAGCAATATGCTAAAGTCGGTCACACAGGTTCTTTCACTCGGCACGGGGTTGTCTGTCTAATTACTAGGTCAGCTCACAAGGTCATAGGTACAAGTTCAAGCACATGATTCATCGTGCAAATTCGTCGCACGATGCTCGCCCCAATTCCTAGGGTCAAACTATTAGTCATTTGTACGGGGTATTCTACCCAAGCTTATTTTACTCAGATTTTTAAACATCGAGCACGGATTATCCTACACGCAATAACATGTTCGTTTGTACAGGGTTCGAGTCTGTTTAGTAAAAGCCATGATATATCCAAGTTGCAGGACAAGTCTAGTAATTTGCATAGTCTATCTCCTTAAGTATTTTTGATAAAATCTATATATCTATTCCAAGTCTAGACCACCAAGCCAAGATTCAATTCTAAACCTTTTGTTTATAATTCCAAGTCATCCAACAAGATTTATGTATCCGTTTACGAAACCATCAAGCGTGATTTATTCTAGGTTCTAAGCTAACTTATCCATGAAACATTTCTGATTCACTTGTATTTCCAATTTTGTCTTATCGTGTCGAATCACAAGTCAAGATGATCCATCAGTTGTTACGCTGTGGTCTCCCGTAAGTTCGATCATCCTTGTTAGACGTGAGATCACCACGCCAATGCTCCTGCTGGATAATCGTCCTAATTCGAGCGTGACGCATGTACGAGCATAGAGTTATGCTCGTACAAGACAAGAACATCTAACAATATAGTTATCTTTGGCACGATCGAGATACCTTATCATTTCACTTTTGCTCCATCCAAGTTATATATAAAATCTACCAAGTCATGTTCGTTCATGCAGTGATTATAATTCGTCTAGTAAAATCATCCAATTTCAATATTACCGTTTGGTAAATCCATTGCCTTACTTCTAGCATTCCTCAAGCAACTAGTTTCAAATATTCAAGCTCAAGTTTATCCATTTTTGATATGTTCCATTCATTGAGTTTGTTTAGAATAATCACCGAACATGTTCCCGTGAGTTCGATCATCCCCGCCGTACGTGAAATCACCACGCCGACGCCCTCACAGGATAATCGTTCTCATTAGGACTGATTTTGAAGGCTATCATTTCGAACTAGATTTCAAGATCATTCTTCCAAACTCCAAGCCAAATCTGTTATTGCTTATCTCTTTCATCGAACCATAATATTCATTCTTGGGCTAACTTCTATTCGAGTGATATTGTATTCAAGTCAATCATTTTGTTTCAATCCGAAATTGCTCACACGATCCTCCAAGTTTTCAACAAGTTTTCTTAACCAAGATATTGATTTCTATTTCCTGAATCCCTATTTGATATAAGCCTTATCACTTGTTCAAGACATTCATGAATTCGTTCAATCCAATTATCGTACGAGACCTATGAATCCATTTGGACATTTTTAAATGATCCATATACCACTCGGAATCGAGTTAACACATTAAATTCTCAATTGTGTTCGTATCAATCGCTAACATATTCACCAAGTCATTCCTTAGAATTTCTGCATGATACCTAAGCATCGCCTGATAAATCATAGTCTCGTGTATATATATATATATATATCCCATATATAGTCATGCAAGTAACACATATTTGATTTGTATCTTCCGACACAAAATATCGTTCGAGTTATTTTCTCAAAATCCAAGCACAATTCTCAATATTTGCCTAAGCGATAAAATGATAAGGTTTCTATCGATTGCCATTCTAAGTCTGACTTGTCTTTTATCTGAATGATATCCCAATCTCGTTGTAACTAAGCTTGCACCAAAGGGTCTTGGCGTGCGATACTTAACACAACTTAGCCAAAAGGCTGTGTGCATAGCTAACCATTCAGGCGATATTCTATTTCGCATACTAACCAGTTGGGTAATCACGTATAGGCATTCGAGTTCATACATATCTTGTAAATCCTAGTACGAGTCTATTCCAACCAAGTCTAACACAGGTCGGCACAAAGGCCATCGCATTACAATTTTGTAAAAGCAATCATATCATTCATATGCACTTTTTAAAATTATTTAGACTCATTGTTTGGAATATTCTGATGGGACATTGAGAGAGAGAGAGAGAGAGTATGCACCTAATCCACGAACGAGCTTTCAAAACTGAGAAAATCGAAATTAAGTCCAAAGGCGTAAAGCCATGCTCTGATACCAATATGTCATACCTCGATCTCTCGCAGGAAAATCGGTTATCCCCACTAGGAACGATTCACCATACCAGCGCTCTTGCGGGACAATCACTTGACCCATCTGTGCATGATGCCGCACGAGCGTAAGTCACGCCCGTACAAGGCCATGGTCCATGCAGGCGGTAAGAGGTCTAAGCCACAAAGTCGCACAGATTGTCCGAGTGCAGCGGAATAATAAATGCATAGGCGATTGGTAACAAGTTTACAGAGTCGTCAATAGCAGAAGCATTGAATAATACAAGTATTGAAGCAAAGCAAACTCTTTATTGATATTGAACAAGTGTTACCAACGGTGCTAGGCCAAGATTTCAAGTCGCTCAAGCCTCTCTCTCTGAAACAGTAAAAGTGTGCCAAGTGGCTACATTTGTGGAATGATACATAGATGATGTTCCAACATTATGTCATGTATATATGCTTTAGTTCCAGATGCAACACTCCAAGGCTCCAGAGTGAACTCCATGCCTTAGCACGCACGAAGGAGGCATCCGCACCGAACGAGGTTCTCCCGTACCCTGCAAGCAATCTGGTGGATTATCAGTACAAAAATGCATTGGTGGGGAGGCTTCTCACCCGTTCGACAAATCCAAATATGTTACATAGGTTTCGTGCATCAACTATTAAGTTATCTTTCTAATCTTGCCTTAGGATCAGTTTTATGGCATTTATGAATAACCTAACTCATATGGCAGTGCGCTGTGTGATATATGAGTAACACGGCAAGACTTACTAACTTACCATTCGTCCTTCCCTGTCCAAGGCAAACTAAGTTAAATCAAGCATGAGTATATATAATAAAATTTAGGGGCAATAGCATATGCAAGTACTGTGTTGTGAGCGAGATTATGTTTCAGGTGCACGAGTATATAGGTTATCCAGAAGTGTTGCAGAGGATGTTCAAGTGTTCCATATGTACAAGTGTTATACTCAAGATCATTTAGGTGTTTAAGATATTCTCGACGCGATGCAATGACTCACACACGGATAGCCGCTAAGCGATGATGACTTATCTATATGAACAATTATCGCTGGCATAGCCATAAAGGATGTCTAATCAATGATGAGGATGTAATACAATGAGAAAGTACAAGTGGCGCTACAAACCACCCCGTCCAGTATAAGAAGAATACACATGAAGTTTCATCCGGATCGGATCGACCCCGGTGCCCCGAAGACCGCCCATGGAACTGAGATCCAAAGATCACCTTTTTTAAGTTGCCCGCGATATGCAAGTCTCTAAGGTCATCCAAATTCACATCTTGACATGATAATCCATGATTCTTGTTCTGAACGAGCCTTTGCTCCACGAGCTATGATACTTGATTTGCTTGACATGATTCTTGTTCAGATATAAACTTGACATGATTCTCGATTAGTGTTCTACTTGCCTTGATGTATTCCCCTGGTTCGGAGACTGCCTTGGTGACCTAACGGTCCCAGATACTTGTAAGTTCATATTGCACAGCAGAGTTATTTGATAGTCTTCTGGCTAATAAGATGCATACACGATACAGATAGTTTTTACTTGATTGTGGCATAAGTTTTATTGTGGCAAGCACTGAATTAAGGCAACGAGTACAAGTTGACATATATGCAGGCAAGCATTGCATTCATAAGAAAATATAAGCATTTACGTTTGGCACGGGTCTAAGCGTAAAGCCGAGGAGTGAAATCGTAAGGGAACATACCGAGCGATATGATCTATGGGCGTACAGTATAAACAAGTTAAATAGTGCACTACGAAGAGTATAATGTTCTACTCGAGGCATAGCGGGGTCTACTTGCACAAGGCAAAGGTAGCATGCGAGGGTCCATATGTAAGCAAAGTTTTATTTCCATATTCTAGTACAAGCAATACAAGTTAGGATTACTTCCTTAGCTAGGTGCGTTGCATTCTTTATTAGCATGCAGGAGGTGATTCACCTAGCGACTAGCATGTATTATCCATATTTTAAGTATGCTGGCTAAGCAAAGACAAGTTCATCATAGCCACCCACCTTAGCGATGATTTGTCTCGATCGAGCGATACTCTGAGTGAGCCTCTGAAAGCCTAAGATAAAAATCCTGAAGGGTCAAGTCTGTAAATCCTTTTACCTCAAATGAGTATTCTTGCTGAGCAAAGCAGGTCGAGTCATTTCACTTTTGCCGTTTGAATCGGCTGTCCGTTTGAATGGAATGGGTCATCACATATAACGTGTCATGATTTTAATTCGTGTACTAGTCAGGGGTTGGAGAAGTATTAGTGTATATATGATCATACCTTATAGCCCATAATTTAGTGTAGTCCATGATAGTTAGCAGATCATGCAATTCACGCGTGATCATGCTACCTCACCTTTTATATATAGCTCGTGTTAGGCCCAAACCGATCACATTATCTTACTAATATTTTAAGGCATATTTATATATTATTTCTTTTATTCCAGTTTATTATATTATTGTTCCTCACCATATTATTCTCAGTTCTTGCCACTATTTACTATGATCCTTCTTCTCGTGATATATGCTAGTTCAGTTACTTCCATTATTTATTTTTATTGCTATTGTTGTTTCATAGTTTCTGTCAATTATTGGAACTGCTATTTGTGTTGTACTTTGCTCCAATTCTGACTGGATATATTTTTCAGATGATTCATTAGAGGACTGGTGTCCTACGCACTATGGGCCACAAGATGGCGAGCCAGTTGAGTTATCACCTGTAGAGCCTATTGAGTTAGTACCAGCAGTTGATGAGACATAGCTAGTTCATCTATGATATTGTATATGTCAGTTAGACTTGGCACTATATTATTGTTTGAGATCTTGTGTTAGATTAGACTTGGACTTGTGATGTATTATGACCTTATTTTTTTCCTTCTATTTCATATCGTGTCATATTATCCTCTAGTTTATTATTGTGATTGAGTATTATTTATTATTATCATATTGTCCTCCATTTGGGAGTTGAGATTTCTTGAAAAGTACATTATATTTATTGTGTGAGATATTTAGATAGTATTATTGACCTAGAAAATATTCTACCGCCGATGCTACAGCGTAGGCTGGACGTACCCACGTACTTGTTCCCTTAAACCGGGTGCGGATCATGACACATTTTTGTGGTAGCCTATACAGATCAGGCTTCATAATTAGTACGATGTCATGGTAGTACACAGACTTAGTTGTACTACTGCGAGCCTGCGATAGGATCTAGGATTGCTAGATAGAGAGAATACTCAATCACATCTAGAAAATTTTCATACTCATTCGATTATTGAATATTTTTTCTTCCTTGTAACATTTGAATTATTATTCCATTTGAAACTCATTCATCTATATCCTCAAAAATAATGAATTCCAACATGACAGGGATGGATGTAAGCAAGAAGGTTGCATGGTAGGAGCCTTAGAAGATATAGTGCCTCTAACTCTAGATAGAGGAAAGTGATTAATTTAGGATTTTGATACATCTTTTGGAGAAATCCCATAGATATATATAGATGGATAAATTGATGATATTATTACACTCTTGAGGGTAAAGTGATGATGACAACATGATAGCATAAATCAATGAATAAGAAATATGCCAGTTGGATCGGGAGATTACCATTTTTGTGACATAAAGGACTCTTCGATGATAAATTTAGGGAGGTACAGGGGGATAAATTTTAAATACTTTTGAGATTTGAAGTGGATATTTTTAAGGATTAGAAAGTATTGAGGATGATGACACAGATTAAAATTTAATTATATGAATCGTGAGTTATCATGATAAAAATATGGAGTTGTATAAAGAAACTAGGGACTTGTAAATAAGTGGAATAGGGGATCATTGACTCTTATTATATAAAATTAAATCAGAAATGATAATCGACAACAGCATTATGAATTAAGGAGTTTTTAAATTATAAGGTTAAATTGTTAAATGAAGATTGGAAGATTATAAATAATTTGAGGTCAAGGGTTAATTAGTGACATATATTATTGAGGAAGAAAATTAAAAAAATGGTAGGAACCTTAGTATTGATAGTTTATTGAATTCGTGGAATATAAAGAATAATTCAAGATTCAAACGAAGGGATTAAACTTGGATAGAGGAGATAAATTTTGATTCAAAGGTTATGGATTTAGTTAAAAATACAAGTTGAGAAGTAGATAATATTTTTATTTTTGGAGTTGATGGTGGATTACGGAATTTGATTTGGGAACATAAGATTAACTAAGATGATATGGATGTGCCTGAGAAACAGTTACTTCTGAGAAAAATCGAGCAGATCTTCTAGAATAAAGTTCTCCACCATCTATCTTACCTTTTGGTAACTCCATTCTTATACCAGGTTTATTATAAAGTTTTGCTATGTGACTGTGTTATTGTCTATCCTAGTAGTGCTATTCTTTTTAGGATATTGAGTAGTAGTTCCTAGGTAAAGCTTTTGGTAGAGATTACAAGGACTATGACAATTGGAGAGCGTGAAAGAGTATAAAAGATAATAAGAAGGGATTGATGATGGAAACGTATGCATAAACACTGAAGATAGAACTTTATAAGTGAGAAGTATTGAAGAGTTGGAACTCTAAAGAGAACTAGACGAGTTCACTGGAGTAATTTTTTTGGAAGAAATAATATTTAGGGAGATCAAAACATCAATATTAAAATTAAAGATTGATGCGTAAAATTAAGTTGAGGCCATAGAGAATGTAAACTCGAAGAAAAGATGTGTTGTTTACTATTAGGTGGTACAAATTGAGGTGGTATTGAGGATGAGGGCGATGTTGATCTTGAGAATCATATTTTAGTAAATCTAATGACAAAGGATAATGAATACAATTAAGGATTCAAATTTATGGTGCTAAAAATATTGGTTAATATTGAGTTTCAGTGGCCAACAGATTGAGAAAAAATCGAAGGATAACGAAGCTAAGTTTTGGATTAAATGGAAATTGGTAAAACCTTGATGGATTTTAATATGTACATATATACATATTCAGGTGATAGAGGAATTATGTTGGAGACAAACTAGATGAAAATACAAATAAGGGGAGTATTCAAAGTTGGAGAAAGAAACAAATCAAACACAAAATTGAGATTTCAAACATGTTGGATGGAACAAAATAAAATTTTGAAGTGGTAAGGATTATAATGAGATAAATTGATTTACATATATAAATTAAAGTAAACTAGAGGTTAGGCTACCAGAGGAGAACATAGGTGATAAATAGTTGAATCAGAACGAGAATACCATATACCGGAGGATAGTAGATAAAAGACAAATAAAACAAGGTACGAGATGATTTAATTGGAAGAACATGCAAGTAGACATAATTTTGAAACTGATACGATGGATTTGAAAACTCAAAGAGGAATCAAATTTTGAAAGATGAACTCTTCTATGGACGAGATTAAAAATTTAGGGTAACCACATTTTATAAGAGTTTGCAATTGATGATAGAGGATCATAAGATTAACTAGAACGATGAGGGAAGGTATTGATGGATAAAAGAGAGTGGACTTATAAGGAGTTCTATGGTTTTAATGTTGGGGTCAGTATATTAGAATGATATGATAGGGGTTAATGCATCAAGGACAATCTAGGGACTTGAACAGGAAACTTCAAGATCTATGTTATAAGAATCAAGATTTTGTGAAACATGAGGGTTAGGTGATACTCCTAGGAGAGGAGTTTAGTAAGCATTACCTATCTTAGAGTAGGGTATTTCTTATTTCTTGATCGTCTTGTGATATCCTATTGCTAGTTCTTCCTTAAATTTTGAGGAAATTTTTTTTCTAAGGGGGTTAGGATTGTAACTACCTATTTTTGGGAGAGGGTTATATTTGTCATTTCATAATTATTTAATTATTGTGTATGTTAATTATGTAAATATTGAATTTAATATTTATTGGTTAGTAGACTAGCTTAATTATTAGACTTGTCGCTAGTGGACCTAACTAGACTAGACATGACTCATGAACCCAATATTTGACTAGACACTTTAGACTCATTTAAGTCACCCATCTTTATTAATTAAAAAATTAGATTAAACTTTATTAGGAATAGAAGATTCCTATGATTAAATATTTTTTCATGACAAACCAATAGGGTATTCATGTCAATGCACATTGCTTGGGAGAGGGGACATGGCCAGCCCTATAAGGAGGGGGTCTTTCTCTCTCCTCTTTATTTCTCATTCCAAAACTAGATCCCCAATTGTGTTCTTCCCCAAATTGATTTATTCCTCCAACCATTCCAATCAAATCACTCCCAATTCCTTCCAATTTTATCATCTAAGGAGTCTAGAAGCTTGGATTGCAAGCATCACTTGGAGAAGGAGGTGTAATTGGCTAGGAGCTTGTGTCCTAATTGTGTCCATTGGAGCTTTGAATTAGGAATCCATCTCTCAATAGGTATAATTATGAATTATCCTTCAATTTAGACTCTAATTCTTGTATTTTATCAATAGGAACCCTTCCATGGCTTAGGGCTATTCATAGGAAGAAAAACTAGGTACAATTGACCCCTATTGTGACTTCTACATTGAGTTTTGTGGCCAATTAGGAGAGATTACGAGATTAGTGCATCAAGTATTTGTCTATTGGCTAATTAGACCTAATTAGACTTAGATTGTTTGTGTGAGACTAGTTACGTGTCCATAATTGGATACGGGTAGACCGTATCATGATACGCCATGATACATTTCGGTAGATTTGGGATTTTGTGAGCCAATAGTTGTAATTCTTATTATATTGCATACAATTAGTTAATATATATATGTTTTTATAGCATATTAGATATGTATTGAGCTTCTAATTATTGGTGGAGGTGTGTATCATGATGGTGTGACTATTGGAAGGGTGTATCATGCGTATCGGAGAGCGATACGTGTGCATATCGATGGTCTACACAAATTGTTTAGTATATTGTGTGTATTTATAGGTGTGGATATATGGAGGTGTTGTGTTTGTGTTAGAGAAGATATGGAGGTAGGTTGGTGTCGGGTTGTACTGTGGTTAGTGTAGTATTGTATTTGGTATGTGCATTGCTCTTAGTGTTGTTCGGGTTGTTCAGCTATGTGCAGGTATTGGTGGTATCGAGGGGTTGCAACTGTTGTTGGTATTGGTTGCAGCTGTTGTTGGTGTAGTAAAGAGGAGACTTGATTTCAATAGAGAGTAGGGTAGTGCAGGGGTGGTTGTGCTCAGTTGCAGCTCGAGAAGGGGACTTTAACTGCAATAGGCAGCAATGGATGACTTGCCTGGGTCTGTCTGCAGCTCTTGCTGCATGCCAATTTCTGCAACACCACAACAGTAGACTACAGGAAGCTTGGTACTGCCAGGATGCAGCTGAAAGAAAGATAAGCAAATGAATAGAGACAACATATGTGAGGATAGTCTTGGTGTTCAGTGCATATAGGGGTATCTATGTGTATGTGGGAGTTGAGAATGCTCAGATTGTACACTGTCCAACTTATACACCAATGTATATTCTAATATCAGGCAGTGGGTATGCATGAGTGCAGAATCCTTTGTGTATCAAGGTTAAAGGGAGTATCAGTAAAGGATTGTGAGAATTTCATATAGCAGTGGGTAGAAGAAAATGCTGTTATGTGTGGCAAGGGGTAGAAGGAAATATAGAAACACAACAATAGCAGCAGTTCATGAGGGTTGCTGCTCGAGTTTCAACTAAGGACTGTCATATCAATAGATCGGGTTTACAGGGGCAGTGCACACTTGTATTATGGGTAAATATTTATACTTTAGAGTGCCAAGCGTAGGGTGCAGGTGCTATTAGGTGTAGAACTAGGGGGTTATATGTGTGTCAGGATTTTAAGAAGTAAAAGTGAGTATAAGTGTTGGTGAGTGGCATATTTGTGTGTGTTGATAGAGACTAGGATCGGTATCCTGCACAGAGGAGAGCAAATTATACAATCCAGTATCTTATCTATAGGAGTGAGTTGATACTGAGGGTGTGTGTTTAGGCATTAGTTGGTTGAGCAATTGGGGGATTCCTGAGGCTACAAGGTGGGGAGACTGGAAGTTCCTGCATAGGGGAAATAAGTATGAAGATGGGGGGGGGTATTAGTTCCTGGGAGGGTATGAGGTGCTTGATATTTGGAGTTGGTGTGTGTGTGTTATGTGAGGTGAGTAAGTATTGGTGTTGTGTTGATGTAGGGGTAGTGGAATTAAGTGCCTGTGTATGTAAAGGTGAGTGCATGTGTAGATGGTAGTCTCTGTGTGTGTAGATATAAGTTGGGTGTGTATATACATATAAGTATAGGTCTGTGTGTGTGTGTGTGTGTATATATATATATATATATATATATATATATATGTGTGTGTGTGTGTGTGTGTGAGTAGTATTAGGTATAGTGAGTATTGGGTTATATTGCCATATATATATATATATATATATATATATATATATATATATATATATATATATATATATATATATATATATATATATATATGTGAGTAGTATTAGGTATAGTGAGTATTGGGTTATATTGCCATATATATATATATATATATGTGTGTGTGTGTGTGTGTGTGTGTGTGTGTGATACCTAGCACCAAGTGTATATATAAATATGTTAACTGCCTTAGTATTTAGGATACCAAGGTATTGGGGGTGGATAATGTTGAAATATTGGTTATTAACTAAGTATTATAGATACCTTATATATATATATATAGCTTATATAGTAAGTATACATAGGTGTAGATAATATATTATATTATATCCTAATTACCTAGTTAGTATAGTGTTAGTTAATATTAGTTATTATAACTTGAGGTATTAGCTAATTTAGTTATATCTTCAAGTTATTGACCTAGAAACCTAGATATGACCTAGTATCACCTAGTATTCACTAGTATAGCCTTGTAGTCACCCTAGAAGCTAGGTATGGACTTAAAATTAAGGTATTGGCCTAGATTGACCTAGTTTGACTAGTATGACCTAGAAATGGCCTAAAATTATACTTTAACTCATTTTTGCTTATTTATCACTTCATCACACCCAAGTGACATAATATTTTATATATAGGTATGTGTGACACCAGCTCGGATACCGAGTCATACTTTTTGCTCAGGACCACAAGCGAGTATATTTTCTGATAGTTTTCTTATTTGATAGCCTCTATATTTCATGTGTTTAGTATTAAGATATTTGATTCTTGACACGATGGTTTCACGGATTGGTATACGTGGATTTTGGTCATGAGATATTGTTTTTGTGGTTACTCATTGACCGCCATATCGTGCTTCATGATTACTCAGTGATTACCGTGATATTTTATTGACTATATAGACCGTGATCATAGTACATGATATTATAGACCGTGTAATATGATATACGTATTATAATGTGTCATAATTTGGATCCGTGTACTAGTCGGGGGTTGGAGAAGTATTAGTGGATATGTGATCATATCTTATAGCCCATGATTTAGTGTAGCCCGTGATAGTTAGCAGATCATGCTACTCACGCGTGATCACGCTAGCTCACATTTTATATATAGCCCGTGTTAGGCCCAAGCCGATCACATTATCTTACTAATATTTTAAGGCATATTTACATATTATTTTCTTTATTCCAGTTCATTACATTATTCTTCCTCACCATATTATTCTCAGTTCTTGCCATTATTTACCATGATACTTCTTCTCGTGATATATACTAGTTTGGTTACTTCCATCATTTATTTTTATTGCTATTGCTGTTTCATAGTTTCTGTCAATTATTGAAACTGCTATTTGGGTTGTACTTTGCTCCAATCCTGACTGGATATATTTTTCAGATAATTCATTAGAGGACTGGTATCCTACGCACTACGGGCCACAAGATGGCGAGCCAATTAAGTTATCACCTGTAGAGCCTTTTGAGTTAGTACCAGCAGTTGATGAGACATAGCTAGTTTATCCATGATATTGTATATATCAGTTAGACTTTGGCATAGTATTATTATTTGAGATCTTGTGTTGAGATTAGACTTGGACTTGTGATATATTGTGACATTATTTATTTCCTTCTATTCCATATCGTGTCATATCATCCTCTAGTTTATTATTGTGATTGAGTATGGTTTATTATTATCATATTATCATATTGTCCTCTATTTGGGAGTTGGGATATCTTGACAGGTACATTATATATATTGTGTGAGATATTTAGATAGTATTATTGGCCTAAATATTGTTCTACCGCGGATGCTTTGGCGTAGGCTGGACGTACCCACGTACTCGTTCCCTTACACCGGGTGCGGATCGTGACAGAGTTTGCATAAAACTAGTTTGCATAAAACAAATAAGAATGTGATTTCTTACTTGTTTTATGAATAGTTGATTTATGAATGCTGATAACTAATAAAATCATGCTTTTGCTTGGTATTTTGCATAAATGTTAAAAATAGATAATAAAAACTAATTTGAACAAATAACAACTAATTAGAATATATAAAAATTAATAAGATTAAAGATAAAATTAATAGAATTGTTGGGGTTTATTGAAATTACCTTATAGAAAGTGTGTATCTCAATATATTTTTTTATTGTCTTGCACCATGGGGAGCTGTAGCCCATGTGGTTAGTATAGTAGAATATTTTACTAGAGGACAAGGTTAAAATCATCCATGAAATAATGGTTTTTATCACCCATTTCTTAAAAATTTCCCTTAGAAGAAATAACTAAATTCTTAGGTATGCATGGTCATGGATAACTTATGCACAAGGTTTAGTTTCTCAAACGATTATCGGGTCGGGTCACCTTTCACCGATTTGGCCTAGGAGGAACAAGGATAATAAGTGCTAACGTACTAGTACAAATATTCTAAGATCTTGATGGGGATAGCTACCGACACACACAAGGATCCTCATCTTACCATAGATAGTCCAAGATGGTGTATCACTAGTTACCTTTATATAGACAAATTGGGTGGCTAATGATGTCTAGTTCATATGGAAGAACAATATAAATTTTGTTATATGAAAAGAAATCGACCGTGGGTAAGAATCACCCATGGATAATATATATACATTATGTTGTTACATTTCTAGTCTTATGAACTATAAATTGAACTAAGAAAAAGATTTTAAAAAATGATTAATAATAATGTATGCTTTCACATGATTACCGTATTAATTTTGGTTTGTTGGGTTAATCCGTCGCTCACCAGTGCATTTCAAATGTACTAACCCACGTTTCCACAGGTGTTGGGAACCAAGGGGAGGTTTAAAGGAACAGAAGGCTTGCTCAGTGGTCACTACCACATTTCCAGAATAGTTTTTTTTTATCATTTTGTATTATTATAAATATTGTGTAAATTTTATTTATATATAATGTGTATATTATATATATTATGACTGTTATTATTATTGGTTAGTTGATTAGTCTATTCTAATTAGACTTGATATTAGTGGACCTAACTAGACTTGACTTGACCCATTGATTCAATTAAATAGTTAGTCATTGTTTGACTCATTAGTTTAAGAGAATGAGTTAGTTATTGAGTTTAGACTATTTGACTTGAGTCATTAGTTAGTCATGACTAGATTAAGTTTATTAAACCTATTTAGACTTAAGAATAGAATATTTCTTCTATAGGATTAGTTGATCCTATTTATGAGATAATGAGAGGGGCCTTTGAGTCAATTCAAATATTCCTCAACCTAACCCTAACCCTATTAGGACGCTATATAAGCCTCTTTATTCATGAATAGCCTCTATTTGCTTCCCTAATTAATTCATTCCCACATTTGGAAGCAAACCCTAATCCACTTATTTCCAATCTCATTCCTCTTATTTTTATTCCCATGGAGACATATGACCTTGAAATAACAAGGAAAAAGTATTGGAAGGAAGCTCGCTAGAAGGAGGTGTCCATTCATTGCATTGTGTCATTGTGGTATGATACATTAGAAATCCATCTCCTAATAGATATAATTATAAAAAAATTCTTCTAATTATGTTCTAATTATTGTATTTGACTATTATAAACCCTTTCATGGCTAAGGACTACCCATAGGAAGAAGAACTAGGTTTTTTGACCCGTATTATGAAAGTTACATTATGGCCAAATTGGAGAAAATCTAAATTTGGACCACTAGGTGTTTGTAGAAATATTTCATAGAGGATTCTAGATGTGATTCATTGATTTGAGAGTGTGTACATGTCCATAATTGGATATGAGGAGTGCGTATCATGATATGCCATGATACAGGGATGAAGGATTGGGATTTTTTATGTAATTGGTGTCCTAGTGTGTCATTCTTTATTAATTGCATTGTGATTAGTCATTCTAAAAGTTTATATATACAACATATGTTATATAATATATTTTATGAGAATTTAGAGTGTATAATGAAATGGTGGAGATGTGTTGATGTGTCATGGTGTATCTTGACACTTGGAATAAGATTCTAGATATTGCACACCATGTGTTTGATGTTGGGCTTGGTGAGTAGGCAGTAAGGTATGTGCTGTGAGTATGCTTGAGTGTGTGTGTCATACCCAGTCCCAAAATATCGAGGGACTAGCCACGTTACAATGGCCAGCAGCACAACTCCAATAGGCAAACCCAATTTAATGGACCCATTAGAGTGCACTTAAGCTATAAATCATATAAATGGTCTACGAATACCTATCACAGTCTATATATCTAATCTTATCCACAATAAGAAATAAAATCACAAAAAGACAAGTCCAGTCACAATAATATAAAATGATCTGTCCAACCAAAGCAATATAAATAATGTCACGGGGAACAACCCATCATCAAAATTGAAAGAAAATAAATCCAAGTACAATATCCAGAATTCAATACAAGATCAAATATCTAAGGACACTAAGCATAATAAATAAATGGTGAGAATATTGTGTGCTCAAGAGAAGTCCTCCGGAACAACCTCGTCCTCTGCAACCTGTACGTCTCCAATAGTAGCACTTGCCCCGTAAACCTCGGATAGCTCTCCTCATCTATACTTGGGGACATAATCTGGATTCAGGTCCTCATGGGACATAGCAAGGTACAATAAACACTCAAGCCAAATAAAATGTAGCAAGTAAATATAAACAGATCCTCAGGACAAGCTATGTAACCAGCTAAGTGAAATATAAATGAGAGCATCACGAGTACTCAGGCTGAGACCACTATAGGCTCTGTGTCGGGGGGGCCCATAACAGCAAGTAGTATCATGACTCTAGTATATGTGCCAAAGATCTGAGACAAAGTCTAAGGAACCTTCAGTAGTATATATATAAATAATTAGCATGTAGCCAGTGTGTCTCTCCCTACCAAATGTAACCTCATGTCTCATATCCACGATGTCTCATGTCCATAATACGCAAGATCATGACCTCTAGCTAATACAACGAGTCATAATAATATCCATGTAATATGCAAGTCTCATATCACGAATCATGTAAGCCTATACAAAATTACCATGAATAACTCAAGAAAGACTCTATCACATGAAATAGTGTCAAGTGTCCTACGGTATGGCATACTTGGTTAAGCAAGCATGTAAAAAGAGGATCGTGGAATCAACTCTCTAAATGACGTTGTACGACTCCGCATACGGCATCGACAACCGAATCTTGTTTGGACGCTAAGCAGCGTCTCACGGTCCTAGGTTGAACAGGCACATCACAACAGTATATATATAGGAATAACGCAAGCAAATAATATAACATGATCTCTGCAAGTTTGGCAAGGTATACTTGTCTGGATTTTAAACTCCGTCAATTGCTCCAGGGAAAGTAGAATCTGCACGTATATCTCCGGATGCTGAAACAAACATCACTAATATTCTCAAAATACTTGAAATAGCTAGGATTGACTACCCATAAGTCTAATTTGGACACAGGGGCAGAATTGACAGTTTCTGGTCAAAGCGGAGTCCACATGTGGGCCACTTCGCACTGAAAAACATGCCAAAGACAAAGTTCTTCAAATTTATCAAACTTACTTTCTACGAGTCCAGAATAATGGCACGAACCCAACGGAATGTCCAGAACTGGATTTCGATGAGCCGATCACGAAATCGTCCGTTATGTAAAACTGTGGGGGCCACGAAACGATATTTTGTCAACGTTCTCAGAATCGAACCAAACTTGGGTCACAGGACCAGTAAAGTTTCATTGTGAATCGACGAATACACATAAAATTATGACGAGTGTCAGAACAGGCCGATACGGTACTTTTCGACGGATACGCGTTGATTTCGGTGTGCACGCACATCCAAATCAAGTTCTACGAAATCCTACACGCATGTGTTTATGTTACGCGCCTTTCGATGTAACTTGTACATGACGAAGTTGCCTCGTTTGGCGGGATACACCCCGTATCAAAGATTTTTTGGTATTTTAAAAATAAGTTTTTGGTCGTTTTGGAACTAGAATAATTTAACCATTAAAGCAAACTAACAAAACTAAAGAATAGTAAAAATCTTGATTATATTATGAAGAAGTCCTTTTAATTATATTTTGAAAATAATTAATGAGATGGTAGAAAATTAGACATGAACAGGGGTACTTGGACTGAATTTCTAAACTGTTTTCGAACAGTTTTTCGGCCAACTTTTGATCTATTTCTCGATCAAACCCGGGTGCCTAAATTCGTTCCACTTAAAGAAAATCCTAGAGGGTTAGGTTATGAATATACCAGCGAAGACGGGGTATAAAACGGATGAGCGAGTAGGGCAAAACCTTCGCGCAAAGGGGGGCCGCAAGGTGTTGCTGCTTCTGTCGGTCGCGCGGCTGCTACGACGGCACTCTGGCACTGCTGCGGCGCAACGAAGATCGGCAGCTCCGGCGGGTGGTGGATGTAGTGTAGGCGTGGGTGATGGTGGATGTGGTGTAGACTTGGGCTAGGGTTTTGTTGTGTTTACATATATATATATATATATAGGGGGGAGGGCTTCCTATACGTGGATAGGGGAAGGGTTTAATGGGTTTGGGTTTGGGTTTATTTTATTTCTTTATTTATTTCTCTTGTTTTATTTATTCAATAATTATATGTATTAAATCTCCAAAAATAGTTAAGCACTTAAAAAAATTCTAGGAAATTTATATTTCCTCCAATAAATAATTTACAACCAAATTTATATTAATTAAAAAGGTAAAAGATATTTACTAAATATTAATAAATATTAAATTAATTAAATTAATTAAATAAATCTATAAATTCTATTTTCTAGTTAATATTATATTGGGAGTATGCATGGGGTTTGAATAACGCAACTCGAGTGTCATGTACGTAATAGAACCAGTTAGGCTCATAGCATGGATTTAGTTGGAAGCAATGGGTTGGGGTGGCATGTTAAAATCGTATGCCACAATAAAATGGTTAATTAAATCATAGTTTTCTCGTAATTGTGTCGCGAAAGTTGTGCGACCAAAACAAGTTATAGGATTACGAATTTGTGAGGGACAGTCATGTCAGGAGCCTAATTGACTCGTCTAAGTCGAGCATGCTAGGTTGGTTGGAAGGAAAAGGCTAGTGTTATACTCAAGATCTTAAAACCATGGTGGTTGGTTTCCAAAGTTTAAATTAATTATTAAATAAATATTAAAATAAAAATAATTATTATTAATTACCGAACTAATCCTATATAAAAATCAGGGTGCTCACAAT
The DNA here is from genome assembly GCA_036927795.1 of Iris macrosiphon. Lineage (NCBI taxonomy): Eukaryota > Viridiplantae > Streptophyta > Magnoliopsida > Asparagales > Iridaceae > Iris > Iris macrosiphon. Next base: position 65,517,811 of record JAYESA010000013.1, read on the forward strand.
CTACCCACCTTAAAAGAATTATGTCCTCGCAATTAAGAAAAATGAAACATAACAGGTCAGGAAAGGTTTGCTCCAAAAAAGATGACGCGGTTGCAAGACATGTTTGTTAATGCACGACACAAAGGATAAGAAACCATGAACAAAAAAAAATCGGAAGGAAGGGTGAGGGTTTTATTCAAGCAGAACACATAGGGAAGAAATGAAAACTTTTTCCTAGGTAAGGAGAGATAAGTAACTTAAAAGTAAGGAGCCTGGTTAGAACGAAGATCAACTACGCTTACAAACTTGGGTACCACTGACATATTACTAATCTAGACTAACAAGTTCATGCTAACATAATACTAGGTTTTAGGCTAGGGAATGGAACTAACAGGCACATGCTAAAGTATTACTAGGAATATTCGCTACTATAGCTAGCTATGATAAGACTAAATATTACCCATATTCGCTATTACTCGAGTCCGTGCCTCCTCCACTGTCATCGCAAAAGCCTGTCTACGTCCTTGTGGTGGTGCCCTCTGTTGTTGTTGGGCCTGCTGGAAGAGTGCTGCCCGGTGCCAAGGGTGGCCTCGGCTGATATCCTCCCGGTGCTGGTGGTCTTAATCCTCAATCTTTCGCCTGTGATGCTTCTGGTGCTGGATAAGCTGGTCGATGTGGCTGTTGGACTAGCTCTGATGCTGGTAAAGCTAGTCGGTGAACCATTGGTGTTCCTCCCCGGTGCTCAGGCAATCCCTGGCTGAATACTGACTGGATCCACAAGCTAAACATAATCCTAATTTGTATCTGCACTCCCTTTCAATATGGCCTACCTTGCCACAGTATTGACAAGTAAGAAGGGATGGGGCTCGTGATGCTGCTCTCTGGGATAGATTTATCTGGGGTCACTTTGTAGGCACCCGTGTGGTGCTCGAGCTGGTACTAATACGTACGGTCTCTTCTGGATGGACTCCCTCCTGTGGATGTGCTCCATGCGTCGAGCTGCTACAAGGACGTCCGTATAAGAAGTAGGTGCAACTGTGCCAATCTGTCTCTGTAGTTCAAAGCTCAGTCCATCAAAAAAATTCTCTGCCTTCTCTTCTTCTGTCGGGATCAATATAGGTGCGAAGTGGCTCAATCATATGAACTCCGTATTGTACTCTTCTACCGTCATATTGTCCTGGGTGAGACGATTAAACTTTTCTCGAAGTTCTGTCCGAGCAATAGATAGAATGTACATCTCCTGAAAGAGTTTAGAGAACTCCTCCCAAATAACTTGGTCTGGTCCAAGCTCTCTCTCCTCAGATAGCCATCAGTTATGTGCATTGTCCGTTAACTGCATCCTGACGGCAGTCATCCAACACTCTCTCAGAAGCTCAGCTGCTTCCAATTGGTGTTGAGTATTTGTGAGCCACTTATGAACCTCAGTGGGCTCCTCCTTGCCTGAGAATGTACGTGGCTTCAGGTGGCAGAAATCCGAGTTGGATCCTGTCGATGGCTTTCTGGCTGGTGGAGTCGCCAGCTCCAATGCTGTCACTATACCGTTCCTTAAGTTCTCTGCCTGGCATTGCTGGGCCTCTTGTTGAACCTGCTATTGAGCTTGCATTATTGCATAGAATACCTGAAATAGCTGATGTCCGTCCATAGGCTGCCCTGGCTGAAAAGCTGGCATCGGTGGTATCGGTGGAGTAAATTGCGGTGGTGGAGGAATATCGTCTCGGTTGAACCTCGAGGCTTGCTGATTTGCTTGATTGCTTTATTGAGTAGAGGGATCTCCACTCGATGGCGTTACTCCATCGTCGTAGGTAACCACAACAGCTGGTGGTGTACCTGCGGGAGTCTCATCGCTGGCTCGTGGATGCATTACTCTGTACATAAAGTAAACTATGAGGTTCGCACAGATGAATCAAGCATGATGCAGGTTAAGAAATTAAGTTCGAGTTCGATATAGAGGTCAAGGACGTGTCAACATATGGATGAGATCCTATAAATTAATTATTTATCCTAATCGCAGGCTTGCTCGGTTCCTTAGTTGAAACCAAAGCAATATAGTCGTTGACCTGCATGGGCTACTACAAAAATTAGGTCACGCCCTAGTCCCAAAATACCGAGGGACTAGCCACGTGGCAATAGCCAATAGCACAACTCCAATGGGCAAACCCAATTTAATAGATCCGTTAGAGTGCACTTAAGCTGTAATACATATAAATGGTCTATGAATACCTATCACAGTCTATATATCTAATCTCATCCACAATAAGAAACAAAATCATAAAGAGACAAGTCCAGTCACAATAATATAAAATAATTTGTCCAACCAAAGCAATATAAATAATATCAAGGGAAACAACCCGTCATCAAAATAGAAAGGAAATAAATCCAAGTACAATATCCAAAAGTCAATACAAGATCAAATATCTAAGGACACTAAGCATAATAAATGAATGGTGAGAATAGTGTGTGGTCAAGAGAAGTTCTCCGAAACAACCTCGTCCTCTGCAACCTGTACGTCTCGAATAGTAGCACATGCCCCATAAACCTTGGGGTAACTCTTATCGTCTACACCTGGGGACATAATCCGGATCCAGGTCCTCAGGGGACATAGCAAGGTACAATAAATACTTAAGCCAAATGAAATATAGCAAGTAAATATAAACAGATCCTCAGGACAAGCTATGTAACCAGCTAAGTAAAATGCAACTGAGAGCATCACTAGTACTCAGGCTGAGACCACTACAGGCTCTGTGTCGGGGATCCCATAGAAGCAAGTAGTATTATGACTCCAGTACATGTGCCAAAGATCTGAGGCAGAGTCTAAGGCACCTCTAGTAGTATATATATAAATAATCAGCCTGTAGCCTGTGTGTCTCTCCCTACCTAATGTAACCTCATGTCTCATTTCCACGATGTCTCATGTCCATGATACGCAAGATCATGACCTCTAGCTAATACAGCAAGTCATAATAATATCCATGTAATATGCAAGTCTTATGTTACGAATCATGTAAGCATATACAGAATCACCATGAATAACTTAAGAAAGATTCTGTCACATAAAATAGTGTCAAGTGTCCTATGGTATGGCGTACTTGGTAAAGCAAGCACGTAAAAATAGGATCGTGGAATCAACTCTCTAAGTGACGTTGCACGACTCCGCGTACGGCGTCGACACCCGAATCTTGTTCGGACGCTAAGTGACGTTGTACGACTCTGCGTACGGCATCAATACCCGAATCTTGTTTGTACGCTAAGTAACGTCTCACAGTCCTAGGTTGAACATACACATCATAAGAGTATATATATATATATAGGAAGAACACAAGCAAATAATATAACAGGACTCTGCAGGTTTGGCAAGGTACACTTACCTGGGTTATGAACTCCGTCAACTGCTCCTGGAAAAGTAGAATCTGTACGTACACCTTCGAATGCTGAAATAAATATCACAAATATTCTGAGAATACTTGAAATAGCTAGGATTGACTACCCATAAGTCCAATTGGATACAGGGTCAGAATTGATAATTTCTGGTCAATGCGGGGTCCACAGGTGGCCCACTTCGCACCAAAAAATGTATCAGAGATAAAGTTTTCCAAATTTGTCAAACTTATTATCTATGAGTCCAGAATGATGGCACGAACCCAACAGAATGTCCAGAACTGGATTCCGATGAGCCGATCACAAAATTGCCCGTTTTATGAAACCGTGGGACCCATAAAATGACATTTTGTCAACGTTCTCAGAATCAAACCAAACTTCGATCACAGGACTAGCATAACACTGCGAATCTAATAGCACAAGTTTTGTTGCGAATTGACGAGTACACGCGAAGTTATGATGAGTGTCAGAACAGACCGATACGGTACTTTTTGACGGATATGCGTTGAATCCGGTGTTCACGCACATCCAAATCAAGTTTTGTGACATCTCACACGTCCGCGTTTATGTTACGTGCCTTTCGGTGCAACTCGCACACGACAAAGTCATCTTGTTTGGCATAACATATCCCGTATCGAAGATTTTTGGGTATTTTAAAAACAAGTTTTTAGTCGTTTTGGAACCAGAATAATTTAACCATTAAAGCAAACTAACAAAAACTAAAAAAAAAGTAAAAATCTTTGTTATATTGTGAATAAGTTTTTCTAATTATATTTTAAAAATAATTAATAAGATGGTAGAAAATTGGACATGAATATGGGTACTTGGACAGAATTTTTAAACTATTTTTGAACAGTTTTTGGCCAACTTTTGGTTGATTTTTCGATCAAACCTGGGGGCCTAAATTCATTCCACTTGAAGAAAATTTTATAGGATTTGGTTGTGAACATACCAGTGAAGATGGGGCATTAAACGAACGAGCGAGGAGGGCAGAACCTTCATGCAAAGGGGGGTCACAAGTTGTTGTTGTTGTTGCTGCTGCTGCTGCTGCCGACCGCGCGGCTGCTGCAGCGACGCTCCGGCACTCCTGCGACATTGCGGCGCTACGATGGTCGGCGGCTCCGGCAAGTGGTGGAGGTGGTGTAGGCGTGTGTGATGGTGGAGGTAGTGTAGGCGTGGGTCAGGATTTTGTTGTGTTTACATATATATATAGGGGGGGAGGGCTTCATGTACGTGGATAGGGGAAGGGTTTAATGGGTTTGGATTTGGGTTTATTGGGTTTGGGTTTACTATATTTCTTTATTTATTTCTCTTATTTTATTTATTCAATAATTATATGTATTAAATCCCCAAAAATAGTTAGGCACTTGGAAAAATTCTAGAAAATTTATATTTTCTCCAATAAATAATTTATAACCAAATTTATATTAATTAAAAAGGTAAAAAATATTTACTAAATATTAATGAATATTAAACTAATTAAATAAATCCATAAATTCTATTTTCTAGTTAATATTATATTAGGAGTATGCAGGGCATTCGAATAACGCAACTCGATTGTCATGTGCATAATAGGACCAGCTAGGCTCATAGCATAAATTTAGTTGGAAGTAATGGGTTGGGGTGGCATGTTAAAATCGTACGCCACGATAAAATGCTTAATTAAATCATCGTTTTCTCGTAATTGTGTCACAAAAGTTGTGCGACCAAAATAAGTCACGGGATTGCAAATTTGTGAGGGACAGTCATGGCAGGAGCCTAATTTGACTTGTCTAAGTCGAGCATGCTAGGTTGGTTGGAAGGAAAAGGCTAGTATTGTACTCAAGATATTAAAACCATGGTGGTTGGTTTCCAAAGTTCAAATTAATTATTGAATAAATATTAAAATAAAAAAATAATTATTAATTACCGAACTAACCCTATATAAAAATCAGGGTGCTCATAGTGTGAGTGTTTAAGAAAGAGGGGTAGGGTGCTAGAGTGTAGGGATGTCCAGTTATGAGATGGGATGCTAGTGAATGCACTGTGGGCAAGTCTGAGAATAGACTGCAAATTGGTAGGTTGCCTGTGCATGGGGTCGGGTAGCATGATATTGTAGAACTGGATACCTAGGCTTGGTGTCATAGCTATTTGGTGTACCAAGGTATAGTAGGGTGATGATACGTACTATCATGGAGGAGAATACTGGTGTGTTTGTGTGTGTAAGAGCTAGAAGGGTGTGCATTAGAGGAGTGTTAGTAGTTAGGAGTGTTAGAGATGAGAGTGGCGTGCGTGGTATTCAGGTGATGGGGTGCATACTGAGTTCGAGCACTGCAATATAGTGGGGGTATTGAGCAGCATGGAAGAAATCTAGAGCAGCAGC
>JAYESA010000013.1:65528526-65541026 GCA_036927795.1 Iris macrosiphon
GGAGAAGGAGGTGGCTGTCGATGGTGGTGGTGGTCGTGAGAGGGAGGAGAGGAGGTCGGGTTGACTGTCAATGGTAGTGGTGATGGCTGTGGTGGTAGTTGATGGTCGTGGGGATGATGGTGGTGGCTGAGGTTGTCGTAGAGGAGGAGGTGGCTATCAATGGTGGTGGTGGTCATGAAGAGGAGAAGAGGAAGAAGGAGAAGAGGAGGTCGGGTTGACTGTCGATGGTGGTGGTGGAGGTTGATGGTGGTGGTGGAGGTCGAGGTGAAGAGAGGAAGAAGGAGGTCGTGGGTGGAGGTTAATGGAGGAGGAGGTGGCCGTGGGTTGTCCGGCAGTGGTGGACTTTGATGGTGGTTGTGGAGGTGAGGGTGGTGGTTGATGGTCAGAGAAGGAGGAGTGGAAGTTGTGGATGGTGTCGGGTGGAGGAGGAGAGGAAGAAGGAGGTTGTGGTTAGGGTTTCGATTTTTGAATAGAGGTGGTGGTGGCTAAAATTTTTAGAGAGAGAGAGAGAGAAAGAGAGAGAGAGAGTTAATAAAGAGAGAGAAAGAGAAGGTGAGCATGGGGATTAGGGCCGGCTACATCCTTATTTCTAGGGATGGGGAAAGGATCCTCATGAGGAAATGAGTAGTTAGGATGGGGTTAATTTTGAATTGAGGGTGGTGATTGAATGTAGGTGTAAAGTGTTGTGTTGTACACACAAAAATGGGGAGAAAATAAGGGGTGACCGGTCAAGCATGAAGGAGGGCTTTCTTTATTTTTTTTGCTCCAATGGAAGGTGGACACCTAGTTGCTTATTTGCATAAAGGCTCCCAATAATTTGGAAATTGCATAAATAAAGGAGAATTGTGATTGGATGAGGAAAATTATCATGTTTGGTGTGTTGTAATGGATTAAATTGGTGTGTAGTATTTTGTATGAACCATGAGGGTGTAAGTGAGGGTTTGGGTTGGTGTTGGGTCTAGTTTTGGGTTAGATTGAGTCATTGCACCAATTTAATTAAAATTAGTGTCAAAGGTGTTCTTTAATTAATTTGAAGTACAAAAGATCAAAATTGGGTAGGACACAAGTATCATGGACGTAGAAGACTTGGAATATATTATTGTCATAAATTAGGTTACATAAAATGGGTCGAGGTTGTGTATCCAATTTTGATTGGAACAGACAAAGATGCAAAGTTAGATTTATTTAGATTTAAAAATAGATATTTGTAACGAATATTGTGCGACTAAAATGAAGCACAATAGAGGGTATTTATGAGTTACATAAAGGTCAGAATGGAAGGCTGGCACGTCTAAGGTAAGTATGCAAAATTTGTTTGAAAGTAAAAGCTAGAGTAGTGCTCCAAATATCGAGACAACGGTAAGGTGCATCAAGTGATACAAAATTTTGTACATTAAATCTAAAATACTATGTTCTAATTTTGAATGGCTCCAAACTAACCCTAGTCTCTCTATCTAAGCTAAATAGACCTAAATTTGGTCGAGGGGGTTTACATGGGACTAGGTACGTGTCCACAATTGGATACGAGTAGGCCGTGTCATGGTAATTTGTGATATGATATAATACGGGACTCATTTTTGGGTGTTTTGTATGAATGCTCTTCAATTCTTAGTGTACTAAGTTGTATTAGTTATTATATTAAGTATTTGATATATAGGAATGAGTATTGTGTAGTATTTAAAAATTTGGTACTTTGTTGGATACGTATCATAGGGTATCATATATGTGCATGCCAAGTGTTTGATTTAATACTCATAGTGTGTATGTTTATTTATTTATTTATTTATTTATATGATATATGGATGAAGATATAAGTTGCTAGTTATATATTTGATGAGGTTAGTGTTTAGTGTATTGGTGAGTATGTGTAATGTGAGTGAGAGTGTCTATGATTGAGAGAACTAAGTGTGCATGTAGGTATCAGTTATGAGTGGAGCTCGGGTATCATGCTACAGCAGCAGTAGCAATAGCATTATTAGTAGCAGCAGCATAGGCAATAGCAATAACAATATTAGTAGCAGCAGCATAGGCAGCAGCAGCAATAGTAGTATTAGTAGTAGCAGGTAGGTGCAGCACTATTAGCAAGATGTATTGGCAGCAGTGCTCGAGCACAGGTAATATGGGTATTGGCAAGCTATGCACTCGAGTAAGGAGGGCTTTGTCTGAGCAAGGATAGTGGCATCTAATAGTGAGTAACAGCATCAACAACAATAACAACAACAACATGTTTGCTGCTGTAGTTGTAATTATTATTGTTGTTGTGGTCTCCAGTATAGGTTATCTGATGCCTGGGTGAAAGGAGCTTTAGTAGTATTAGTAGAAGCTGATACTAGTGTATCAGAAGTAGGGGAAACTTGAGTATTCAAGTGTTAGGATGGATTATCAGTTGAACAGTGTGTGAGTGATTATGAGGATAGCTTGGTGGAAGTATTATGTAGTGTCAGTGAAGGAGAAGTATTGTAATAGATTATGGATTATAATCAGATTAGGATACCTGGTATTTGATTACCCGCCACTTGAGGGTAATTAAGTACTAAGTATTTATGAGATACCAAGATATTAGATGAGTATTAATATAAGAGAGAGAGCCTAGTTTAGGCTAAGATAATAGATACCAAGTGGTAGTTAAGCATGTATCTATTAAGTAAAGTAAGAAATATAGATGACTATATATATAAGTTATACATATATAGGTATTAGGTAATACTACCTAGTATAGCTAAAAGAAATTAGTGTTAGCTAGTTAGTAGCTCATAGGAGTCAATATATTAGGGTAGACCTAGAGTTGACCAAGTTTGACCCAAAAGTCAACCTTGACATAGCTTGACTAGTGAGACCTAGTATGGACCTAGAAAATCATCTTTAGTACACTTTGCCTCATTTCTCACTTAATTACACCAAGTAATATGATGTTCATATTTAGGTGTGTATGACATCAGCTCGGATACAGAGATATACCATTTGCTCAGGACCACAGGCAAGTACATTCTCTGATAGTTTTCTTATTTGATAGCCTCTATGTTTCATGTATTTAGTATTGATATATTTGATTCTTGACACGATGGTATCACGGATTGGTATACGTGGATCTTGGTCATGAGATATTATTATCGTGGTTACTCAGTGATCGTCGTATTGTATTTCATGATTACTCAGTAATTACTGTAATATCTTAGTGATTATATAAACCGTAATCATAGTGCATGATATTATAGACCATACAGTATGATATATGTTTTATAAGGTGTCATGATTTGGATCCGTATACTAGTCGGGGGTTAGGGAATTATTAGTGGATATGTGATCATACCTTATAGCCCGTGATTTAGTACAGACCGTGATAGTTAGCAGATCATGTCATTCACGCGTGATCATGCTAGCTCACCTTTTATATATAGCCCATGTTAGGCCCAAGTCGATCATATTATCTTACTAATATTTTAAGGCACATATATATATATATATATTGTTTCCTCTATTCCAATTTATTATATTATTGTTCCTCACCATATTGTTCTCAGTTCTTGCCATTATTTATCATGATGCTCTTTTTCGTGATACATGTTAGTTCAGTTACTTCCATTATTTATGTTCATTGCTATTACTATTTTATAGTCTGTCAATTATTAGAACTACTATTTGGGTTATACTTTACTCCAATCCTGACTGGATATATTTTTCAGATGATTCATTCGAGGACTGGTGCCATACGCACTATGGGTCACAGGATGGCGAGCCAATTAAGTTTTCACCCATAGAGTCGTTTGAGTTAGTTCCAGTTGTTGATGAGGCATAGTTAGTTTATTCTTGATTGTATATGTCAGTTAGACTTTGGTATTGTATTATTATTGATGTCGTGTGTTGAGATTAGACTTGGACTTGTGATATATTTATGACTTTATTCTTTCTTTCTATTCCATATTATGCCTTATCATCCTCTAGTTTGTTATTATGATTGAGTATTGTTTACCATTACCATATTATCATATTGTCCTCCATTTGGAGTTAAGATAGCATGACAAGTACCATATATATTGTGTGAGATGTGTAGATAGTATTGTTGACCTAGACAGTGTTCTACCGTCGATGCTGTAGCATAGGCTGAATGTACCCACGTACTCGTGCCCTTACATCGGATGTGGGTCATGACAGGTCCTCTAGTTCAGCTAGCCAATCGAGAGCTACAATATGGTCATCGGTCCTACGAAAGGATATTTTGTAGACCTTCTTGAAATCAGCGAAGTCGAAGGCGTGGTCCCTCTTCTTAGCAGGCTGGGGCACTTCTGCTTTGATTGCTTGTTGCTATGAGGGTGTCGCCAATGTTACGGAATAGTTTGACGCCAGGGTTTGGACAATCTGTTGTAGGGTATCCACCAGCTTATGTTGGACCAAAAATTGGGCTTCAAGATTTTTCTAGAATTTGTCCAACAGCTCTACCACCCGTTGCTCGGCTCGTTCAGCTAGAGCCTCATCCCTTCGCTGTTGCGCCTCAAGAATTTGTATCATCCGCTTGACTAGGTCGATGGGGGACGTAGGTCGTTGGCTTCTAAAATTTCCTGAAGTACCAAAACTACTCGCTTGAACTTGCGCCACTCCTTGCGCTTGTGCCATTTCCTGTTCTTGTATCGTTCCTTGAAAAGAAAACAACTAGTGTCAGTCTCATAGAATATTATGGACTCATTGTATGGAACACATTTTATTTTGGCCAAACGATTTCAAGAGTTCAACTTGAAGGGACAGGGTTGTTTCAAGAAAACTTTTCTGACACGAGGGTCAAAGGACCTGAGGATGTGCTCTGATAACAATATGCTATATCCCGATTTCGTAGAATTGATAGTTATCCCCCGGGCGTGATATCGTGCGAGTGTAAGGCACATTCGCACAAGGCCTAGGCATAATGATATACTTTGAAACACATGCAATAGAGTACGTAAATTGAATTGTAAGCATTGGAAGAGAAAAAGTTTTCTTTATTGATAATGAACATCTTTGTTACAAACTCTTGACTCAAAAGTAAAGGGGTGCCGCACGGGTTTACAAATTGGACAAATAATGAGATAAAAATTCCATACATTATATCCCTTACTAAAACTCCAAAAGACAAAAGTCCATGCGTGCAAGTTTGCACCATTGCCTTGGAGCTTTAAAAGATGTATGTGCAAGCTCCGGGGAATGGTACGCGCTCCAAATGTCATAAACACGAGCTATCAAAGTTGGTGGACTGGTTGGAGAATAGCCTCGGCTCCTCGCAGCGTCACCTTGGCTCGGATAACTTGTTGTAACGTGGGTAAGTACATCAAAATATACTGGTGAGGGCGAGCTAACCCAACTCACCAAATCGATATGGTATTCATGTGAAGCATACAAATTACTATTATATGGGTCTTTATATATATATATATATATATATATATATATATATATATATATATATATGAAATGACAGAAATAAACGTGCCACCATTAGGTGACTTTTACCTGTGACCATCGCACCCACCTATACAAGACTTACTATGTTCTTTCCTGCCTAGAAGACATCATTAGCTTGAATAGTTAATGTAATCAGATTGGGTCACTGGCACTACAAGCCATCATGGACTATAGTCTGGGTAGACGACGACGGTTACAGTAAATGGCGTATAGTAGTGGATGCCCTTTCTTGTGACATTGAACCATTTGAGATAGGATGGTCTGGGAAACATTAAAGTTAATACCGAAATACAAGTGATATAAAGATAACATTTCTAGATAAGAGACATCATCAAAGTAAGTCTTCTTCGGTAGAAAAGTTGAAAAGATAAAACGATGCATTTCAAAGAAGTGACCATTCAAATATCTAGCATAAAATTTACCAAGTGGACATTCAAGAGAGTGACAAAGAATATTCTTGAAAGAATCTAGGGTTAAGTCATGGTCGAATTGAACCTGAGTGATATTGACTAAGGTTTGTCCATCAGCGGGAATGCGTAGGATTTTACCCAAGTCATTTGCATCAAATTCAATTAGAATGCCACGAACTCTAGATGAAATAGAATATTTGAATAGCATTGGTGTAAATTTTGGTACGGGTCGTAACAAATTTTTCAAGTTAAAGTTTTTAAAGTGGAGATAGATAGTCTTTGTGTTGAGAAGTAAAATTAATAGGATAGCCAAAATAGATATGTCTCTTGGAGAAGTCATTAAACCAATCATTTAAAATTTTAAGGCTTCAAAATATAAAACCGTCGAATTCTCCTAAGTTTGGCATAATGGGACAGAAAAGAGGGTCGAAAAAGGAATCTTGTTTCCTTTTAGGGGCCATTGGGAGAGGATGTAGTAGAAAAAACTAAGATTTTATTTGTGGAGGAGGAATTATTTTCGTTGGTCTGAATAAATGAGCAACGAAATAATCTATAAATAGAGTAGCAGAAACCTAAATTAGGAAGAAGATTAAATGACATAGCATATTCTGGAATTAAACTAACCGAGTTTGGTCTGAGCTCGGCCCGAGTTCGTTCCGAATTCTGTTGACATTTATTTCCAAAATCTCAATGTAACTTTAATCGATATTATGCCTTTCTTGACTTGATATAAATACAGAATAATAAGTGCTGAACTTAAATCATACATTTTCAAGAGTTTAAATTAACTTGGAGTAGCTGTAGAGGCCAGATCCCAGCTAACGGTGGTCCAAAGACACTTAAATACCGTATCGCTTAAGGTTATTTATACCTTTTTGACAGAAGGGCCCTTTCGGCTTGTATCCAAAAAATTTAAAAGTTTTTGAGAAGTGTGACAAAAAATTTGTAAAGCATCTTATGATTCCTATATTTTATCAGAATCCAAAAGACCTAATTCTCGACGGATAAAGTTGAATCGATCTTCAGCTAAATGTTTAGTAAAGATGTCTGCTAATTGATGTTCAGTGTCTACATACTCTAAACAAATATCTCCGTGTAATTGATGATCCCTTAGAAAATGATGATGGATTTATATGTGCTTAGTGTGTGAGTGGCATGCTGAATATTTAGTGAGATTAATGGTGCTAGTGTTATCACAGAAAATAGGAATATTCTTATAGTGCATATTGAAGTCTTCTAGGGTTTGCTTCATCCACAAAATTTGAGCACAATAATATTCTACGACGATATACTCTGCCTTAGTTGTTGATAATGCAACTGAATTTTGTTTCTTGCTAAACCAGGAGACTAGAGACTTTCCTAAAAATGACATGTACCGCTGGTGCTTTTTCGATCGACTTTGCATCCAGCAAAATCAGCATCTGAGTAACCAACATGGTCAAAGGATGTGTTTTGGGGATACCATAAGCCTGCCGATAAAGTTTCTTTAAGGTATCTAAATATATGCTTAATGTGATTCCTCAGGATTAGCCTAATATCTAGCACAAGGCATACAACAAACATAATGTATGGACGACTAGCAGTTAGATATAACAAACTATCAATCATACCTCGATACTTACATATGTCTGTTGGTTTACTGCTATCATCAAGGTCAAGCTTAGTGGATGTTGCCATTGAATTTCCGATAGGCTTTGCATTGTCGATGTCGAACTTTTTGAGAAAATCCTTCGTGTACTTAGCCTGATGGATAAAAGTTTCTTATGAATTTTGTTTGATTTACAATCCTAGGAAGAAAGTCAGTTCTACCTTCATGCTCATCTCAAATTCACTCTACATACACTTAGCAAACTCATTGCATAGGATCTCATTAGTAGATCTAAATATGATATCATCAATATATATTTGCACTAATAACAAAGAATCAGCAGAAGTTTTTATAAAAGGGTAGTATTAATTTTTTTTCTTTTGAAAAACCATTTCCAAGTAAAAATAGGCTAAGATGTTCATACCAAGCACGAGGGGCTTGTTTGAGTCCGTATAGAGCCTTTCATAACTTGAATACGCGGTCAGGGTATTTGAAAGCTTCAAAACTAGGGGGTTGTTTAACAAAAATATTTTTTTTGATAACTCTATTTAGAAAAGAACTTTTAACATCCATTTGAAAAAGTTTAAAGTTATGAAAACTAGCAAAAGTCTAAAGCATTCGGATAGATTCAAGTCTAGCAACATGAGCATAAGTCTCATCGTAGTCGATACCTTCCTCTTGGTTGTATCCTTGAGCTACGAGACGTGCTTTGTTACATGTAACTAAACCATCCTCATTTAATTTATTTCAAAAAACCTATTTAGTACCAATGATCGGATAATCATTAGGTTTAGGAATAAGATCCCAAACTTGATTGCGTTCAAATTGGTTGAGTTACTTTTGTATAGCAGAAATCCAAAATTTATCAGCAAAAGCTTCATCAGTATTTTTAGGTTCTATTTAAGAAATAAAAGCAACATTTGTAATAATATCTCTATTTAAGGAACGTGTACTTGAACCTTTTGATACATCACCTATTACCAAGTCTTCAGGATGACCTATGGAAAACTTTAGTCTCCTTGGCAGACTTTTTGGATGATTTGTATTGTTTGTATCTTCTGAAGTCTTGTTGGTTGCGGGTTGACTACCGTCATCGTCGCTTTCGTTTAGTGCTTGAGTGTTGTGTTCATCAAATGTAACATTGATTGATTCTTCAACAGTCAATAAAGTTTTGTTGAATACTCTGAATCCTTAACTTTTGGTGGCATAACCTAGAAAAATACCTTCATCGGTCTTAGAGTCAAATTTTTTTAGATTATCTTTGGTATTAAGAATAAAATATTTGCAGCCAAAAACTTTAAAGTAAATAATTGTGGGGATTCAACCAAACCAAAGTTTAAAGGGGGTTTTCTTTGATATAGGTCGAATAAGCACCATATTCAAAATATGGCATGAAGTACTTACAGCTTCAGCCCAAAAGTATTTTGAAAGGTTATACTGATTTAACATGACTCTAGCCATATCGCCAAGAGTTCTATTCTTTTGCTATACAATACCATTTTGTTGTGGAGTTCTAGGATAAAAAAAAATCATGAGAAAAACTATTTTCATTACAAAATCTTTTGAAATCACTATTTTTGAATTCGCCTCCATGATCACTTCGGATACGAGTAATAATAAAACCATTTTTGTTTTGAATCTTTTTGTAAAAAGTAACAAATTCAGAAAATACTTTATTTTTATTTGCAAGAAAGTAAACCCATATGTATATAGAAAAATCATCAACAATAACATAAGTATAAAGCTTACCGCCAAGACTGAAGACTCTATTGGGTCCAAACAAGTCCATATGCTAAAGTTGTAGAGGTCTAGAGGTACTTACAGAGTTGATTGATTTAAAGCAAGATTTAGTATCTTTATTCTTTTCACAGTCAGCATATACCATATCTTTCTTGAAAGTAATCTCTGGTAAGTCTCTTACGAGTTTCTTTGTGGATAGTCTTACAATAGTGTCAATGTTTGTGTGTCCTAGAAGCATATGCCATAGCCAACTGTTATCTTTATTGGCGTATAAACATTTGCCTACATTATTAGTATCTTTTGCAAGATAGAAAATATATATATTATCTTCTCTGATCCCTTCAAAGATAACCTTACCAGTGGATCTTTCATAAATAGAATACTTGTTTTTAATAAAGTTAATATCATTACCATGGTTAGCTAGATGACTAATGCTGAGTAGGTTATGTTTTAATTTTGTTACTAGACAAACATCTTTTATGACAAGATAGGGAGGAACACTTATATTACCATTACCAATTATGTATCCTCTGAAGTTATTGCCAAAGGAGACATAAGCTTCTTTCTTCATCGATAGCATTGCAAATAGATTAGCATCACCAGTCATATGTCGTGAGTAACCACTATCGAGAATCCACTTGCTTATAGCATGAGAGGGTTGGTCCACCTATAAAGTGAGTTGTAGATGTAACCCTTGGTACCCATTTCCTTGAGGGTCCTGATGTATTAGTTTTTGGTACCTATGCATAAACATTCATATCTACTAATTCCTTGTTCTACAGAATCTAGATATATGTCATTTCTTATCATAGTAGTGACATATAGATGTGTGATTGATGCTTGGTGCAGCATGATAGATATGATTGTGTGAAACAGTTCTTTATGGTCTATGTGGATAGAATGCATGATTGTATGGTCTTCGTGGATATTTATAATAGAATGCATGATTATGTTTGGTTCTATGTGTATGATATATTCTGAACATATGATTGCATGAACTGTTATGCATGTAGGTAGTATCATAGCCGTGAGTGTTCTTTTATCTTGCTACGTGTCCCGTGTTAGGTTGGGTGGAGGTTTGTTCGACCTGTTTACCCAATCTAATCTCTAACTTTTTAGAGGTTGTAAATACTTTATCATATTTAGCAGTGAGAGCATCTATTCTACGTGCAACAATGGAATACTTCTTTTTTTCAGATTCAAGTTCTTCCTTAAGTTTAGCGTTCTCCTGAGAGCACTTGTCAAGACTGGCAAGTGCCTCGTGGAGGTTAAGCTTAAGTCTAGAATTCTCGTCTGAATCATTTAAGGTATGCTTTACCTTACTTAGTTGAGATGTTAGTCTCTCTATTTCAGTTTGACATTCTTGAACATCTTCTTAGCATGCTTGTACTTATTTTTAAGTTTTCTAAAATCATCAAGAAGATCACTAAAAGTGTCATGACCCACACCTGGTGTAGGGGCATGAGTAGTGAACAACGTCCAGCCTACGCCTCAACATCAGCGCTAGAACGTTGTTTGGGTAACTATCTATCTAGTAATCAAGATATAATAATGCTACCAATAAAATATGAATATCATCAATTATAGATCTATAAGATAGAACAATGCAAGAATATGATAAAAGAATAGAAGAGTCACAATACAGCTCACAAAAGAAATAATATCCAATGAGTCAAAGAAAGAAATACTAATAACAATGCTGGAGACAAATCCAGTACAAAAGAATCTAACTACTGTGCTACGAGTCATGGGTCATCTGTCTTAGTCGGGATGATCCCTCCTGAGCCAAGGTCTCTTTCTCTAAGCCTACGACATCCTGAGGTCCATATTGAGTAGGGTACCACTCCTCAGTGTCATCTGGAAAAAAAAATCCAGTCAGGAAAGGAGCAAAGTATATCTCTAACAGCAGCTCTAATCAATGATATAAACTCTATAACAGTAGATAGAGTGAATATACAAGATGCAATATAAAGGTATAAGAGATATGCAATAAAGGAATACTGAAAATAAGTACAAGAATGAGCATCATAGGAATGAACAAGAAATACTACTACTAAGTGAGTACCAACTTTTAACATATGATCGGCTTGGGAACTTGCACAAAGATTATGGCATGGTTAATCATACATGTGGTGTATGATTAACACTATTTAAGGAACAAGACATGCACAAGGAGGGTATGATCACATATCTACACTACATACTCCCTGCACCCGACTGGTATAGTGGATCCAACCATGGTACCTTATGACACGGGATTCTCTGGGTAGGTAGCAAGTCTCCCCAAGAATCAATATTTGTACATGTACAAGAATAAGAAACAAGGCTTGCACAAGATATATCATAAATACCAGAGAATAATATCTCATGACGAGATCCGGATATACCAATCCGTGTAACCATCGTGTCAAGAAATCAAGGATATCTACAATAAATACAAGAGACATAGAGGATATCATAAATAAGAAACTATTAGAAAATGTACTCGCCTGAAATCCGGTGAACAGTATCAAAGATGTCCGGTACGGTGCCTCGAAGACCTAAATATGGAATATTACATCAATACAAGATTTAGGAATAAAAATAAGTTAAACTAGTCAACTTTTAGGTCATAAAGCCATTTCTAAGTCAAAATAGTCAAACTAGGTCAACTTTAGGTCAAACTTGGTCAAACTAGCTATTTCTAGGTTGTATGAGTCTATCTCTAGGATATTGGGTTCATACACTATGTAACTAGGCCATACTAGCTATACTAGGATACTAAAAATTTAACAAGATACCGTATCATAAGATACACAATTTATTAGATATAAAAATATTATAATATATATACAACAATAATATATAATACTCCTTACTAAACTAATGCTAAGTGGATACCTTGGCATTGAACCAAAAGAGGTATCACACCACCTACACTCCCATCTTGATGTTCAAACCCAATACCTTGAGTAAAATCCAATACCTTGACATTGCCTTGGTATCTCAAGGTAATTCAATATCTAATATATTACTAATACCCATACACCTCACTATACTTTAATATATATTAAAAACTTATCACAATAATATATTAAACTATATACTAACATACCCCTTCATATTCAATACCCGCACCCAAGATATCTCTCTCTCATTACCTTGGTGTATCTCAAGGTAATCTAGAAATAATACTAACTAATATTAACTAGTGCTTATATATATATATATACTAGCTTACTAACTTTCTAGCTTATCAAAATAAGCTAACTAACTTATATATATATATATATATAACTTACTAACTTATCAGCTTTTTGATAAGCTGCTGCTTATCGCCGCTGCTGCTTACT
>JAYESA010000013.1:65546026-65633909 GCA_036927795.1 Iris macrosiphon
AGGCAGCTTCTATGCTGCTAAGTAGGAGGTCGCATAAGACTGTCCATGCGGCATCAACTCACGGCCGCAGACAGCAGGCCACATTCGACCCTGATAGCAACATAACCTCTGTTTTTGACCATATCTCATGCAGCGCAGATCCTATGCGACCCACTGATAATGGTAAAAATCTAAATCTGGACTCTTCGTACTACGTGTCTGCGGTGGCTAAGATGGAGAAGTCCAGGGCAGTACGAGCCCGTCAAGCTCAAGCAATTGCTCATACGATTGTCAGCCAAGATGCAACGCTAACTATTATGCGAGCCTCTGATGGAAAGTTATACAGGACTGACCCATGTGTCCAGCCCACAGGTACTAATGGACAGGGTCAGTCGCAAAAGTCTTCCACCGGTACCTCGGGGCAAGTTTGTGTACGAATCCCAGGCCAGAGAGCAAATACAGTACTTGCGCATTCGTGTGCCCGGGATACCCGGACTCATAAAGAGGATGCAAAAGTAAAACACCCTTTGCATGATTTGCTTGAGTTGATTACTCACAAGCGCAAATCAAGGGAAACAACTACCGCACACGATGTTCCCTCTCCGAGGCATAGATCTTCCAACATCATTATCAACTGCTGCTGCAATAAAGTGGCAGTACCCACAGACAGGAAGTCGACCTTCCAACGGCTGCACCAGAAAGAACCTATCCGGCAACAACCTGGAGATCAGGTGCAAGTATCAGAGGAGGGGGAGTTGCACTTCACCTCATGCTACTCGACTGAAAATATTCCCGCCACCAAGGGAAGAAAGAAGTCGAATACCGCCAGTCCGGCGCTCTCTACCACCGCATCGTGAAGGCGACCACCCGGAGGGCTGATAATGGCACCTGCGGAAGGCATCTTTTAAGGTCCCCTCTCAAGGAAGAAGCCATCATCCCCTGGAGGTATTTCTTCCTCAGAACCCTTAGGGGTGGCCCAAGCTGGGGGTAGTGTCCCCCTGGACGTACCCGGCGTTCCGAGGAGACAATGGGGGTAGTATGAGATCCTGAAGAGTAGCTACTCCCACCAAGATAACATAATCTTCTATGCTGGGGGTAGTATCCCCTCCGAATTCGAGGAGGACACAATGGCTTCCACCCTCCTTGAAGACTACTCACTACATGGGTATAGACAGGGAGCACGACATTCACTGCCCACTCCGTTTCTCTCCATGTAAGGACGGTATACATTGCCGGAGACGACCATGAAGACCCCAGTGACCGGCAGTGCCTCGAGATGCTCGAAGCCATGATGCATACAATGAGTGCATCAATGCAATCTTTGACCCAGATAATGCTAGAAATCAAGGCAAACATGACCTCCCAGCCGGCATGGGCCTTTGGGCAAGCAAACCTGGACCCTGGGACCAACGGGGATTCAAATATGACCACTCCACCCGCAGGGGGTGATCCTCTCTTACCTGGCTCGTTGGCGCCTTCGGCAGTAAATGAGGCTAAGAAAGCAAGGAAGGAGATCCGAGAACTTCGAGCTCGCCTAGACTCCATGAGCAATCGGGACCCACTCCGTGATCTCGGGATGTGATAACCATACCCGATAGAGTGGAGGGATGTACCTTATCCACCCAAGTATAATCCCTTCAACATAAACATATTTGACGGGAAGTCCTCCACTCGTCGCTTCATGAGCTACTTTAAGATCACCACGGAAAACTTATCCCACAGTGACGCTATCCTTACTAGGCTCTTCATCGGGTAATTGGCGGGGGTAGCTTTCGATTGGTTTTGCAGTCTCTATGATAACTGCATCTCATCATTCGATGACCTTAAGCGTATGTTTCTTAATATATTTTATAAGGCAGAAAATGATATGATGATGTTTTCTCTGATGGACGTCGCCTAGGGTGAGAAGGAACTGACGCGAAACTACATCAAGCGGTTCCGACAGGCCACGCTAAGGTTGCCTCCTAGAAATCCAGAGGCCACACTAATAGAGATGTGTCAGAAGAACATGCTCCCAGCAGTCAACCTCTGGATGGGCGAGGGCCAGTTCAAAGACTGGACAATATTCATTGTAAGTGATATCAATGATGAGAAGAAGCTTAAGGACGCTCGACACTTGAGGATCCATATCCCTACTGCTGAGAAAAATGGCAAGCGTCCCAGCACCAACAATAATAACAACAATAATGGCGGCAATAGCAGCGATGATGCAAAGGAGAAAGGTGTCACACCCCAGTCCCAAAATATCGAGGGATTAGACACGTGGCAATGGCCAGCAGCACACACCGATGGACAACCCAATTTAATGGATCCATCGGGGCATACTTAAGCTGTATTACAACGATCAGGGTTTACTAATCTCATCCACAGAATAAATATAACAATATCAACAAAAAGAATTAAACAACATCCAGTCACAAGTAATTAAAATTGGGGAATAATCCGATAATAAAGTCTGATACAATTGTTCATTTAAACAAGAATGTAAAGAACATCACAAACTGAGTATGGAAGAAACATATACTCAGGAAAATCTATGGCAATCACCTAGTCCTCGGTTCCTGGTTCTGCTCCACTGTATGCACCTGATTCTGCTTCTGCTCCTGCTAATGCTCATGTCCCGTATACCTCGGTGTAGATCTCGTCTGCTAATCCTGGGAATATAATCCGGATCCAGGTCCTCAGGGGACATAGCAAAGTACAAGATAACTCAAGCCAAAATAAATGTAGTGCAATAGTAAATGAAACAATAGGTAAATATGTAACCAGCTAAGTGAAATGCAAGATGAGAGCAGCACTAGAACTCAGGCTGAGACCACTACAAGCTCTGTGTCGGGGAGCCGGTAGCAGCGATATCATGTGGTTTGTCTAGCTCAAAAGGGAGACTACGACACCGTCATAATATAAATCAACCTGTAGCCTGTGTGTCTCTCCCCACCCAAAGTAATCACACGTCTCATGTCCACGACGTCTCAAGTCCATGCCATGCAGGATCATAACTAATGCATCCAGTCATATAATATCTAAGCAAAGAAATAAGTCATAAAAACTGTATCCTATACAGAATTACCATGAATATCTCAGGACGATTCTGTATCATGAATAATGTCAGGTGTCCTGGGTAAAACGTACTTGATAAAGCAAGTACGAGAATGCAAAGGGTTACGATATCCATCTCTAGGTGACGTTACACAACTCCGCGTACAGTGTTGGCACCCGACTATTAATCGGACGCTAAGTAAGTCACACGGTCCTAGTTTAAGCATGTATAACAGATAAATAAGACAAGGAATTAAGTAGCAAAAACTGCAGGATTTGGCAAGGTACACTTGCCTGGGATTCTGACTCCAACTGTAGCTCTGACTTCAGTAGGAATTGCAGGTACTGCTCCGGTTGCTGAAATAGACATCACCACCAGATTCAAAAAATATCAAATAGCTAGAAACGCCTGTCCTTGAGTCCAATTTGGACACAGGGGCAAAAATGACAGTTTTTGGCCAAAGCGGGGTCTACATGTGGGCCACTTTGCACCGAAAAATGTGTCAGGAACAAAGGTCTCCAAATCTGTCAAACTTAGTGTCAACAAGTCAGGAACGATGATACGAACCCAATGAAACTTCTAGAATTGGATTCCGATGAGCCGATCACAAAATCGTCCGTCAAGTGGAGTCGTGGGGCCCACGACACGCGATTTTGTCACCGTTCTCATAATCGAACCAAACTTGGGTCACAGGACCAGCGTATTGCTACGAGTCCGATGGCACAAGTTTCGTATCGATCCGACGTGTGTACACAAAGTTACAGCGAGATCCAGAAAAGGCGAATACGGGACGTTGTCGGCGGATACGCGTTAATTTCGGTGTGCACGCACATCCAAATCAACTTCTGTAAAATTCTGCACGTCCGTATCAACGGCGCGCACGCTTCGGTGAAGACCGCATGCGATCAAGTCGTCCCGTTTGGCGGGACGCACTCAGTTCCGAAGAAAATAGGGTATTATTTTTTCCTGTTTTTGGATCGTAGTTCGCGATCGCCACAGGACGCGACATACCCAGCGGGTTGCACGGGCATCGAGATGGTCACGCAGGGTTCGCATCACAACTAACGAAACGAGAAACAGAACAACAAGGAGAGAGAATGGGTTACCTGAACAGGGCTCCGTGAAACCGAGATTTCTCGTATCCGTGACGACACGACACAGTGTCAGGCTGTGTCCGGGTTCTAGGGTTAGGGTTCAGTCTTCACGCTGGAGACTACGCCGGAGGGGTGTTGGGGCACGGCTGGGGGAGGCGGAGCGACTCGCTGGTGTCGTCGGCTCGTCGGGGCGTCTCAGGCGGAGCTAGGGCAGCTCATTGGTGGCCGGGCGGTGCTCTGGGAGGCGAGAAGATGGGAGGGGAGATGAGAAGCTGGGCGGCCGGGCTCTGCGGGGGTGGCGAGGTCGAGGGCGAGGGCGGAGAAGGAAGGGAGACGGCACTGGAGTTGCTGCGGGAGACGTCGGCTCCGGCGGAGGAGAGCAGGAGGAGGACAGCGAGGAGAGAGGGCGGAGCTAGAGTGACGGCGGGGCGACCGGAGGAAGGCGGCTCGGGTTCTGGGGAGAGGCGGCGAGGCGAGGGCTCGAGGGAGTTCGTCGGGCGGAGGAGGAGGTTAGGGCGGCCGGGCACTGGGATTGAGGGGGTTAGGTCACCGGCGGAGCGGGGGTTTATAGGCGGAGATGGGAGCTGGGTCGTCAGCCGTTGCTGGCAGGGAGACGGAGCGGCAGGCGGCCGATGCGGGGATACGAAGCGGAGGGGTTGGCCGACGATTACGCGGCGGAGAAGTCGGCTGGCCGCTCGTCGGTTACGGGGCTGAACGGATGGGGAGGTGAAGGGTTTCGGGTCGGGTCGGGTTAGTGGGTCGGGTCAGGCGGATCCGGCCCGATCCGCTAACAGAAATACGGGTCGGGTAAAAGCAGGTTTCGGGTCGCGAGTTAGACCCGGATTCGACCCGCTAAGGTTCGGTTTGGTTCAATTGAACCCGGTCTGGGTTGGTTCGGTTTGGTTTATTTAAAAATAAACCGGGTTTAATCAGGGTTTAATCGATTTAATTAAAACTTGGTTTTTAGGTCTTTAAAAATGCTTCCGGGGTCCAATAAATTTCTAGAAAATTATCCTATGTCTAGTTTTTCATTTTACACCAGAAAATATCATTTCCATAATATTTTAATATTATTTAATATCAATTAAAAATCATTTAAATTCAAAATACCTTAGTTATAATTAATAAAAATCCCAAAAAATTATGAAAAATTCCAAATTAAAAATTCTTGAAAAATCAGGAGGTTAATCTATCCCCTTGAAGAGGATTGTGTCCTCGCAATCAAAGAATAACCGATCAATAGAGATGACACGGTTGTAAACATTTTTCGAAGTACATTACTATCAAGAAGAATCAAAGTTGAGGGTGTAATAATAACACATAGGAAAAATTATTTCCCTAAGCGATGGAAGTTATAAAATTTCCTGGATGAAGAAAATCTAGAAAATTACAGTTTTAGAAAACTAGGTTATCCTTCAAAAACATATTAGACTAACAATTATAAAACATTCTAGGTTATCACTAGGTTATCTATTATTAGCAAGTTTAAAACTGTCAGGTTAAGTCTAAGGTAACGAACCAGCAGGCATGAACTATAGCAAATTTAGAAACAGAAAACTATAAAAACTTACGCGCATTAGCTACTCCATGAATCTGTGCGTCCTCCAAAGTCATCACTGGAGCTTGTCCGCGTTCTTGCAGATGATTCCTCGGCTGCTGTTGAGCCTACTGGAAGAGTGCTGCTTGTGGTGCCAAGGGTGGCCTCGGCAGATATTCTCCTGGGGCATGTGGTAGAACTCCTTCAACTTCCGTTTGCAGTATTTCCAATGCTGGAGAGGCTGGCCTTGGTGCTGGTAGTGCTTGTCGGTTAACCATTGGTGCTCTCTTTCGATGCTGAGGACAATCTTTGGCTAAGTGTTGGTTGGACGCGCAAATCAAGCATAATCCCAATTTACATCTGCACTCATTCTCAATGTGGCCTCTCTTACGACAATTTTGACAGATAGGCAGTACTTGCGGAGATGCTTCTGGTGGTTGGTGCATGTGAGACTTCTTTGCAATTTCTTCCTGTGGTGCTCCGGTTGGTGCTGATGTGGCTGGTTGATGAATCATCACTGCTTTCTCTCGACGTTCAGGACAATCCCTTACCGAATGCTTTTTGAATCTGCAAGATAAATATCGTCCCAGTCTGCGTCGGCATTCTTTAGCGAAATGGCCTACCTTGCCACAGTAGTGACAAGTAGGGAGGACTAGTGCAAGTGGTGTAGATGCTCTCTGCGGTGGATTCATCTGTGGTCGCTTTGCAACTCTTTCTTGTTGTGCCTGGTCTGATGCTGATGCATACGACCACTTCTGGCTGGACTCGATCCTTGTGTTACACTCCATGGGTCGTGCTGCAGCAAGAACGTCCTCGTTTAAGGTAGTTGCATTTGAGCTGATTAACTTCCGTAACTCTGAGCTAAATCTGTCGATGAACTTCTCCACTTGCTTTTGCTGATCTTCTTGATGAACCTTCTGATGGGCTTGCATCATCGCGTAGAACATTCAAAACATTTGTTGTTCATCCATAGCCTGCCCTTGTGGAACGGTAGGCATCGGTGAAGCAAACTGCGTCAATGGTGGAACGTTATCTTCCTGGATTCTCGAGGCATGCTGACTTGCTGGACTGAGTTGTTGTGATGATTGACCTTCATCCACTAGTATCACTTCATCTTCGTGGGTAACTACAATACCTTGTGGTGCTACTGGATGAGTCTCGTCGTCGGCTTGTGGATACATAATTCTGTAACCAAAATAAACTATAAGAAGCGCACAAGAATCAAGGCAGGATGCAAGTCAAGAAATTTAATTCGAATCCGATATAGATATCAAGAACGTTTCAAGCAAGTGGATGAGATCCTAAAACTTATCCTATCTTTATTGCAGGCCTGTTCGGTCCCTAAGTTAAAACCGAACAATTTAGTCGTTGACCTGCATGGGCCACCACAAAAACTATGTCACGCCCCAGTCCCAAAATGTCGAGGGACTAGACACGTGGCAATGGCCAGCAGCACACACCGATGGACAACCCAATTTAATAGATCCATCGGGGCATACTTAAGCTGTATTACAACGATCAGGGTTTACTAATCTCATCTACAGAATAAATATAACAATATCAACAAAAAGAATTAAACAATATCCAGTCACAAGTAATTAAAATCGAGGAACAATCTGATAATCAAGTCTGATACAATTGTTCATTTAAACAAGAATGTAAAGAACATCACAAACTGAGTATGGAAGAAACATATACTCAGAAAAATCTATGGCAATCACCTAGTCCTCGGTTCCTAGTTCTGCTCTACTGTATGCACCTGATTATGCTTCTGCTCCTGCTAATGCTCATGTCCCGTATACCTCGGGGTAGATCTCGTCTGCTAATCCTGGGGACATAATCCGGATCCAGGTCCTCAGGGGACATAGCAAGGTACAAGATAACTCAAGCCAAAATAAATGTAGTGCAATAGTAAATAAAACAATAGGTAAATATGTAACCAGCTAAGTAAAATGCAAGATGAGAGCAGCACTAGAACTCAGGCTGAGACCACTACAAGCTCTGTGTCGGAGAGCCGGAAGCAGCGATATTATGTGGTTTGTCTAGATCAAAAGGGAGACTATGACACTGTCATAATATAAATCAACCTGTAGCCTGTGTGTCTCTCCCCACCCAATGTAATCACACATCTCATGTCCACGACATCTCATGTCCATGCCACGCAGGATCATAACTAATGAATCAAGTTATATAATATCTAAGCAAAGGAATAAGTCATAAAAACTGTATCCTATACAGAATCACCATGAATATCTCAGGATGATTCTGTATCATGAATAGTGTCAGGTGTCCTGGGTAAAACGTACTTGATAAAGCAAGTACGAGAATGCAAAGGGTCACGATATCCATCTCTAGGTGACGTTACACAACTCCGCGTACGGTGTTGGCACCCGACTATTAATCGGACGCTAAGTAAGTCACACGGTCCTAGGTTAAGCATGTATAACAGATAAATAAGACAAGGAATTAAATAGCAAAAACTGCAGGATTTGGCAAGGTACACTTGCCTGGGGTTCTGACTCCAACTATAGCTCTGACTTCAGTAGGAATTGCAGGTACTGCTCCGGTTGATGAAATAGACATCACCATCAGATTCAGAAAATATCAAATAGCTAGAAACGCCTGTCCTCGAGTCCAATTTGGACATAGGGGCAAAAATGACAGTTTCTGGCCAAAGTGGGGTCCACATGTGGGCCACTTTGCACCAAAAAATGTGTCAGGAACAAAGGTCTCCAAATCTGTCAAACTTAGTATCAACAAGTTAGGAACGATGATACGAACCCAACGGAACTTCCAGAATTGGATTCCGATGAGCCGATCACAAAATCTTCCATCAAATAGAGTCGTGGGGCCCACGACACGCGATTTTGTCAACGTTCTCAGAATCGAACCAAACTTGGGTCACAGGACCAGTGTATTGGTACGAGTCCGATGGCGCAAGTTTTGTATCGATCCGACGTGTGTACACAAAGTTACAGCGAGATCCAAAAAAGGCGGATACAGGGCGTTGTCGGCGGATATGCATTGATTCCGGTGTGCACGCACATCCAAATCAACTTCTGCAAAATTTTGCACTTCCGTATCAACGGCGCGCACGCTTCGGTGAAGATCGCACGCGACCAAGTTGTCCCATTTGGCAGGGCGCACTCAGTTCTGAAGAAAATGGGATATTGTTTTTTCCTATTTTTGGATCGTAGTTCGCGATCGCCACAAGACGCGACACACCGAGCGGGTTGCACGGGCATCGAGAGGGTCACGCATGGTTCGCATCACTACTGATGGAACGAGAAACAGAATAACGAGGAGAGAGAACGGGTTACTTGAACAGGGCTCCGTGAAACCGAGATTTCTCGTGTCCGTGACGACACGATATAATGTCAGGCTGTGTCCGGGTTCTAGGGTTAGGATTCAGTCTTCACGCCAGAGACTACGCTGGAGGGGTGCTGGGGCACGGCTGGGGGAGGCGGAGCGGCTCGCTGGTGTCATCGGCTTGTCGGGGCATCTCAGGCGGAGCTAGGGCAGCTCGCTGGTGGCCGGACGGCGCTCTGGGAGGCGAGGAGATGGGAGGGGAGATGAGGAGCTGGGCGGCCGGGCTCTGCGGGGGTGGCGAGGTCGAGGGCGAGGGCGGAGGAGGAAGGGAGATGGAGCTGGAGTTGCTGTGGGAGACGTCGGCTCCGACGGAGGAGAGCAGGAGGAGGACAGCGGGGAGAGAGGGCGGAGCTAGAGTGAAGGCGGGGCGGCCGGAGGAAGGCGGCTCGGGTTCTAGGGAGAGGCGGCGAGGCGAGGGAGTTCGTCGGGCGAAGGAGGAGGTTAGGGCGGCCAGGCGCTGGGATCGAGGGGGTTAGGTCATCGGCGGAGCGGGGTTTATAGGCGGAGAAGGGAGCTGGGTCGTCAGCCGTTGCTAGCAGGGAGGCGGAGCGGCAGGCGGTCGGTGCGGGGATGCGAAGCGGAGGGGTCGACCGGCGGTTATGCGACGGAGGAGTCGTCTGGCCGCTCGTCGGCTACGGGGCTGAACGGATGGGGAGGAGAAGTGTTTCGGGTCGGGTCGGGTCAGTGGGTCGGGTCAGGCGGATCCGGCCCGATCCGCTAACAGAAATACGGGTCGGGTTGGGTCAGTGGGTCGGATCAGGCGGATCCGGCCCGATCCGCTAACAGAAATACGGGTCGGGTAAAAGCGGGTTTCGGGTCGCGGGTTAGACCCGGATTCGACCCGCTAAGGTTCGGTTTGGTTCAATTGAACCCGGTCTGGGTTGGTTCGGTTTGGTTTATTTAAAAATAAACCGGGTTTAATCAGGGTTTAATCGGTTTAATTAAAACTTGGTTTTTAGGTCTTTAAAAATGCTTCCGGGGTCCAATAAATTCCCAAAAAATTATCCTATGTCTAGTTTTTCATTTTACACCAGAAAATATCATTTCTGTAATATTTTAATATTATTTAATATCAATTAAAAATCATTTAAATTCAAAATACCTTAGTGATAATTAATAAAAATCCCAGAAAATTCCAGAAAATTATAAAAAATTCCAAATTAAAAATTCTTGAAAAATCAGGGGGTTTACAAAAGGATTATGGACGCTACCTTGACCAAGAAGCCTGAGCAAAAGCCGGTAGAGCCTCCAAAACCAAAGGATACTTACTCTTTCGAAGATGTTGATATCAAACCCATCTTCGACATGCTGATGCAGGAAGGCAAAATCTGGCTCCCCGACGTCAGAAGTCAGCCTGAGACGGCGAATATTGCCAACCCAAAGTATTATCACTTCCACTGCTACGCCCATCACCCGATGCATGAGTGCTATATCTTGAAGTGGTACATCTAATATTTAATAGATACCAAGGCTCTTTTCCTTGACTTCGATGACGTGACGATCGCCGCCAACATGATGCCCCTCTAATTTGGCAACTTTCCACTGACGGAAGCCCAAGACGGAGCCTGTCCCTAAGGTGACTATGGAAGTTGCCAACCTTCCACCAGCTTGAGACCAGATAGCCGGGCTAATACCTCTTACCACACCACGTGAGAAGGTCATGTGGGTTCATCCTGACCTCGTGCCTGACTTGACGCAGCCTGCGGCATCCTTCATCGCCAAGCCCAAAGGCAGGAAATCTAAGTCCTAGTACACAGTTTCCTCCTCGGCTGAAGATCTGGCAGCAGGTGCAACAAAGTCAGGCGCAATATACTAACTGATGCACGGCGATATGCCCCCGATTGTTGCGCCTACCAACACTGGTCCTCGACCATCTCAGCCCCCGTCGGTGAAAAAGTCTAAATAGAAGGAGATGCGCTTCGATAAACCGTTATACAGGGATGAACCCAAAGGGCTGCAAAGGCCCTATAATTTCGATATCTTAGCAGAATTAGCCAAACCTTCGGCAAAATTGTCACTATTTGAGCTCTTGCGGCTCTCTAAAGACACTTGGGCTGCCCTGAGTAAGGCACTGCAGAATGTCGATATCTACCTGGCGCAAGTCAAGCCACTAACCGAAGATCATGCTGCTTGTCCACATTGCAACAATGCCATAGATGCGATACCCAATATCACCTTCTCTCAACAGGACATGTTGCTCAAGAAAAATAGGCACGATCGGCTCCTGTACTACACAGGATATATTGGTGATATCAAGGTGGACCGAATGCATATTGACCCAGGATCATCGATCAGCATCATCCCGAGAAGTTTGCTTCAGATCCTGGGGATCCCGATGCATCGTCTGGCAGCCACCAATACTGTCATCAGTGGCTTCAACAAGGGAAGGAGCTACCCTCTGGGTAAATCCGCCTAAAATGCCAGATCGGTGAATTAAAACAAAAGTCACATGCTATTTCATAGATGTAGATACGTCCTACAACATCTTATTAAGGCGACCATGGATACATGAACACAGGATTGTGCCATCCACCATCCACCAGTACGTAAAATACGTAGACGAACACGGCTTCGCCAAAATGGAGTTCGCTAATGTTGATCCGTTAAAGGGTATCAAGATTTACTACTCTGACTCGATCCTCTATAAGAAAGTCCGCCAAGATGAAGGCGGCAATGAGGCCGAAGATGAAGCTGAGACCACAACAGCGCCCGAGGAGCCTATGAGAATCTACCTCAAGGCTCGCACTCCCGATGCGGCCGCACCCTTCATCGTCAAATCATGCGGAAAGGCACCTGAACCTCCGGTACCTTTAGCATCGTCAGAAATAATGGTCATTCACCTTTATAGGCCTAATTAACCACCAAAAGAAGATTTCTCTCTATCTATGCCTCCCGAACCTATGGTTGTTCGCCTTTACAGGCTGAGTCGACCACCAAAGGAGGACCCGACCGCGACTGCAGCTAACGGACCTTTGGTGGTAAAATTAAACAAAAAACCATCAAAGCTTTCGCTTGCGCTGGGGGTAGCCGAGGAGAAGGATGAGCTGGAGGAGTATATATCCGCCAGTGTCAATGTCCCTTCCACTGATGATGTAATCCCACCAAAAAAGATACCTTATTTTCTCAATAAAGGGCTATCTTTGAACTAATCGGAGCGTATGCATATAAGTATACTCTACTCCCTGAAGCACGGTATGGGCCTTCATCTGCACACACAAGTGACCACTATGTACACCGTGCACCGGCTTCGCTCTAGTCAGGATTCTTATTTCTTAATCCTACCCAGGAAGAAGGAAGACAAGCTCATCATCTTCGGCAAAGTGGAATGTCTTCGGTCCTTCATCCCAAGGGAAGCATAACCAGAATTTGATGTAGCCATAATGCTAATCTACCGGTAAAGTTCACAAGCCCTACATCTTATCCAAAAGATGGGAGACAACCTGAAGGTCAATGAGTGATTAAACTACGACAAAGGCCAAAAATCGCCTTTACGACTTCCTTCCCCTGCGGGCAAGCCCGAGGATTACTATCATATGACTAAGCATGGCTTAGGATATGTAATGCCTTCTACAACTCCCGAAGGCTCAGATAAAGAAGATGAAGAGCCTTACACTCTTTCAAATCTTTAGTCTGTGACTCTGATGTTAGCGTCATAGACGTGCTCGGATAAACACTGTCATCCGATATGGTGTCTGCCGATCTTGAAGAAGACAACGAGGATCCACCCGAGCTCTTTGAGATGGAACCTTGGGCCCAACACCTGGGTTCACAATGGGAGATATGATTTGAGCAGTATAGTGCCCCACTCCGCATTGGCACTATGTACAAGAGATATCGGTTTGGTGACTCAAAAAAAAAACCTTTTTGGAGAGCTCCTTGTTGAACCAGAAGATGACTGATCTAGGTGAGTGGGCAGAACTTCATTCTCTGATTCTTGTACGCCTTAATAATAAATCTGAGTTTTTGAAATGCTTGTTTGCTTAATAAGATAAGTTTACATGAATGATAGAACGAGAACCTGCCTGCCTAAAAGAGATAGAATCATTGCCATGCTAAGTATAGGAAAGAAATGTGCATGCTAGTTACACTAACACAGCTATCGAACGAACCTTGCCATGCTAGAGAAAAAAAAGTAGAACTACATGCTAACTTGAAGAGATAAATAGACCCGTGCCATGCATTGCTTTAAGTAAAGATCGTTCATATGTTTGCTTGTCATCATGTATATAATTGCTTGTCTTGGATGCAAAATCTTGATAGAATGTATGCTTGTTTTGTTATAAGAGTAAATGCTTATCTTGTTTGTGAAGAGACTAGTAGCCCGCCCTGATGTTCCAGTCCTACGGGATCTAGGGGGTGCGGCTATTAGATAAGAGATAGATAGATTGAATGCGTGTAATGTCACATTGTGTTATAAGTGTAATGTGCTTGTTATCGAGGAGCTTGCGGGGGATGGAGGCTAAACGACAAGTTTGGAGACTAATAGTGTGCCCTGAGCTCGGGGCGTGGCTATTAGAATGGTGGATGGAGATTGATGGGGTAAGACTAATAGTGTGTCCTGAATTTTCGGTCCTACGGGATATAGGGGATGTGGCTATTAGATGGGAGGCGGTGCTTCTGTTGGGAAGAGTTTGAGTTTGTGTTAGAGAAGTTAGTCAGTTCATGGAGATAGCTGCATTCAGGTAGTTAGGGCGCATGCTAGACTAGCCTTCTTGCATACCTAACTGTTTGATGCAGAGACGGACATGAAAAGAGAACCTTGTATATATATGCATATGTTACTAACTTTTATGTCTGTTGCAGGGATAACCGTTCGGCAAGGGGTAAGAACACAAAGAGTATACATATAGCCTGCTTGTTCGTGATCAAGTGCATCTTAGAGTTTATCTGATAGTGTTTTATGCATTTGTATCGGTCGAACAATGTCTATTAATGCAGAGCTAAACCTTGGTCATGGATGTTATTATGTTAGTGTAGAAAAACCATGAGTCACAGCTGCTAATAGCATCAAATAAAGAGTCATTGGTTAGCTGGATTACCGCTACTGATCCTGAGTTTCTTGGAGACCAAAATTTTATAGATAGTTCCTGCTTGTTTGCTTGATTGAAAGATAGTCCACTAAATGTTGCAGTGTCCCTAGAATCTTAAGTATAGTTCACGAGATACGCTGCGCACACCCTGATTGGTATATCATGCTTGAATTATTTGCCTTGTATGCTTGTATTATATTGAATTGAATTCTGATTTCAAAGATGTTTACAAAAGAAGTAATATGACTCTGTTCCTGTACTGCATGTAATAAACCTAGGTAAAACTAGAAATATCACTAGTAATGTAATATTTTATAACATAATTACTTAGTATTAGTTTTATTAAATGTTGCTTCTGTTCGTTGATTTTAGACTCATTAGTACTTTCTCCAAAGTGCTGACCCACCAATAGTTTGCTTGTTCGCAGGTGCTGGATCGTCTGAGGAAGCGATAGCCGTATCTCATCCCCAGGACCCAAAAATCTGGTTTCGATGCCTTGAGCCATATCAATCGCTTTGAGCTACTTTTGTATAGAGGGACATAATATATAGAAATATGCCATTGTATTCAGAGAACCTCGTGCCTTGATCTTTGCTCATATACTCAGATGGATTATTGTTTGCAATACTGTCCCTCCGCTGCATACTCGATCGATTCGATGATAGCCACAACTTTAACGATATTGCCTTGTGCGGATGCAACCCCAGGCTCGTACGTCATCATGTCTCGATAGAAATGATCGTCCAGCGGGAGTGCTAGTGCGGTGATTCACGTCCGGCGGGGACGGCCTATTCCTACGGGAGATCGGGACGTGACAAGCAGCGAGAACCTCCTACCGAGGACAAAGTTGTACAAGTCGATCTAGGTGATGAGACCTCCCCAAATCCTATCTTCGTCAATAAAATTATGTCCGACGAAGATCAAAAATTCCTATTACAACTCGTCGGGGAATACATCGATATATTTGCTTGGAGTTACAAAGACATTCCAGGACTGTATCCCCAAATCATGGTTCACAAACTCAACATTCGGCCAGACGCCAAACCAGTCAAGCAACATCAACGACAATTTTGGCCAAATGTGATGGATTCCATCAAATCTGAAGTCAACAACCTGATAGCTAGTAGCTTTATCCGCAAGGAACAACACCCCGACTGGGTAGCCAATATCATGCATGTCGTTAAGAAGAATGGGAAGATCCGAATCTGCATTGACTTTTGTGATCTAAATGCGGCATGTCCCAAAAATAAATTTCCTATTTTCATCACCGACGTAATGATCGACAACACTTATGGCTTTGAGAGCATGTCCTTTAAGGATGGCTTCTCAGCCTACAACCAAATTAAGATATTTTTCGACAATAAGAAACATATGTCATTCTGGACCCCGATAGGCGTATACTGCTATACGGTCAAGCCTTTTGGTCTGAAGAATGGAGGCGCTATATATCAGCGAACTATAAGCACCATTTTTTGTGAATATCTACACAAGACGGTGGAATGTTACATCGACGATATCATCGTCAAGAGTCCCTCCAAGGATGATCACCTCCAAGACCTGAGGAATGTGTTCGACTTAATGCGCGTACACCGCCTCAAGATGAACCCTACCAAGTCCTTCCTGGGAGTCTCCAGCGGCAAATTTTTGGGTTTCTTTATCACTTTCCGGGGTATTCATATAGAACCCGACAAGACCAAGGTATCCTAGAGATAAATCCGCCAAGGAACCTCCAAAAACTCTGCATCCTCCAAGGGAGGTTGGCGTACATCAGGAGGTTCATATCAAACCTCTTTGGACGTTGTCGGCCGTTCATATAGCTCATAAAGAAAGGTGTCTCCTTTGTTTGGAATGAAGAGTGCCAACGAGAGTTTGACAACATCAAAGAATACCTATCAAACCCTCCTGTACTGGTAGCCCCGGTCATGGGAAAGTTATTCTTGCTCTATGTACGTGCAATGGATCACTGTCTCAGTGCCATGTTAGCCCAAAATAGTAATTCAGGTCACGAACAAGCCATATACTACCTCAGTCGGATGATGGTCGGCCCAGAGCATAAGTATACCGTCGTCAAGAAGGAGTGCCTTACGCTGGTATTCACCATCTAGAAAACTTGACAATACATGACTGGACAAACCATTCATGTAATCCTGCGAGTTAACCCCCTCAGGGTCCTTATGACCAAACATGGGATACTCAGTTCCCGTTTGGCTACCTGGGCAATACTATTATCTCCATATGATATGGTATTCGTCCCACAAAAGGCCATCAAGGTTCAGGCATTGGCAGACTTTCTGGAAGCCTACCCGGGGTCAAAAATCTCAAAGCTCTATGAAGAGATTACAGACGAAGTGGCAGACACCAATGTCACCTCACATGAAGCAGTTTGGCGAATGTTCTTTGACGGTGCTTCAAGAGCGGGGCCCAAAGACAACATCATCGTTGGGGTCGGGATAGTATTAATCTCCCCATATAGCCTCGTCATCAATTGTGCATACTCTCTCACGGGGCCATGCTCCAATAATGTGGCAGAATACAATGCACTAATCATCAGGCTCCAGCTCTCCAAACAAGTCAGAGTAGAGTACTTGGAAGCCTACGACGATTCTTAGCTAATCGTCAATCAAGTTTGGAGAGTATATAAAGTCTGAAATAAAGACTTGATCCCCTACAACCAAGCTGCACATAGCATTATCGCGACCTTCGAGATATTCTTTATTGAGCATGTCCATCGATTGCAAAATATTAAGGCAGATGCTTTAGCCGACCTCGCTGCTTCCTTGCTATTCTCAGACAACACCCATCAGCTAATCACGGTAATCGGTCAGGAGCTGGTTTGTCCTTAAAGCAACCTATATTTATGCCTCAGCTATGCAGCTGAGGTTTACACCGATACTTAAGATTAGAGGCTTCCATTCATCGACTACGCAATCTATGGAATTCTCCTTGAAAATCCAAAGGAAGCTACTTCAATCAGAAGACGCTTCCTCCGTTTCTATTATGACACGGAGACCAAAATATTGTACCATCTTTCCTATGACGGCCTTCTACCCCAATGCTTGTCTAACGCAGAGGCAAAACAAGCCTTTCACGAAGCTCACGATGGCTTATGCGGGACGCATCAACCCGGTCCAAAGCTACAGGACCGTCTTGGGAGAATAGCCTATTATTGGTCGACGATGGTAGAAAATGCTGTCGATTACGCGAGGAAGTGCCAAGCATGCCAAATTCATGCAGACTTTATCAACCAACCATCCAATTTCCTATACCTAATGGTAACATCTTGGTCGTTTAAGGCATGGGGAATGGATATCATCTAGCCAATAAGTTCGCCTTCATCAAAAGGACATCGGTTCATCTTGGTGATCACCGACTACTTCTCCAAATAGGCGGAAGCTATTTCACTCGATGAGATCAAAACATCAAACATGATTGACTTCGTCAAGCATCATATCATATATTACTTTGGCTTGCCGCGTAGGATCATCCACGATAATGGTCCGTAGTTTGCAAGTCATGCCTTCTATCGATTTTGTGACAAGAACCGAATCCAAAACGTAGCCTCCACAGCATACAACCCCACAACAAATGGTCTAGCGGAAGCGTTCAACAAAACCATCATCAAATACCTCAAGAAATTTGTGTCTTCCAACAAATGCGACTGGAACGAGAAGCTGGGTGAATGTCTTTGGGCCTACCGTACAACAGTCCGGACAGCTACTGGGAATACGCCATTCTCTTTGGTCTACAAAAGTAAGGCGGTACTCCCCCTGGAGATCCAAATTCCTTCACTACGAGTAGCTCTCTCCAACCAACTAACCCCGAATGACAACTACCGCCAACGGATACAAGAATTGGAAACACTCGATGAGAAACGACTCTTAGCTCAACAACGCATAGAGTTGTATCAATCGCGTCTCTCTGGATCCTTCAACAAACTGATAAAAAAGTCAATTTTTTAAGTGGGTGACCTCATCTTAACAGTAAGAAGATCGATGGTTATGACTCACAAGACGACCGACAAATTTTAACCTAAATGGAAGGGCTCGTTCGTTGTGAAAAATGTATTTTCCAACGGTGCATACCGGCTAGCAAAATCCAACGGCGACTTGCTCCTTATGCCTATTAACGGCAAGTTCCTCAAAAAGTACTATGTCTAAATCAGATTGGTACTCCTCCATTACCAAACTACATTGTATCTTCATGGGTGCTGGTTCATGTCCATATTACCTCTGGAATGTCGCTCTAATACACTACTTCGATGGAGTATGCCATGTCCATATTATCTCTGAGTAAATTTTTCGGCCTTGACCATCGATCATCACGTCCATATTACCTCTGATATCGTTTGTCTTCCAACTTCTCATCCGTACCCAATCCGGAGTATGCCCGCGGTATTTTGTCCACAAAAACAGTCACGTCCATATTACCTCTGGCATGGCTTATCTTAAACCTACTACTTGCATTAACGTGGGCAAAAAGTAGTGGGTCCATAAAACCTATCACATCCATATTACCACTGATAGTGTTTGTTTTTGAATCTATTACTCACACCCTAAGTACGCAAAAGGGTAATAGGTCTACCAAAATTCTCCAGCAAAATATCCTTAAAATTCGAAAAACCTATCACATCCATATTACCTCTGATAGGGTTTATTTTCAAATCTATTACTACACCCCAAGTTCGCAAAAGGGTAATAGGTCCACCAAAATCCCCCAACGGGATATCCTTAAAATCCATAAAACATATCACCTCCATATTACCTTTGATAGGTTTTGTGGATTTTAAGGATATCTCGCTGGGAGATTTTGGTGGACCTATTACCCTTTTGCGCACTTGGGGTGCGAGTAATAGATTCTATTACCTCTGATAGGATTTATTTTTGAATATATTACTCGCATTCCAAGTGTGTAAAAGGGTAATAGGTCCACCAAATTCCCCCAGCAGAATATTCTTAAAATTTATAAAACTTATCACGTCCATATTACCTCTGATAGGGTTTGTTTTTGAATCTATTACTCGCATCCCAAGTGCGCAAAAGGGTAATAGGTCTACCAAAAATCCCCCAGCGGGATATCCTTAAAATCAACAAAACTTATCACATCCATATTACCACTGATAGGGTTTGTTTCAAATCTATTATTTGTACCCCAAGTACGCAAAAGGGTAATAGGTCCACCAAAAATTTCCAACGGGATGTCCTTACGATCCACAAAACATATCACGTCAATATTACCTCTGATAGGGTTTATTTTGAATCTATTACTCGTACCCCAAGTGCGCAAAAGGATAATAGGTCCACGAAAAATCCTCCAGTGGGATATTCTTACTATCCACAAAACTCATCACGTCCATATTACCTCTGCTAGGATTTTTTTTTTGAATCTATTACTCGTATCCTAAGTGCGCAAAAGGGTAATAGGTCCACCAAAATCCTCCAGTGGGATATCCTTAAAATCTGCAAAACCTATCACGTCCATATTACCTCTTGATAGGGTTTATTTTTTAATCTATTACTCGCACCCCAAGTCTGCAAAAGGGTAATAGGTCCACCAAAATCCTCCAGCAGGATATCCTTAAAAAAAGCTACGGTATGGTGCTACTTTCATATTATCTCTAGTATAATACCCAAAAGTCCACAACATATAAAATTCTAAAAAAAGACTTTATTGATTAATATTTAAGATTATGAGTACATATAATGGAAATACATTACATTTTAAGGGTTTTTATTAATATTCAAGGTCTTGAGTACATATGATGGAAATCCCTTTTAAGGATTTCCATGAGTTCTCGCCAACAAGAACATCTTCCATTAAAAGGCTCCCCGTGGTGTTTCTGCCACGGACACAATTGGGCCCATCAGCAGAGCTCAAGGCTTTCTGGCTTACCACTCCACAGTATAAATCTCAGTATATGGAATCCATACTGATGGGTAGCAAGGGAAGAGTAGGAGCAGACTCTCTACAAACAGGCGGGAAGACCGACGACAAAAATGGCAGTTAATCCAAATTTTGTCATCGTTGCCATGAGCCCCCAGCCGGTAGAAAGTCGTATAGAGGAAAGAAATACAGCTAGCACGCTGCATAAAAAGGGATGACTCAGCACGTGACACAGGATATTCATCCTCATCTCTTGGATGAATCCTTGCTGAACTATCCTCGTCTCTGGGATCAGTCCTAGACGAACCATCCATATCTCCTGGATTAGTTCTTGACGAGGAACCGCTGCATAAGGGTGACATTCTCTTCGAATGACAGATGTTATGATATTCTTCTATGCTCCATCATGAGCATCACGAGCAAGGACAGAACCTACAAAAAGAAGATTTGTATCAGACTCAACGAAGATCACATAACGACACAACGGTCGCATAATGATGTCCGGTCGAAGAGATGCACGACCGAGTCTGCACGCGCGAGCAAAAGGAGGTCTCATCCATGCGGTCAAGCCAAAGATAGAGCTTTGTACGCATGAAAGCAGATGACCCCCCCCCCACACACACATACATATGCGACCATGCCAAAGCTTGGCGTGCATGTTATATAGGAGTACTCGTTCACATAGAAAAACTCTGTAAAGAGGACTGCACATGCCCAAGACGAGTCTTCTGCAGCAAGAAGGTGTACCGGTGCCTTTGTTTCATTTACAGACCAGTATGAGAAGGGCATTACTACCTTACCTCCAAAAAAAATATCTAGATCAGGAGGCCACGGATTAAGACCACACCTGATAAACTCTTCGGCGAGGAGAGTCACAGCCTTCGGCATCCTTCACAGGAAAAAGAGAAAACGAAGCCAAAAGATAAAATTTCTCTCTCTGCCCTTGACTACCTATTTATAGGCTCCAAAACTGCGTGAAGGGATCAAGACAATGATCCGAGCAGTTAATGAGTTAAACCTGACACCTCGATCCCCGTGATCCTCTTTTATCTCCTCAAAAACTGATGCCTTGAGCCCTGTGTCAGGAGACGATGCAAAATTCTAAGAGATTCGTGCAAAGATCAAACCAAATCTCCTTATTAACGCGGATTTCATAGCATGGCAAAGTCCTCCATGTGACAACTTTTACACGTGTCAACCTGACAAACTTAGCAGAAGGAGACGGACAGTGAATGCATGATAATTGTATGCTTCTTATTCAAAGTATTTCAGACTTAGCTGAGTCTGAAAACTTTGAAGGGGGTCTTATAGAAGCATAAAAAATATCTCCATGCACTCCAGTTTATAGTCAATAAATAAGTAAGAGACGCATAACAGTAGTGGACGCATAATACCCTTAGATATATGACATCCCGAGACCCATGTCGTCCTTTAACGCATTGTCCCTACGGTCACGTTAGAGCATTTATGACTCTTACAATACAGACAGTAATCCTGACTGCCTCGAATCCTGCACCGATGATTGGAATCCGGGCTGAGGGCTTTGTCATAATTACTTTTGACAGTATATAGCTGTTCAAATACCATAAATTAAGAAAACAACAAAAATTTATTCATATCTGGCCTAATGCGTTCCAGACTCCATGCGTTCCATGTGTCTCTGGCCCAATGCATTTCAGACTCCATATGGTCCATGCATTTTTTGCCTAATGCGTCTCAGACTCCATGCGGTCCATACGTCTCTGGCCCAATGCGTTCCAGACTCCATGCGTTCCATGCGTCTTTGGTCCAATATATTTCAGACTCTATGCGGTCCATGTGTTTTTGGCCTAATGCGTCCCAGACTCCATGGGGTTCATGCGTCTCTGGCCCAATGCATTCCAGGCTCCATGTGTCCCATGCGTCTCTGGCCTAATGTGTTCTAACTAACAAGATCTTTCTGTTACAAGTAAAGGATCTCCGTGCAGTTGATGCGGGCTACGTGTCCCAAATGACCAAGTCACGCATACAACAGGCAAAAAATACCCCAAGATCTTATCAATAGTAAATCCTAACCAAGCTTACATGGCAGCTTTACCGTAACATGCAGCCATAGTTGCAACCGCATTTTGTTGAAAGAGCCCTATGCGATGATCAACAGGGGCGCATACGGCATCCATAGCATGCAGCCACAGAACAACTATAAATAACAGGGTACTATCCCCATGCAAGAGGCTGGCTGGATATTTATGAATCAACACTCAAGCAAGAGAGAAGAGCTGCTGCATCGGATCATCCATGGAGTAAAAAGAGTTGCTACACTCCTAACCCTCCATTGCCACCCCCTAGAAAATAAATTTGTACTTAGATTGTCTTATAGGACTCTTCTTTGTATTTTCTTAGTTTGTTAATTAAATCCAGTTCTTCCAGTTCTCTTTTTGATTTAAATAACAAATAATAGCGCGATGTTACATTCTGGCATCTATGTCGAAGGTGTTGTAACATCAGCATTAGGCCATGACCATAGCTTAATAACAAGATGTACAGCCTCAAAGAACTCTTCGAACATTAGAGTAGGGTAGCTAGGCAGTTTGCTATGAAGAGTTTAATGAATATGACCATGGCTGAAGGAACGCCAGTAAGGGGCCATGTTCTCATGATAATGGGTTATCTGGATGAGATGGAGATCCTTGGAGCTGAAATCAATGAAAAAACCCAGGTCAATATTATTCTCGGGACTCTGCCTAAAAGTTTTAACACACTTTGCCTTAACTACAACATGAACAAAAGGTTGTACAGTTTGGCAGAACTTGCCAAAGAACTGCAGGATGCTGAGGCTTTCATGAGGTAGAATAGTCATATTTATGTTACCAAAAAGGCTTCTACTTCTAAGCCGAAAGGAGGTAAGAAGAATAATAACATTCAAAAATTAGCAAATTCAGCAAAGAAGGGCATGGGACCTCAAGACATTATGAAAAAGCCGAAAGGCAAGTGTTTCAAGTACAAAGGGTCTGGACATTGGAAGAGTGACTGTCCACTTCTCAAATAAGGGAATAAAGAAGGTACATCTTATTTACTAATAGTTAAAACATGTTTAACGGTGTTACCTACCGGCACCTGGTGTGTAGATACATGAGCCACTAATCATGTCTACAATTCATTGCAGGGGTTCCAGGAAACCAGACGGCTTAGTGATGGAGAGATATGCTTGTTCATGGGTGATACTACAAAAGTAGCAGTCGTTGTAGTAGGAGATATTATTTTATCTTTTGGTAGAAATATGTCTTTGAAATTGAGAGATTGTCTTTATGCACCTTCACTTAGAAGGAATTTAATTTTTGTTTCTATGCTAGTTAAGGATGGATATTCAGTTTATTTTAAGGGCAATATTGTTATTAGAAATAATATGCATTTTATCTGTTCTGGTGCATTAGTTAATAATTTGTATGTCAGCAATCATATTTTACCCATAATGCAACTTAAGGAAACAAATAACACGTCTTCTAACTTAAATAAGAGAAAAGAACCTTCTTGTATGAACCAAACTTATCTTTGGCACTTGCGGTTGGGACATATTAATCTAAGAAGGATTCAAAGACTGGTTATGTAAACCCCCTCACCCAAAAATAGGTATCTTGTGTGTATTTTATAATTCTTGTATTTATTTTAGATTATTTTTTAATCAAATAAAACCCAATAATATTATTAGGACACTTCACCATGGTTTGGACATTAATAATATAGGATGGCCCCAAAATCTGTATCTCCCTTCATAGGAAGTAGCCTACACAGGAGACACTACTTGTAGGATCTTTTCGTGGCACAGAAATTCGATCCCTTAATATTAATATGATATTAGTGTAACGACCATAGGTTAATTGTTAAATATTTAGATATTTATATATATAATTTATTTATGGTCATTTTCTAATCCCAACTTCCTACAATTAGCATTCCATAATTTTTTTTGCCAAATTAGGTAAATTCTCTTTTGTAAGATGTGCATATTATTTACTATTATCCTATTTTGTGGATAACCATTTAATTATTTACTTAGTTAATTAGATAATACAATTACTTGATTTATATAACTAAATAAATGTTTAATTATAAATTATAAAATATTTTGGGTGTAGTATTTTATTAAAGCTTTACAAAGTAATTTTCTAGAATTTATTTTGTGTGCAATATTGGATTTTTAACATCATATATATATGTAAATATATATGTTAATAAATATATGGTTAATAATAATAATAATAATAATAATAATAATAATAATAGAAGTAGTAATAATAATAATAATAATAGCAATAATAATAATAATAATAGTAATAGAAGTAGTAATAGTAATAGTAGTAATAATAATAATAATAATAATAATAATAATAATAATAATAATAATAATAATAATAATAATAATAATAATAATAATAATAATAATAATAATAATCATAATAAAAGAAAAGAAAAGAAAAGAAGACAAAACAAATACTTAACTCTAAATCCTAATCTAATTCCTACTAATCTTAAACTACCCAACCCCACAGCAGAAACTCCTCCCCCCCCGCGGCCTCTCTCTTTCCCCCTCTGTATGTGTGTGTGTGTGTGTGTGTATATATATATATATATATATATATATTACATACTTAAACCCAAACCCTAACCCTAGCGTCGCTGACCAGACCCCCGACCAACCGTCGGCGACCCCGCCACAGCGACGCCGCGCAGCCACCTCCGCCCCGCGCCATCCGTCGTCCGTCTCGCGCGCACATATGCACAGTCTTGGCCCATCTTCAAGGTACCATATCTTCTTCATCTTCGATTCTTTTTGCGAGCGGTTCATCCGTGTACATCCACAACCTAACACTCTAGGATTTTCATTCAAGCGGGATGAGTTTTCGTGTTCCGGATTGGTCGAAAAATTGACCAAAAAATGGACGAAAAACTGACCAAAATAGTCCAGAAACTTCAACCCAAACCCCCATGTTCACACCCAATTTGCCATCAATCTGTTTAATATTTTCAAAAACTAATTAAAGGATTGTCTTCTCAATATAACCGAAAAAATT
Source organism: Iris macrosiphon (assembly GCA_036927795.1). Lineage (NCBI taxonomy): Eukaryota > Viridiplantae > Streptophyta > Magnoliopsida > Asparagales > Iridaceae > Iris > Iris macrosiphon. The sequence continues at coordinate 65,571,007 of JAYESA010000013.1, forward strand.
TCTGTTCTTTTAGTTTTTATTAATTCGTGTTATGTGTTAAATTATTTGGCCTCCAAAACGACCAAAAACTTGATCTTTAAAACTAAAATTTTATGATACGGAGTGCGCTCCGCCAAACGGGACCACCTTATCGTGTACAAATTACAATCTATATGAATGCAAATGAGGACAACTTTTTGACGTATGGGCAAGGGTAGGCTACTCGATCTAAATCTCATAACTCACACACACGTCAGTGGACATCAGAAATTGATATACCGCGGGGGTAACGACCAGCGAGACTCCAGAAATTGACATACTACGGGGGTAGCGACCAGCGCAACACATGCCCGTAGTGCGAGCTATATACTACGGTTTACCAGAGTGGTTAAAATCCCATACGGCTAATGATTGTTCTCTCATGATACTAGGTGTCAAGTGTGTATCAACATATCTAATATATATAGTAATGACTGAATGAACTACACATGCAATGAATATAACTGAATAAACTACACAGGTAATGGATAAACAGAAATATAAATAGCATGCAAAGTATTGTAAATAATTTGGCAAGGTATACTTGCCTGGCAAGAAAGCTGCAAAATATAATGTCCCAATGTCAACACCAAGAGTCAGAAACTACGACCTCAGAATGAACGTCTCCGGATGCTGAAATAAATATTACCAACATTTTCAGAATAAGCGAGATAGCTAAAAAATACTACCCTTTCGTCCAATTTGGACACTGGGGCAAAACGGTAATTTTGAGTCAGAGTGGGGTCCACAGGTGGCCCACTTTGCACCGAAAAGTATGCCAGGGGTAAAGGTCTCTAAATGGAACAAATTATAGGTCAAATCAATTCTAAACGTCAATACGAACTCAACGGTACGTCCAATTTTGGATTCCGGTGAGCCGAACATAAATTCGACCAAAAAGTCAACCGTGGGGCCCGCCAATTGGCGACTTGGTCAACTGTCTCAGAATTACGTAAAAATTGGGTCACAGGACCAGCGCGTTACCACGAGTCCAGTGATGTAAGTTTTGTTGCATTCTGACGAGCGTGCACAAAATGCGCAGGACTTTTGTAAAAGTTGCGACACGGGGGATTTTCTGCGGATACGGGCTGATTTCGACGCGCACACACATCCAAATCAATTTCCATGAAAACTCACACGTCCGGGTATACTGTGTGCACCTTTTGGTATACTTGGTACACAACGGGGTGGTCCCGTTTGGCAGAGCGCGCTCCGTATCACAATTTCTAGAATTTAGGAAAGAATAGGTTTTGGGGGTTTTCCATCTAATTTAATTCTACACACAGCAATTAATAAATTATTTTATTTAACAAAAAATAAACTAGGTCAAGTGGTCTTCGTATACCAAAAAGAAAAATCGAATTCGGATCTCTGTGGTGGGAGATACGAATCCGTGAACATAGGTAGTTACCGCAGTTTTCTGCGATCCCCAAAAGTGGTTATTTTTTGCCAACTTGGTCGCTGTTTTCTCCTAGGTTTATGCGTTGTTCGAGGTCAACTAACATACATATATGGAAGGGGGTTAAGTCGTGAACATACTGGTAAAGACGGGATCGAGTTTGGTCGATCGAGGAGACAGAAAACAGCACATGAACACAGGTACGTCGCAGTAACTTTTTGCAGTAGCGATTTGGCGTTGATCGCGGTCGGCCGGGGTTGGTCGCGGCGGCGGTGGCGTGGGGCTCCGATCGGCGGTCTCAAGCGGCGGCGACGGAGTTGATTGGTCAAGGTTAGGGTTAGGGTTAGGGTTAGGGATAGGGTTTAGGTTTTAGGTTTTATATATAGAGGGAGAGGGATAGGGATGGGAAACGAGTCGCGCAGGGTCAGGGGAGCGGGTTCCAGCGCAGGGGTGGGGGGGTAGTTACTGTTAGGATTTAATTTTCTTTTTCTTTTTCTCTTTCCTTTTCTATTTCTTTATTCTTTTTCTTTTCTTATTCTTTTTCTTTTCTTTTTCTTTTCTTTATACTATTACTAAAATTATTATTATTACTAATAATAATAATAATATCATTATTATTATTATTATTATTATTATTATTATTATTATTATTATTATTACACTTATTATTATTATTATTATTATTATATATTATTTACATATATAATTAAGGAAAAAAAAATATATATTTGCACCCAATTAAATTCTACAAAATTCTATCACCCCTCTAAAATTATTTTGAAAATAAAATAATAGGTTTTTGTACAATAATCCTAAATAAATAATTATCTAGGTACTTAAATCGTTATGTATATATTGTCCAGATAACTACGTAATAATATAGATAAATAAAATATCTAAATAATTAAATAAAATATTTTAAAAATATGGGGTTTTATATTTTATCCAACTTACAAAAATTTTGTCCTCAAAATTGACACTAACCCATATTCATAATAATCACTATAGCTATTACACTATATTGGTATCTAGCAGTGCTTCGTAAAAGTCATGGTCTGCCATTCTAACACTTCCTCATTTATTGTCCATACACTATTCTATCATCCTCTAACTCGTCTATACTACCCAACTTACAAGAATTCTACTAGTAGTCACAGTCTTTTGAAGCTATTGTCTAAGTTGTAAGACAAATATATTCATTGGGTCGAGAATCTTGGGATTCCTGTCTGGAATCTCATAACTATGACTTTTTCCCGTAACCGTCAAGTATCGTAGTCTAATACTGCCACGCCACCTGGCCAGTATGGCTGTAATTAATTCGACTACTCTATCATAATCGTCTGACTGCAACTGTCGCTACCTCGCCAGCGATTTATCATAGTCATCAGTTCGTAACAAGTGTCTTCAAATCTTTCCTAGGCATAGTCTAAGTTTTTAGGGAAACACTTAAGGTCTTGACTAACTTTATAAAACTATTAGGAGTATGAACTAGTTCAACAATCTAACAAATTTTTATTAGGCTAAATGATGCTACTTAAGGGTTAAATTAATAAGAGAATACAACTATTGTTATCATGCATATACATAAGGGTTATTATTAAGAACTCATCCTTAGTTATTAATCATTACTAACACATTTATGTTTTAACTAACAATATAAGGGCGAGGTCGATATAAATCAAACAATTCATAATGGCACGAAAGGATACGACTATGATGGGAAGAGTTAAGCACGAGATAAGGGATATATATATAGAAGAGAAGATGAGCCACCCAAGAGGGCGAGATGATGATAGGGAAAGAATACTACTACTACTACTACTACTCGCATCATCCACTAGCATCGCGTGTATGCCATCTGGGTAGAATATATATATATCCTCATAACTGCTAAACTACCATATATATAATTCTGCATCTGTTTGTACATCTAAGATCTTGTGTCACAATGGGGTCATGAGTATGCAAAGACAATTATAACTAAAAGATCGTACCTGTATCTATGGCTTCCTGTGTCTTCTCTCCCATATTTGTCATAATGAGTGCTTGGCCTTGTCCTTGGTTGTTTAGCTGGGGTCTAGCCTCCTCCATTTGTGCAGACTGTAAAAGCAGTGGTGGGTCCCCTTGGTCTCCTATACTTGAGGGTGTATGCGGTGTTCCTGATTCTAATATCATAGGCCTCTGGTTCTGTTGAGGACATCTTCGGGTTTGATAGTGACTTGATCCACATATCATGCACAGCCCCAATCGATGATGACAGTCTCTATGAATATGACCTATCTTACCACAAAAGTGACAAGTATGGGGGTCCTTGGTTGGATATGGTGTGACACTATCTAGTTGTTGGCATGTCAAAGGGTATCGAATGGGTCCTCCTTGCTGCGTCCTTACTGGTCCTTGGTGACTTCTCTGTTGATTTTTGTTTCCCTTGTTGATGGCCTCGTGGATCCTGGACTCTGTCAATAACTCGACATAAGAGATCCGGGACTGTGAGCTAGTGTAGTGCTGGAGCTCCTGAGTCAGTCCACGGTGAAACCTCTTAGCCTTCTCCAAGTCATTGGGTATTAGGACAGAGCTATACTTACTGAGACGGCTAAACTCTACGTCATACTCGTCAACTGTCTTATTTCCTTGCTCTAGATGTAGAAACTGATCGTACAACGCATCCCTCACAGTATCCGGGAAGTACTTTCTCTCAAAGCACTCCAAGAATTGTTTCCAAGTTTGACGCGTACCCAACTGGCGCTCCATTGATTCCCACAAGTGATGTGTGTTACCCTCTAGCTGAGTCCTTACGCCTATCATCCATAGATCGGTAGGTAGTTGTGATGCTTCTAACAACTTCTTGGTATTGGCAATCCAGTTTGTGGTCTCCTCTAGACTCTCGTTGCCTTTATATGGCTTGGGGCCCATCTGTACAAAGTCCTTGACTAAACCAACTCGAGCTTATGGTACTGAAACTGGTGCCTGGGCTGGTACAGGGACTAGTACGGCCATTCTCTCAAGTGCTGCTAGAAATTCTAGCCTCTGCTCTGCCACTTGCTGCCTCTGCTCTACAGCCTGTGCGGCTGTCTACTGACTCTGTTCCTGCATTATCATCTAGAAGAATTGGAACAGCTGCGTCTGGATATCCTGCGGTGCTAGTAGAGTTGGAACGTCCTATTAGGTATCGCGGAAGGAGTTGATGGAATTGGATTGCTAGTCAGTCCATCCGGTCCCGGAAGAAGATGAGTCGTTGAGGCCTCTCCTGGTGATTGACCGTTGACCCCTGGAGACGTGTTGTCCCCGGTGGTAGCTTGTCCGTTATGCAAATTTATCTCTCTGCAAGAGATAGACGAAGGATTAGTGTAAACCCCCTCACCCAAAATAGGTATTTTGTGCATATTTTATATTATTATATTTATTATAGATTATTTTAAAATATTGAATTACTTTAGAGTATTCTCTTAGTTAATTAGAAAATAAATTTTTAGTATATTTACTTATGTAAATATTTATTTAGATATATTTTTAGACTATTTTAGATTTTTGGAGATTTTTCTAGAATTTTTAGGTAATTAAAATATATGGAACGTAAATTTCTAGGACTTCCATGATTTACTATGAGACCATATTTGTATATTGTTCCTACCAAATATTTATTTTATGTTAAAATATTTAATTATATTGTTCTGTAATTTATTTAGAATTTTAAGAAATTTATTTAGATTTTTAAAATTATTTAGAATTTATTTGGATATATATAGTCTTAATATTAGATAGACAATAATTTAGTGTTAATAGATATTAATAAGATTATATATAAATTATTTAAATTATCCTTAATTTTATTTAAGATTATAAATTATTGAGATAAACTCAAACTCTATTTTAAATTAATTCAAATCCTGAGCCTACTAGGAAAGAAACTTCATGCATATCCTATCATTATTTAAACTGATCATAATTATATCCAAATTAGCCAATCCTAGTTGTATTCAATTAACTAGTCTCCACCATTATAAATACCTCATCCTTCATATTTTTTTTTTCCAAATTCACCTCTTTTTCGTCCAAAAAGAGTCAAAATTTGTCATAAATTCAGCCTCATTTTCTAGTATGTTATGACGACTTAAAAAGATGATACCTCCTAGCTCCGGACTCCAAATACGCTCCAGTTTTTTTTATTAGAACTATATCAAGGTTAGTTTTTTGAATATATAAATTATTTTAATAATTTGTAAACCTATTTTTTCAGAAAATTATAAAAGTGTCAGCTATCCGAAATCAGATGCATTTTTGTATTTTTGAGATTACGGGAGATCCCGAACTCGGAATTATGAACCGTTTGAAGTTTCAAAAAGTTGACATGATGAACTTACATAAAATTAATTTTCTAGAATTTAATATGTAAGTTTAGTCTACCATAAAATTTGTGCAACATAGACGTAAATAGGAAACCACCGAAAATTATCATCTATTCGCCATTGTGGCCATAACTCTTTACCGACTTGTGATTTTATAAAACCGTCGATTCTGACGTTCATGTAGAGCTAAAATCTATAGGATTTTATACACAAATCCATGATTTGAGTCGGTTGACTTTTTGGTCAACGGATTGCCTCGATTTGCGTGTCACGAATCACAAATCCGTAAGGTTAATTTTCTTTGGACCAAAATTAGGGTTTAGTAATAAAATCAAATTATAATAAGATTAAAATACTATTTTAGGTTATTTTATTCAGAATTAAAATAGAATAAAATGGAGGAACATATTTATCCACTTTTGTAACCTAACTTGTTTAATTTATGTGACGGGTAGATCGGACGATGCCTTGAGTTGAGACTTCATCCTTTTCAGACCAGGCAAGATACCTTGCCAAATTTCTTATAGTATTTTGCATGCTTATTTTATTTCTATATATTTATTGTATTTTTGTATATTTCTTGTATGTATAGTTTTTTCAGTCATTACTATATATTAGATATGTTGACACACACATGGCACTTAGTATCATGAGAGGACAATCAGTAGGCGTATGGGCTTTAACCACTCTAGTAAATCGTAGTAACTAGCACACACTATGGTGGTCATGTCCGATGGTCGCTACCCCCGAGGTATGTCGATTGATGGAGTCATGAGGGTCGCTACCCCCGAGGTATGTCGGCTGATGATGTTCTAGACGGGTGTGTGAGTTGTGAGGCTTAGATCGAGTAGCCTACCCTTGCCCATACGTCGAAAAGTTGTCCTCACTTGCATTCATATAGATTGTCTTATACAACGTACTTATTTATTTTCAAATATTATGCATGTTTATTGTAGTCAAATTGGCTTGCTTCTATGTATCTTATTACGTCCCTCTGAAGACCTGGTCCCTTTCCAGGTGTAGATGTTCATGACTTTTCATAGAAGCACGGATCAGGACTTACCACTTATCTCTTCCGAGGAGGTCTTACCTTCGGAGCATCTTTGATTATCTCCAGCGACGGATTGCTTCGTTGAATACCTTTATATCATCATCTTACTTATATTGGAGAATTATCCTTCTCCTCCATTTTAGTATTGATATAGTCATTGGTAGTGGATTTGTCTCCACCCGACTATTAGTTTTGGATTATTCAGACTCATTATTCTAGTTTAGTTATTTTATTTTTGTGACTTATTGTGTGGATGAGATTTAGTATGTCGGTGACTTGTGACAATATTTATACCACATGTGAGTTTATATTCATAGTACAGCGTACGTGTGTATTATGGTATCCATATATTGGAGTTGCCATATACATACGGCTGACATGCTTACGTATTTCTAGTCCTACGTATTTTGGGACTGGGGCGTAACAATTAGGAAGAGTACATGAATCAAGCAGGATGCAAGCACTTAAGTCGGACATGTTGGAAGGAAGGTAAGTTGTAGTCAAGTGTGGATGAGATCTAAAATTATAGTCCTAGGTGCAGGCCCGCTCGGTACAGTTACGTAACCGAAACGGCTAACTCAACCTGCATAGGCCACCACAAAAATATGTCACGCCCCAGTCCCAAAATACGTAGGACTATGAATACGTAAGCATGCTAGCCGTATGTATATGTCAACTCCAATATATGGATACTATAATACATACGTACGCTGTAATATGAATATAAACTCACATGTGGTATATATAGTGTCACAAGTCACAGATATACTAATCTCATCCACATAACAAGTCATAGAAAAGAAATACTAAACTAGAATAATGAGTCTGAAATATCCAAAATAATAGTCGGGTGGAGACAAATCCACTACCAAAGACTATATCCAAAACTAAAATGAGAGAGGAGTATAAAATCTCCAATATAAAATAATGTGATGACAGAAGTGTATCAACTAAGAAGAATCTATCGCTAGATATAATCAATGATGCTCAGAAGGTAAGACCTCCTCGGCAGAAAATAATACGTCAGGTCCAGGCCCGTACTCCTGCGGATACTCATGGTCGTCTATACCTGGCAAGGGACCAGGTCCTCAGAGGGACATAACAAGATACATAGAAGCAAGCCAATTGAATACAGTGAATATACATAATGTTTGAAAATATATAAGTACGCTGTACAAGACAATCTATATGAATGCAAATGAGGACAACTTTTTGACGTATGGGCAAGGGTAGGCTACTCGATCTAAATCTCACAACTCACACACACGTCAGTGGACATCAAAAATCGATATACCGCGGGGGGTAGCGACCAGCGAGACTCCAAAAATTGACATACCGCGGGAGTAGCGACCAGCACGATACACGCCCGTAGTGCAAGCTATATACTACGGTTTACCAGAGTGGTTAAAAGCCCATACACCTAATGATTGTCCTCTCATGATACTAGGTGTCAAGTGTGTGTCAACATATCTAATATATATAGTAATGACTGAACGAACTACACATGCAATGAATATAACTGAACGAACAACACATGCAATGAATATAACTAAATGAACTACAGAGGCAATAGATAAACAGAAATATAAATACCATGCAAAGTACTGTAAATAATTTGGCAAGGTATACTTGCCTGGCAAGAAAGCTGCAAAATATAATATCCCGATGTCAACACCAAGAGTCAGAAACTACGGCCTCAGAATGAACATCTTCGGATGCTAAAATAAACATCACCAACATTTCCAGAATAAGCAAGATAGCTAGAAAATACTACCCTTTCGTCCAATTTGGATACTGGGGCAAAACGATAATTTCGAGTCAGAACGGGGTCCACACGTGGCCCACTTTGCACCAAAAAATATGCCAGGGGTAAAGGTCTCTAAATAGGATAAATTATAGGTCAAACAATTCTAAACGTCAATACGAACTCAACGGTATGTTCAGTTTTGGATTCCGGTGTGCCGAACATAAATTCGCCCAAAAAGTCAACTGTGGGGCCCACCAATTGGCGACTTTGTCAACTGTCTCAGAATTACGTAAAAATTGGGTCACAGGACCAGCGCGTTACCACGAGTCTAGTGGCACAAGTTTCATCACATTCTGACGAACGTGCACGAAATGCGCAGGGCTTTTACAAAAGTTACGACACGGGAGATTTTTTGCGGATACAGGCTGATTCTGACGCACACACGCGTCCAAATCAGTTTTGGCAAAAACCCACACGTCCGGGTATACTGTGCGCACCATTTAGTATACTTGGTACACGATAGGGTGGCCCCATTTGGCGGGGTGCGCTCCGTATCGCAATTTCTAAAATATGGAAAAAAGCAGATTTTTGGTGTTTTCTATCTAATTTAATTCTACACACAATAATTAATAAATTATTGTATTTAACAGAAAATAAACTAGGTCAAGTGGTCTTCGCATACCAAAAATAAAAATTGAATTCAGATCTCTGTGGTGGGAGATATGAATCCGTGAACATAGATAGTTACCGTAATTTTTTGTGATCCCCAAAAGTTATCATTTTTTGCCAACTTGGTCGCTGTTTTCTCCTAAGTTTATGTATTGTTCAAGGTCAACAAACATACAGATATGGAAGGGGGTTAAGTCGTGAACATAGCGGTGAAGACGGGGTCGAGTTTGGTCGAGCGAGGAGACAGAAAATAGCACGTGAACACAGGTACGTCGCAGTAACTTTCTGCAGTCGCGACGCGGCGTTGATCGCGGTCGGCCGGGGTTGGTCGCGGCAGCGGTGGCGTGGAGCTCCGGTCGGCGGTCTCAAGCGGCGGCGACATTGTAGATTGGTCAAGGTTAGGGTTAGGGTTTAGGTTTTATATATAGAGGGAGAGGGATGGGGATGGGAAACGGGTCGCACACGGTCAGGGGAGCGGGTTCCAGCGCCGGGGTGGGGGGGGTAGTTACTGTTAGGATTTAATTTTTTTTTCTCTTTCCTTTTCTATTTCTTTATTCTTTTTCTTTTCTTTTTCTTTTCTTTATACTATTACTAAAATTATTATTATTACAAATAATAATAATAATATTATTATTATTATTATTACACTTATTATTATTATTATTATTATATATTATTTACATATATAATTAAGGAATAAAAAAAAATATTTGTACCCAATTAAATTCTACAAAATTCTATCACCCCTCTAAAATTATTCCCAAAATAAAATAATAGGTTTTTGTATAATAATCCTAAATAAATAATTATCTAGGTACTTAATATGCTTTGTATATATTGTCCAGATAACTACGTAATAATATAGATAAATTAAATAACTAAATAATTAAATAAAATATTTTAAAAATATGGGGTTTTACAGAGTGCCCTTGTTATGGGGGCATATATGGGATATACTAGCCAGTTACGGCGATTGGTGAATTACGTCAGCATATGTCTAGCCTACATTTTCCATACGCACTAAGTTATCCTCAAATTGTATTTCACTTAGCTGGTTAGTTCACCCTCGAGTTTTCACAGTATTTATTTTATGGCATATATTTTTGTATCATGTTACGTCCCTCTGAGGACCTGGTTTCCTTCCAGGTTGTGCAGTTTGCAGGATGCTTGATCTAGTGGAGTGTAGACATCGTTACAGGTATCTTTATATTCTTTGGCTATTACAGCCATGTACTACTTTCTATTTTGATTCTGCTTTTATAGCCTAGTATTTATAGGCCGATGTTGTTCTGTTGGCCTATTCGAACGGATGTATTATTTGGCTGCAGACTGTTGATGCGTATCGTTCTTTCTTGAGATTTATTTACCATAGATTAAGATTTAGTTTAGTTATTGCATGTTAGAATTAGATTATTAACTGATCACTTGACCGTGGACAGCGTAAGTGCACTTCGTCAGCTCCATTAAATTTGAAAGCCCTATGGAGTCATACCAGCTGGCCATTGCCACGTGTCTAGTCCCATATATTTTAGGACTGGGGTGTGACAGGTTAAAGATGGACCTTTAAGTTTATTGGAAGCAGAGGCACTTCCAGTCTACAAATCCTGCTTGGAAGGTAAAATGACAAAAAGGCCTTTAACGGCAAAGGGGTATAGGGCCAAAGATGTGTTGGAATTGGTTCATTCTGATTTGTGCGGGCCCATGACTATCCAGGCTAGAGGTGGCTTTGAATATTTTGTCATATTTATTGACAATTATTCAAAGGTATGGATATATATATTTAATGCACCATAAATCTGAGTGCTTTAAGAAATTCAAATAGTATAAGGCTTAAATGGAGAAACATCATGGAAAATGTATTAAGTCATTATGTTCAGATCGTGGTGTCAAGTACCTCTTTGGAGAGTTTAGGGACTATTTATCAAAAGTTGGGATTATATCCCAATTGACTGCACCTGGAATGTCCCAACAGAATGGTATAGCAGAAAGAAGGAATATGACTCTTATGGAGATGGTTAGATCAATGATGAGTTATTCAGATTTACCAGATTCATTTTGGGGATATGTCTTAGAGACTGCAGCTTCTAAGTCAGTACCTATTACTCCCACAAAGTTGTGGACCGGGCGTAAGCCTAGTCTAAAATATGTTCGAATTTGGGGTAGTCCAGCACATGTGCTGAATAGGAAAGCAGATAAGTTAGAATCTCGTACAGAAGTACACTTGTTTGTAGGCTATCCAAGAGGAACTGTAAGCACCCTAATTTTTTTGAATTAGAATTTTAAATTTATTTATTTATTGTATTATGAATTTTGTGATTGAGGGAATTTTTTATTTATTTTTAGCTAATTATAATATATAGTATTCATGAATTTATAATTATGTGTATTTAATTATTTATTAATATTATACAGAAAATATATTTTTGGGTGTAAAACTATTATTAGAGTATTGTATAAATTTCTAAAATTTATTGAGGTCCAAAACTATTTTTAATGGCCATTCAAATATATATATATATATATATATATATATATATATATATATATATATATATATATATAAAAGAAATAAAATCCTAAACCCATTAACCTAACCCTACCTATTAACAAACCCAAAATCCTAACCCTACCCAACTCCCCCCCCCCCCCCCCCCCCCGTACAAAGACCCGCATACCCTCCTCTCTATATATACATATACATATATACTTATATATAAACTACACATCAATCCCTAACCCTAATCCTAACCATCACCCATGCCCCCACGCCTCCACCCATCGGCCGACCTCCCACCCCCCCCCCCACCCCCCGCGTACAAAGACCCGCATCCCCTCCTCTTTATATATACATATACATATATACTTATATATAAACTACACATCAATCCCTAACCCTAATCCTAACCATCACCCACGCCCCCACGCCTCCACCCATCGGCCGACCTCCCGCCGCCCGCAGTCACGCCGCCGCAACGCACCGCCGCACCGCCGTCCCCCCCCTCGCACGTGCACAACAGCAACTGTGCGGCCCCTCCTTCGCGCACAGCTTTCGACCTCCTTGCTGATTTATTTTGCGTTCCGTCTTTGCTAGTACGTTCATAACCTAACCCTCTAGGATTTTCTTTAAGTGGAACAAATTTAGGCACCCCGGTTTTATCAAAAAATTGACCGAAAGTCGGCCGAAAAACTATTCAAAAATAGTTCAGAATTTCAGTCCAAGTACCCATGTTCATGTCCAATTTGCCACCAACTCGTTAATTATTTTCAAAATATAATTAAAGGGACTTCTTCATAATATAACCAAGATTTTTACTGTTCTTTTAGTTTTTATTAGTTTGCTTTAATGGTAAAATTATTCTTGTTCCAAAACGACCAAAAACTTATTTTTAAAATACCCAAATCTTGCGATACGGGGTGTGTCCCGCCAAACGAGGTAACTTCATCGTGTACGAGTTGCACCGAAAGGTGCATAACATAAATGCGGATATTTGGACTTTTGTGGAACTTGATTTGGATGTGCGTGCACACCGAAATTAACGCGTATCCGCCGAAAAGTCCCATATCAGCCTTTTTTGACACTCGTTGTAACTTCGTGTGTACTTATCATTTTTCAATAAAACTTACACCATTGGATTCGTAGCATTACGCTGGTCCTGTGACTCAAGTTTGGTTCGATTATGAGAACGTTGACGAAATATCGTTTCGTGGGCCCCATTGTTTTATATAACGGGCAATTTTGTGATCGGCTCATCGGAATCCAGTTATGGATGTTCAGTTGGGTTTGTACCGTCGTTCTGAACTCGTAGACACTAAGTTTGATAAATTTGGAGAACTTTGTCTTTGGCATATTTTGTGGTGCAAAGTGGACCACATGTGGATCCCGCTTTGACCCAAAACTATCAATTTTGTCCCTGTGTCCAAATTGGACTTATGGGTAGTCAATCCTAGTTATTTCTAGTATTCTTAGAACATTGGTAATATTTGTTTCAGCATCCGGAGGTGTATGTGTAGATTCCACTTTCCCAGGAACAGTTGACGGAGTTCAGAACCCAGGCAAGTGTACCTTGCCCTGATATATTACAGTTCCTTGCCTTTATTATATTATTTATTTATTATTGTTATTTTATATGGTTGATGTGTGTGTTTACTCTAGGACCATGAGACATTTCTTAGCGTCCGAACAAGATTCGGGTGTCGATGCCGTACGCGGAGTTGTGCAATGTCACTTAGAGAGTTGATTCCACGATCCTATTTTTACGTGCTTGCTTTACCAAGTACGCCATACCCTAGGACACTTGACACTATTTCATGTAACAGAATCCTTCTTGAGTTATTCATGGGGATTATGTATAGGCTTACAGGATTCGAGACATAAGACTTGCATATTATATGTATATCATTATGACTCATTGTACTAGCTAGAGGTCATGATCTTGCGTGTTATGGACATAAGACGTTAGGTTGCATTGGGTGGGGAGAGTCTTTATTGTGCTCTGGGCATATTTTACTATTACTATTCATGTGTACTATTAGCATTCGGAAGTGTCCATTGGGATCTTTCGTGAGTACTTTATATATACATCTTCCTCCTGGTTCCCCCATATGGAGCCTTGAGTGTACTATTAGCATACGGAAGTATCCATTGGGATCTTTCGTGAGTACTTTATATATACATCTTCCTCCTGGTTCCCCCACACAGAGCCTTGAGTGTACTATTAGCATACGGAAGTTTCCATTAGGATCTTTCGTGAGTACCAGCCTGGGGTACGATACCATACTCTCATTTGCATATCACATAGTTGGTTACAGTAGGCACCCTTGAGTATGTGGCATTATACTATTTTACTTTTGGCATGATATTTTTTGTACCTTGTTACGTCCCTCTGAGGATCGGTCCCCTGCCAGTTTTTACAGCATAGACGGTTATGGAGCCTTTGGAGTTGCTGATGGAGTTGCTTGTCTTGCAGGCATTGGTACCAGGTACTTATATTATTTCCACCGAAGTTATGGTTATTTTTTCATATTGTTTATTTATCTACTAATATAGCCTAGTTTTATAGACTCATATTTCTTTCTCGAGTCTATTCAAGTTTGTGTGTTACTGGACGACAAACTTTAGCACATATAGCTCATTCTTGTGTATTATGTTCATTATGGATTGAGGCATCGATATTTATATTTACTTGATTATTTAGATAGTGACCATTATAATACAGCTTATATGCATTCGAGTCAGACCAGAGTCTGGTCGAATGCGTAGCTGGCATGTTACGTATTTCTAGTCCTACATATTTTGGAACTGGGATATGACAGGAATGAAAGAAGGTTTATTTTATAGTCCTAAGGATCATAAGGTCATTGTTAGCACTAATGCCCGATTCTTAGAGGAAGACTATGTGATGAACCATAAATCCATGAGTAGAGTTGTTCTAGAAGAACTGAGACATGAGACACCAAATATTTTAGTACCAACAGTACAATAGGAAGAACCACAAGTAACTGCACAACATGTCACAAATGTTACACCACAACCTATAGTGCCTCGTTTAGTGGGAGGGTTATTATAAAACATGATAGATTCATGTTCTTGAGAGAGTCATCAGACTTCGTCCCTGAGGAACAAGATTCTAATCCATGCACCTATAATGAAGCACTCCAAGTTAAAGATACAGAATCTTGGCAAAAAATAATAATATCTGAAATAGAATTTATTGATTCTAATCAAGTCTGGGAGCTTATAAAACCACCCACTGGTATAAATATTATTGGATACAGGTGGGTTTACAAGAGAAAAAGAGGATTAGATGGTAAGGTTGAAACCATTAAAGCTCGACTTGTTGCGAAAGGTTTTACTCAGAAAGAGGGTATTGATTATGAGAAAACATTTTCGTCGGTAGCTTGCTTAAGTCTATCTGAATTCTTTTATCTATTGTAGATCATCTCGATTATAAGATTTGGCAAATGGATGTCAAGACAGCTTTCCTTAATGGAAGTCTTTAGGAGAACATCTATATGAAGCAACCAGATGAGTTCATTGAAAAGGGCAAAGTGTATCTTGTTTATAAGCTCAAAAAGTCCATTTATTGACTTAAGCAAGCTTCTAGATCTTGGAATATCTTTTTTGATCAAGTGATAAAATACTATGGATTTGATCAATTTTCGGATGAAGTATGTGTATACAAAAAGTATGACGAAAATATAGTGGTATTCCTAGTACTTTACATGGATGACATCTTGCTCATTGGAAACAGTGTGAAGGTGTTATCTAATGTAAGGGTATGGTTGTCCAAGCAGTTTGATATGAAGGACTTGGGAGAAGTAGGTCACATCCTTGGGATCAAATTTCTATAAGATCGTAAAAAAAGGATGTTAGGCTTATCCCAAGCTACCAATATCAATACTATACTAACTCATTTTAGCATGCAAAATTATAAGAAAGGTTTCTTACCTTTTAGGCATGGAATTGCTCTATCAAAGAGGTAGTTTCCGGGGACACCTAAAGAGATAGAGAATATGAAAGAGGTTCCTTATGCTTCGGCAATAGGAATCTTAATGTATGTAATGCTATGTATGAGACCAGACGTCTACTTTGTTGTTGGCATGGTTAGCAGATATCAGTCTAACCCAGGACAAGATTACTGGACTATGGTAAAGCATATTTTGAAGTACCTGAAAAGTACTAAAGATTATATGTTAGTTTATCATACAGATAGTTTAGTGCCCTTGGGGTAAACAGACTCAGATTTTCAGTAAGATAGGTATGCCAGGAAATCTACCTCAGGTTATGTATTTACTTTAGGAGGTAGAGCCATAGTATGGAGGAGCATCAAGCAAAAATATATTGTCGATTCCACCATGGAAGCCGAGTATGTGGCAGCCTCTTAGGAAGCCAAAGAAGCGGTTTGGCTCAGAAACTTTCTATTGAACTTGGATGTGGTACATAGTTTGTCTAAGACTATTACACTTTATTGTGCTAATAGTGCTGTAGTTGCAAACACGAAGGAACTACGAGCCCATAAGACAGGTAAACACATTAAGCGCAAGTACTACCTGATACAAAATTTCATAAAGAAAGAAGAAGTTGCTGTAATCAAGATAGCATCAGCAGATAACCCAGCTGGTCCCTTTACAAAGAGCTTACCAGCTAAGGCTTTTAATAGTCATGTTGAGAGAATGGGAGTCAGATACGTAGCAGCATAGCTTTAAGTATAAGTGGAAGATTTGTAACAATATACTAAAAAGCAATGCTTTAAGTATAAGTGGGAGATTGTTAGGGTTATATACTAAAAGCATCATTTTGTATTAACTATATTTCTTTATTTTTAAATGAGAATCATATGGAAAAATATTTTTATGTTGTATTTGTTATAATATTAATACAAGTTTTGATATTCTATATTGTAGATAATATAGTGTGTGGTGTTACACAGAAGATCATATTATTAGTTCCCTGTGGAATATATAAATAGTTCACAACCTAGATGGACTTGGATAAATCATTGGAAAGGTTGTAGTATAATCTCGTATTAGTCTATCTTGACTATAGGTTTATACTAGTACACTTTATGTGTATTGAACAGGACCACTTGAGGTTGTTTTCTTTGTAGTGACTATATAAGAGAACAAATACCTTTGTTATTATGGATGCTTGTGCTCTTAATCCAGATATAATAACAGACATGTATATGCAGTGTGCATTACTTTGACTCATAAAAGAGTGAGATTCATTATGGTTTAATAACCTCTATGAATTGAGTAATAACATTGTGTGTATGATGGACTATTGATTATAAAATGAATCAATGTCCCAATACATCGGGTTGATGATGTTCCCTTAAGGAACTCATAAGAATTGTCATGTAAACCCTGCAGGTGGATTATATCCAACATGAAAAATAAAGTTGAGTGGTACTACTTAAGGATAAAAGATGTCGATCAATATAGTTGTTAGTAACTTAATTTGATCGATGGATATTCGATATCTTAACATAGGGAGACAAACAAGCATATAATAAGAAGGAGCCCATAATCGTAATTTGGTATTATGAAGGTAGTGCAACAATATATCTTTAGTGGACCGAGCTATTGTTAACAGGCAGGGTTGTGTGTTCGGGCTGAACATGGGATACCCAAATCCGTTAGGAGACCTAATCCTAATTTCTCCTCATGGTCCCTGTCGTAGCCTATATATATCCTCTATTCTCTTGCCGTCATGAATATATAAAAAGCTAGCAGCTTTCTCTAAATTCATTTTTTACGTAAGGAGAGAAAGAGGGTCGGCCAAGAAGAAAAAATATTGGAAGATCGTCGTCCACACGACGTCTAATCCGAGGAAGGAATATATGCAAAAGATATTGGGGTCACTAACTGATCAAGGTTGCTGAAAACCTTTATCTTCTTCTCATTATTTCAGGTATAATTCGTGAACCCTAGTTTTCGCCTTTGAAGGGTTAGATCACGTATTAAACTGGTTAAACTTCTATCGATCAATATGTATACCAATCTACGGTCCTGGGGATCCCCAGTTCCATCACAATCATAAGCACAAAGTAAGAAAAATAACTACGGCATATGAAGTATCCTCACCAGGACATAACTATGCCAACATTATCATTAACTGCTGCTGCAACAAAGCAACATCACCCACCAAAAGGCAGTCAGCATTCCAGCGGCTGCAACCAAAGGCATTCACTTAGCTACAACCCAGAGAATAGGTGCAAGCACCAGAGGAAGAGGAGCTGCCCTTTGCCTCATGGTATTCTGCTTGGAAGACCCCCTCCATGAGGGGAGGTAAGAACTCTAACACCTTAAGTCCGTCGCTCTCGGCCAGCGAGTCAAGAAGACGGATCCAATGAGGACAAGCAGCGGAATTCGCGAAAGGTATTTTCCTGGTCACCCTCCTAAAGAAGATGTTGTCAGCCACTGGGGGTATTTCTTCCTCAATACCTCATATGGCTATGCAAGATGGGGTTGTAATCCCCCGGACCTTTATGACAATCCTGCATTCCGAGAAGGCGATGACTCCCAAGGAACAAATATCGAGATCCCTAGGGGTAGCCACCCTCGTCAAGAGGACGCCACTTCCTACCATGTGGGTAGTGTTTCCTCCGAGTCCGAAGAGGATGCGGCCCTACTAAATTTCCCGAATAGCTATTCATGACAAGAATCTGAGGGAAAAAGTGCAACATCTACCGTCCTATCCATTTATCCCCATATGAGAACAGTATACATGACAGTGGACGATAATGAGGGCCCCAACGATTGACAATTCCTCGAAACCCTCGAGGCCATGATACAGACCATGAGTGTGTCGATGTAAGCCTTAACCTATACAATACTAGAAATTAAGGCAAATATGGCCCCACAACCAGTGAGAGCCTCTGGTCAAGCAAGCCTGGACCCTGAGACCAATGGGGATTCAAATGCAACTGCTCTATACGCTAGTGGTAACCATCCCCTACCCGGATCGTCTGCTCCTTCCGCAGTCGATGAAGCTCTAGAAGCAATACGGAAGGTACGAGAACTAAGGGCCCGCCTACTCAATGGACAATCAGGACTCGTTACGCGAGCTCAGGATTCGATAACTGTATCCTCTCGAGTAGAGAGATATACCGTATCCGTCCAAGTACAAGCCCTTCAACTTAACCTTGATTGATAGGAAGATATCTCTCCGTCAATTCATGAGTTACTTCGAGACGACAATGGGGCATCTATCCCACAACGACGCCCTCTTAACCAAGCTCTTTGTAGGGGCATTGTCTGGAATAGCCTTCGATTAGTTCTGCAGCCTCCAAGACAACTGTATTTCTTCATTCGACGACTACAAAGGCCTTTTCCTTTCTCGGTTCTACGATGGAGGAAATGACATGATGATGTCCTCTTTAATGGACATCACACAAAGGGAGAAAGAATCTGTACGGGAATACATCGAGCGGTACAGGCAAGCGGCACTGAAGTTACCTCCCGGTAACCCTGAGTTTATGCTGATGGACACCTGTCGGAGGAATCTTCTTCCCACAGTTATGCTCTAAATTGACGACTCTCAGTTTAAAGATAGGACGACGTTCATCATAAATGTTGTCAGTGCCGATAAGAAGGTGAAGGACGCCCATCTCCTGGGGATATAGATCTCCTCACTGATGTTAGAAGAAAACGGCCTTACAACACAAACAATAACAGCAGTAATAATGCCCGAGATGGCAAGGGGAAGCAGGCTCTTGTTGCCAATATAACCAAGAAGCCTGAGCAAAAGCCCGTAGAGGCTCCAAAACCAAAGGAAACCTATTCCTTTGAAGATGATAATGTCATGGCAATATTTGACATGTTAATGAAGGAAAATAAGCTTCAGCTCCTTAACGTCAAGCGCCCTGTTGAGGCAGCTGAGGTGAATAATTTAAAGTACTGTCACTACCATCTTTATGTCCATCATGCGACGCAAAACTGCTACACACTAAAGTGGTACATCCAGTGTCTGCTCGACACAAAGGCCCACACTTTGGACTTTGATGACAAAACAGTTACCGCGAACATGGTATCTCTCAAGTTCGATAACTTTTCGACGACGGAAGCCCAAGACAGAGTAATCCTGATCCCTCGGGCAACAATGAAGGTTATCAATCTCCCGCCAGCTCGTGACCAAATAGCTGGGCTGATACCTCTCACCATATCACAGGGGGTCATGTGGGTCCATCCCGATCTTGCTCCAGACTTGATGCAGCAGAAAATACCTTCTGCCACCAAGTCCAAGGGCAAGAAGTCCAAATCCTGCTACACGGTTTCAATCCCTTTTGAAGAAGCTATAGAAGGAACAACAAGGTTAGGACTGGCGTACCAAAGAGAGTGTGACATCCCTGATGATGGTGCGCTGCCAATCGTTATATCCGATCTGGGCCCATCCCAGCCTCTAGCGGTGGACAAGTCCAAGCAGAAAGAAACTTGCTTCGACAAATCGCTGCACAAAGATACCGCTCAGGGGCAAGAGAAGCCCTACAACTTCGATATCTTGGCATAGCTCACCAATACTCCAGTAAAGTTGTCACTTTTCGAGCATCTCCGACTCTCCAAAGACACTCGGGTTGCTCTTAGTGAGGTATTATAGAATGCCGACACCTACATGGCGCAGGTCAAGCCGCCAGCTGAGGATTCTGCTGCATGCACCCAGTAAAATAATATGATGGAGGCGATACCCAATATCACGTTCTCACAACAAGATATGTTATTAAAGAACAATAGGCACGATCATCCTCTATAATACATAGGGTATATCGATGCCATCAAGGTGGACCGGATACACATCGACCCCGGTTCGTTAATCAGCATCATCCCATAAAGTCTGCTTCGGACTCTGTATATCCTGATGTATCGTCTAGCAGTGACCAATACTGCCATCAGTTGCTTCAACACAGGGAGGAGATACCCTCTGGACAAAATTTGCTTGAAGTGCCAGATCGACGATCTGAAAACAGAGGTCACCTACTACATCATAGACGTAGACGTATCCTACAATGTCCTATTGGGACATCCATGGATACATCAGTATATGATCGTGCCATCAACCTTGCACCAGTGCTTGAAGTACGTGGACGATCAGGGCATCGTCAAGACAAAATTTGTCGACGTTGATCTATTCAAATGGGTCAAGGTCTATTACTCTGACTCGGTCCTCTACAAGCAAGTCCACCTAGATGAAGGTGACAATGGTGTCGACGATGAGGTAGAGACTGGGATAATATCCGACGAGCCCTTGAGAGTCTATCTCAAAGCATGCGCTCCTATCACAGCTCCTCTCCTCAGGGTAAAACTACCCAAGAAAGTACCTGAGCCTCTGGTCGTTCGCTTCCGTAGACCGAGTAGACCAATGAAGGAAGATCCGGCACCTACTACAACTTTCGAACCTCTAGTGGTAAAGCTGAGCAGGAGACCTCCAAAGCCATTGCTCGAACTAGGGGTAGATCTCAGAAAGGATAAACTGGAGAAGTACGTAGCCTCTCATGCTAACATCCCTTATCTCGATGATGTAATGTATGAGGATGAGATCCCTTATTTTATTAATAAAGGTCTATATTTGAACTACTCGAATGTTGCACATCTCAACAAGCTATATTCCTTTTAGCATGGTTTGGGCCTGTACCTACATATATAGGTGACTACCACCTATGTAGTTAACCGAATTCTCGCCAGTCAAAACTCCTACTTCATAGTTCCAGCAAGGAAGCGGGGAGACAAACTCATCATCTTTAATATAGTAGAAAGTTCCCAATCCTCCGTTCTAGAGGAACTGGAGCCAGAACTCGATACCAACAAAATATTATTTTACCGGTACAGCTCTCAAACCAAGCAACTCATTCAGAAGATGGTTTACGATCTGAAAGCCGCTAAGGGCTTAAAATACTGTAAAGGCTCCTGCAAGCAAGCCTAAGGATTACTACCATAAGAGCATGTCACGACCCACACCCGGAAAATCGGGCATGAGTCGTGGGTACGTCCAGCCTACGCCGCAGCATCGGCGGTAGAACGCTGTCTAGGTCAACTATCTAAATAATAATCTCACACAAAAATCGGGCATGACCTCTCCAAAAGGAGGGCAACCACACAAACAATATATCAACCTGTCAAGATCTCAACTCCAAACGGAGGAGCAAATATTACAATGATAATCAAGTACTCAATCACGAATCTAAGCACGATAAGATAACACAGAGATCTAACAACTATAAAGTCTAACCAACAACAACTACTACAACAACCACAACATCAAATAATAATACAACAATATCCAAAATAATATACAAACAAGATCTCAATCCAAAACCGGAGACAAATCCGGTGCTAAAAGCTAATAAAAATAACAACAAAGTCTCAGTGATCCCGGCTACCAACCCGGAAATCATCCCTAAGCTAGAGGGTCCCTGTCTGCACCATCGACAGGCTCAGGTCCATAAAACGTCGGACACCACTCCTCCGGATACTCTGGAAAAAATATGTCCAGTCAGGACTGGAGCAAGTACACCTCTAACAGCAGTTCCATTTAAATAATAAAAACTATAAAACAGTTATAGCAAGTAGCAAGAAGAGTGAAGCAAGTATGAAACAAGAAAATATGTATAACTGGTGCATAAAGGTAAAGATGCATGGATATCAGAGCAAGATAGTAATAACTACAAGATACAGGAAATCTAAGCTAAGATCAAGTCCGTGCACATGAACGTATAGTGAGTCCAGCATAAAAAACATGTAGTGAGTCAAGTCCAGAAACATGTAAGTGAGACAAGTCAAGAAATGCATGAGAGTCCAGACTATAAAGAATGAACTCGGTGTCTTTGAAATACTTGTTTCGACATGTAAACGGCTAGGGGTAAGTACGGCTCACCGCGCACTGGGTGTGCGGCTGCTATCATTCCAGATTAGACCAGAGGGAGTGATTCCTGATGATGCCAGATAGGAATGTTTACATGTCTACTCGAGTATTTCCCCGCCCCGACTAATACAAGTGGATCCAAGACCCGACACGCAAATCAAGATGAGTCCAGCCTGAATATGAATGATGCCTGTAGTGATGCCTGTAGGTGATGCCTGTAGTGATTCTAGAATAGAGGCCAGAAACATGAAATGTACGTGTCGCAAGTAAATGAATCCAGAAATATCAATCAGTGTCCCGTGTTGTGCCAGAATAATCAGATGATACTATACTAGAAGCTGAATCATAATAATCATCAAATAATAAAAACTATCAGAGAATGTACTCGCCTGACGTCCTGAGCAACTGGCGATCCGAACTGGTATCGCAAGTACCTAATACGAAAAGCAAGGTTAAACAGGGTTCTAATGAGTTAAACAGATATAAAATAACTAAAAACAGGCTTCTAGGGTCGTTCTAGGTCAAACGGGTCAAACCGGTAAAATCTGGGTCAAAAAGTCAACTCTGGGTCCAAAAAGTCAACTCTAGGTCAAAACTAGGTCAAACGTTGACTTTGGTGGTCAACCGAGTCAACTACGGTCAAGTCTGGGTCAAACTAGGGTGCTCCTGAAATTCTAGGTCAAACCGAGGTCATTAAGCTAGAAAACTCCCAAACTCGCCTCCTTGAGATACCGGGATACCCTCGGTATCCGATACCTCAACCTAGGCTACGCACCCCGCCTAAACCCGCTAAAACCTATGCTAGCACGCGTAAATATATACACATATACATATAAAAATCACTCCAATACATTTCCTAGGCTATTGCTCAAAAACCCCGCTTGAAACCCAATACCTTGGTTATCTTAAGGTATTGAAATACCTCGGTAGCTCAAGGTATTGAGGTTTCGCTCTAAAACCCCTCTAACTAGCTATCTAGCTACTAATTATGCACCTAGTTATTAATCTAGGCTAGGTAGTAGAGATATCTACCATATATTTATATATCTAAGTATCTATACACCTATATACATAGATATCCACACTCACATATACACTAATACCCATTACCTTACCCTACGCATAAATATATGACTATACTATCTAGATATCTCTAGGTATTGATATAACTATATGTATATAGATATATACATACCTTAGATAGATAACTACCTATCGACCTATGTATCTATCCATAGATAGATCTATCTATAATACTATCTATCTATCTATTCTAGTAACTTATCTACTACCTACCTATTTATCTTATTTACCTAACTATCTAACTATCTAATAACTTACCTATCCATCTAATTATCTGTCTAACTATATGTATTTATATCTATACATATAGATATAAATATATATCTAATACCTATCTAGATATCTATATATCTATCTATCTAAGTATCTATCTATCTAAATACCTAGCTATCTAACTATCTATTTATCTTATCTACCTATTTATCTATCTAATGATATATCTATCTATCTAACTTATTATCTATCCATCTATCTATTTAATCTATCTACGTATCTATTTATCTATTTATATCTAGCTATCTACTTACCTATGTATCTATGTATCTATCTATTTATTTATCTAACTAACTTATTATCTAACTATGTATCAATCTATCTATATCTATATATATATATATATATATACCTCTCTCTCCCTCCCTCGCATTGCTACTGCTGCTGCTAGCTCTTGCTTGCTGCTGCTGCTGCTAAGCATGCTGCTACTGCTGCTGAATTGCTGCTGCCTGCTGCTGCTATGTACTGCTGCTGCTGTCCCAGTTTCAGCTGGGCACCCCCCCCTCTCAACACACACACACACACACGACCACAAACACACTAATACACACACACACATACAAATATATACATAGCTCTATATATATATAAATACCTATATTAATATATATATACACACATACAAATATATATATATATATATCAACACACACACACACTCTAAGATATATATACACACAAGCACACTTACACATATACATATATATATATACATATACACATAGACATATACACACACAAGCACATAGATCTAAATACACACACACATATATAAATATATATATAACACACATACATATATATATAAATATATATATATATATAGATACATATACACTAACACAACACAACACACAACACCACCCAAACCACACGCCCCACGCAGGCCCAACGACCCTGACACTCACCAATACCCTAAAATATATAAAATATAACTCAAAAACTCTAGCACACACTCCCCGATACTAACCCAACGCGCGCACAAGCCCGAAACGAGAAAACCAAGTCGAAATGGCCGTTCGGTCATTTCGACGAACACGTGGTGCGCGGCTCGGAAAACCTCCTGAAACGCACACCAAACGAACTCGGAATCGGCCCAAAATTTACCCACGCGCTCTAAACGATGTCTAGATCCTAGAAAATGCGCTCCCGTATCGATTCTAGGTCCGTGGCGGAAACGCACACGCACTTAGAATCGGCGACGACGAAAAGCCCCAATTTCGCCCGAAACGCCCGTTTCTCCGCGACGCGGCTTCCCGTGTCCGAACGGAGACACGCACTCACCCTCAAGACACCCGACAACGTCTACCTAGGTCCATCTAACCTAGGGCATCACCCAAAATTGGGCCAAATTCGGATTCCACCCGAATTCGACACAAAACCTAATGTCAAAGTCTCTAAACTCAACCAAACTAGTTCCAACTTCCTCCTACGGGTAGGCTTAGGGTCTAGGAAGGTTCTACAACACTAATTATACTACACAAAAATAATTAGGAAGGGGAAAGTTAGGTTTTATCTCTTGGGAGTTGAAATCCCAAGGCCAAAGTCTCACAACCCCTAGAAATTACCTCCCTCAAGCTCCAAGCCACCAAATCTAGCTTCCACACTAGATCTAAGCTCCAACACCAAATCTAGGCTCTACCCACCTAGGTTGGGGAAGAATGTAAGGTTAGGGTTCAAGTAAGAAGAAGAAATGGAAAGAGGAAGGAAGAAAAATAAGAAAACTTACTTTGGAAGAAGGAAGAAAGAAGAAAGAAGAAGTGGAGAAGAAGGAGAAGTGAAGAAGAAGAAGAAGAAATAGGATGGGGGCTGCTGTGATCGGGTGAGGGGGCTGGGAATAGGGCCGGCCATGTGAAAATATAGGTTCCACAAGTTGGCAAATGTCCAAAATGCCCTCCCGTAACTCGATTTTGGGTTTCGGGGTCCAAAAACACTCAAAATAACTCCAAATCTCTCCCACTAACCATCTAAAAAATAA
Organism: Iris macrosiphon; assembly: GCA_036927795.1. Taxonomy (NCBI): domain Eukaryota; kingdom Viridiplantae; phylum Streptophyta; class Magnoliopsida; order Asparagales; family Iridaceae; genus Iris; species Iris macrosiphon. The sequence continues at coordinate 65,596,928 of JAYESA010000013.1, forward strand.
AATAAATATTTCTAAGCCCCAAAATAATTCTCACAAGGGTGTGGGTCGGGTCGGACATGGGTCCACTAGGGTCTGACATGGGTCCAGGCTAGCCAAAACCCTAAAACAATCAAAATAAAAAATAATAAAAAATAATGCAATCACTAATTAAATATAAATATAATTAATTATAAATAATACACAATTAACCCAAATTAAAATAAAAAAAATACCCGGCTCTGGAAATGGGGTGGTGACAGACCAAGCATGGCTTAGGGTACGTCACGCCTCCCACAACCCCCGAAGGATTGAATAAAGAAGATGAGTTATACTCTCACTCTTCAAAATCTTTCTCTTGGGACTCCGACATCAGTATCGGGGAGATGCTCAAACAAATATTATCTGCCAATATAGTTTCAGCTTACTCTGAGGAAGACGACGATGATCCACCTGGACTCTTTGAAGTAGAACCGTGGGCCCAATGCCTAGACGCACAATGAGATATGCGGTTCGAACAGCAAGAACCTTCCACTGAGGATGAAGTTGTACAAATTAATCTAGGCGACGAATCCTCCGCTAAACATATCTTCATCAGCAAGAGTTTATCCAATGAGGATTAGAAATCCCTGCTACAGCTCGTCAGGTAATACATCAATCTCTTTGCCTGGAGTTACGAAATCATGTCAGAACTGGACCCCCAAATTATGGTCCAAAAACTCAATATCTTGCCGAACGCTAAGCCGGTCAAGCAACAAAAATAACAATTCTGGCCAAATATTATGAACGTCATCGAAGATGAAGTCAACAAACTGATATCTAGTGGCTTCGTCTGCGAAGAACAACATTTGGATTGGGTAGCCAATATCGTGCCCGTCGTTAAAAAGAATAAAAAGATTCGATCTATATTGACTTTCGTGATTTAAACACGGCCTGACCTAAGGACGAGTTTTCACTTCCGATCACATATATAATGATCGAAAACTCTTATGGCTTCAAGTGCATGTCCTTCATGGACGAGTTCTCAGGATACAATTAAATTAAGATATTTCCTGATGACGAGAAGCACACATCATTTCGAACACCGATAGGAGTGTATTGCTACATAGTCATGCCCTTCGGTCTGAAGAACACCGGTGCTACATACCAACAAGTTATGAGCACCATCTTCCGTGAATATCTACGCAAGACGGTGGAGTGTTACGTTGATAACATCACCGTCATGGTTCACTCCAAAGATGATCACCTCCGGGACCTGAAGACTCTGTTCGACCTCATACGTGTGCACCAGCTCAAGATGAATTCCACCAAATCCTTTCTAGGAATCTCCAGTGGCAAGTTCCTGGGTTTTGTCATAACTTCAAAGGATATCCACGTAGACCCTGACAAAACTAAAGCGATCCTTGAAATGCGCCTACCGAAGAACCTCAGAGAACTTCATGGCTTTCAAGGAAGACTGGCATACATCAGGAGGTTCAGATCAAACTCCTCTGGACATTGTCAGTCATTCACTTAACTTATGTAAAAGGGAGTCTTATTTGTCTGGAATAAAGAATGCCAGCGCACCTTCGACGATATCAAGGAGTATCTCATGAATCTCCTAGTATTGGTTGCCCCTATTGTAGGAAGACCCTTATTATTATATGTGTAGATAATGGATCACTCCCTCGGGGCTCTGCTAGCCCAAACAAGTGATGTAGGTCACGAATAAGTCATCTACTATCTCATCAAAATGATGGTCGACGTAGAATATAGGTACAACCCTATTGAGAAAGAGTGCCTCGCTCTGGTCTTTGCCATTCAGAAGACTCGGTATTATGTGGCAAGATAAACCATCTATGTGATCTCACGAGTTAATTCGCTCAAGGTCCTTATGACTAAACTCGGAGCGCTCAACTCTCGCCTAGCCATATGGGCAATACTGTTGTCACTATACGATATTGTATTTATCCCATAAAAGGTGATCAAAGGCCAAGCATTGGCAGATTTTCTTGCAGCCCACCCTGTACCAGAAATCTTGAAGCTCTATGAGGAGATCCCAAATGAAGTACCAGACTCAAACATGACCACAAGCGCAGAAGTCGTTGGGCAAATATTCTCCGATGGTGCTTCAAGAACAAGGCCTAAAGACGATATTGTCGTTGGCGTCAGGATAGTACTTATTTTCCCATACGATATGGTCATCAACCGCGCTTACTCCCTTACAGAGCCATGCTCCAACAATGTGGTAGAGTACAACGCCCTCATCATCGGGCTCCAACTCACTAAATAAGTGGGAGTTTACTACTTGGAAGCCTACAACGATTCCAAGCTGATAGTCAATCAAGTCTGAGGCGAGTACGAAGTCCGAAATAAAGACTTGATTCCCTACCACCAAGCCACACTCAGCATTATCTCCACCTTCGAGGGGTTCTTCATAAAGCACGTCCCTCGACTGTAAAATATTAAGGCTAACGCCTGGGCTGGCCTCGCAGCCTCTTTAGTTGTTTCAGTCAATACTCATGAACTAATCACGATGGTCGGTCAAGAGCTGGTCTGCCCGAAGAACAACCTTTGACTGTGCCTAAGCTACTCAGAAGAGACAACCACCGACTCCCTAGGATGGAGACTCTCATTCATCGACTACACAGTCTATGAAATTCTTCCCGAGAACCCAAAGAAAGCAACTTCCATTAGAAGACTTTCCCTCAAGTTCTATTATGATACGGCTACCAAAATATTATATCGTCGTTTCTACGACGGTCTTCTGCTATGATACCTATCAAATGTAGAAGCTAAGAAGGCTCTCTGCAAAGCTCATAATGGGGTATGCGGTGCCCATCAGCCCGGACCCAAGCTACAGGATCACCGTCGACGGCTACAAGAGTTAGAAGCACTCGACAAGAAGCGTCTCTTAGCTCAACAGCGCATTGAGCTGTACAAACGTGCCTCTCGGGAGCCTTCAATAAATGAGTCAAGAAGAGGACTTACCAAGTGGATGACCTCATCCTGACAGGAAGAAGGTCGATGGTTATGACCCACAAGACGGCCGACAAGTTCCAACCCAAATTGGAAAGCCCGTTCGTCGTAGAATCTGTATTCTCCAACGGTGCCTACCGACTGGCAAAATCTAATGGCGACTTGCTAATGAATCCAATCAATGACAAGTTCCTAAAAAGTATTATGTCTAAGGCTAGGCTTTTACTTCTCTTTATCCCTATCAGGACAACAAAAATGTACAAGGTTTTCACTTTTTGTTATTCATCCCCAGCGAGTGCTTATGCACGACATTACCCTTCCTCAATAAGCCATTATCAGTATTCAGGAGTCCTGGATACGCAACAGATAATAAATCCTCAAAAGCTCTCTAGCAGAGCAGTCCCCAGGTCCATATGCATACTCTCGCAGGAACCACTCAAAAAAAAAACTAGTCTCGTTAGTTGCTAGCCATGTCCATATTACCTCTGAGCTATCGGCCTAACGATCTTCCCAACAAAGTAACCCTCAGGTCTATCTACATTCTCGGGTAGACCACACTCAGCAAACCACTCCTCGGTGAGTTTCTCAGACATTAGTTCATATCCATATTACCTCTGAACTACTGCCCTAACATTTATCTGCGGTCGAGTTTGCCATATCCATACTACCTCTGAGCAAAACTTTCGAGTTTGGCTATCGATTATCACATCCATATTTACCTCTGATATTGGTTGTCATCTCAACTTATCACCCTTACTTAACTCTAAGTACGCCAGCGATATTTAGTCCATAAAATCTGCCACGTCTATATTACCTCTGGCAGGGCTTGTCTCAAACCAATTACTTGGACTCAGGTGCACAAGAAGTAATGGGTCCACAAAATCTATCACTTCCATATTCTCTTTGATAGGATTTCGTCTCTAACTTATTATTTGCACTCTCGTGCTCAAGAAGTAATAAGTCCAATAGAGATCCCCCAGTGGGATGTCCTCGATGGAAGCAAACACTTCACGTCCATATTACTTCTGAACTATGAGCTGCCCATGTTACCCATACAAAGAAAATAGCCACGTCCATATTACCTTTGGCTCGTTTTCTTTTCCTTCCATAAAAATATTAGGATTTTACCTAACCTCTCGGTATTACTATCGATTACCTCATGTCCATGTTACCCTTGAGTTATCGTCCTCACATCCTCCCCAGTAGGGTTTCCATGTCCTTCTTACCTCTAAATAAATCTTCCTACTTGACTATCGATTATCACGTCAATATTACCTGTGATATCGATCATCGTCTAAAACTTAGCACCCGTACTTAACTCTTAGTGCGCCAGCGGTGTTAAGTCCACTAAACTTGCCATATCTATATCACCTCTGGCAAGGATTATTTCAAATCTATTACTTGCACCCAAGTGCGCAAAAGGTAATAGGTCCACCAAAGATCCCCAGTGGGATATCCTTAAAAGACTAGGGTGTTGTGTTATGTCCATATTTTCTTTAGTACAATACCCAAAGTCCTCAAACCAATTCTCTAGTGGAATTATCTCAAAATAATTATGTCCATATTACCTCTGAATTGTTCTCCCACAAAAAGTCTTATTTTCCATAAAGCCCCATATCTGCTATGTCCACATCACCTCTGAGCAGACATGTACTAGGATACCCAGATCAAAGTTTACCATATCCATATTACCTCTGAGCAAACATCCATCCAAACTGTCTGCTATCACGTTATTCTAAGACCCCTGATAGTGTCAGTTATTTTAACTTATTATCCATACCCAGTCTTCGGTATGCCATGGATAATAAGTCTACATAAAACTATAATTTCTCCCACAAGAGCGTATTTCACTATCAAGTCCATATTACCTCTGATAGTGATTATCACTTTAACTCATTTATCTTTACTTATGTGCGCCATAGATAATGAGTCCATCAAAATTCTTCCAATGGAATGATCGAAAGAATGCAATGCCCTACTACATCCATATTACCTTTAGTAGAATATTTGTATTCACAAAAATTCTCTTTTCAGAAAACCCCTTATTTATAGGGCAAAGGAGATGGTGGCAACTCCTTAATTCTTGCGCTGCACTGTCAGAATTAATTATGACGGCAATACTTGGATTTTCCACTCAATATTATCCTTTGAGAAACTATTACTTCAGGATCCTTACTGAGAGATGGTGCAGAATCCCAAGAAGATCCACTCAAGGATCGAACCAAATCCTGTATTAAATGGAGATTGGACAGCCTGGCAAAGACTCGTCCATGCGCTCGCAGTCCATGCGGCCCAAAAAAACTCCTCCATGCTTCTTATTCAAAGTATCCTAAATTTATCAGTTTAAAAACTTTAAAGGGGGTCTTATAGAATCATAAAAAAACTAGATCCATGCTCTCAACAAACATGTGTCCCAAAGTTGACTTAGAAGAAATTGGGCCACAGGATGATCATGCGGCCAAGAAAAAGCAGCATACATGTGCCACAAATATTGGCCGCATAAAGGCCTAACACCAAGATTATGTCTAACACAGAATACAGACAAAAAAGATTTTCTGAACGCCTTAAAAGATGTGAGCACACTAAGTGATAAGAAGCTCTTGTCATACAAATAATGACTTCTAACAAGCGTGCAACGTCACGTGCACAAGGCCTCATGTGTCCCAGACTCCATACCCTCCATGCGACTTTGGTCCTATGTGTCACGCCCCAAACTCCCGCAAGCCCAATAGTCCCTGCTGAACGTGAATCACCACGTTTATAGCTCTCCCGCAGGACCATCGTTCTATTCGGGACGTGATGCCGTACGAGCCTGGAGTTGCGCTCGTACAAGGCGATGTTGTTAAACACGAAAGTTATCATCGAAACAACCAAGTTACAGCGGAAGCCAATTGTGTACCAAGCACACATCAGAGTATACGCAGCGAAGCTCACGATAGGGTCCAAATGAGATGCCCCGAGTCAATGCCACAAAGGCGATGCCACGGAGACGATGAAATAACTCTTGCTCTTTCTCTAGCCCACAAAGGTACTTACAGTTCATACATCTTGTCCCGTATATCCAAGCAGCGCCACTACGCCTGTGTACCTGAAATATTGCCCACAAACGTGGGTCAGTACACAACCGTACTGGTGAGCGGGGTAACCCACTCGTCTAAGCCGACACTAAGTAAAAATAGTGAATACACACAGTTATATGGTGATCTTTCTAGTTGAATCCTAGATTCTTTTCATGGCATATGGATGACATGTTAAGGAAAGCAGTTTAAGCATGCTAGCATTCATTCTCAAACCAAACGACAAGCAGTTTATATATATCCGACCCGTCTAACTCAATGTCATCGCTTGCACGATAACATATCGAACCATCAGTCTCACCTCGATATCCATCTTCAACCAACAGTTTATATCCCACTCTCGAGTGCACACTCTTGCCGAGGCAAGGTGGTCGCGCCTACACGATGCACAAACCAACCAAAGTAAAGCAAGCCAACTCTTATCTATATGAAGTCACTGGCAAAGCCATACAGGACATATCTCAAGCATTACGGTGCGCCCTATCAGCCCGGGTAGCAAGCCCCGCTGGAGGTCCCGCAATGCATCGCAACTGAATGCGAATCAAATGTTTCCCTCCGGATCGAAACGGCTCCAGTGCCCCGGATAAAAACTGTTTCGGGGAAAGTGCCAAACCTTTGCACAAGTTGTCCGTGACATGCAGACACACGTAGGTATGACGAGAGGATCGAACATTCTCGCCCCACCAAGCGATCCTAGACTCGTTCCATCGATAAACCCAACCGAAGTATCCATAACCATTCTTCCAACATGTTCTTCCAAGAAGTCCAAATCTCGACCTCAATATATATAGCCCAAGGCACCAAAATACCCAGTGTTTCACATTGCCGCTTTACAACAATGTATTCTGAAATGGTGCAACACCCATGCTCAAAGCAATCCCATGGCACAATGCCGTCTCAGTGGCACAATGCCCCATTCGTGGCACAATGCCCCATCAAGCGGCACCATACCTCGCTAATGCAGTTGTTCGGTTTCGAACCACAACTGCTCGCTTTGCAAGACAAAGCGACCCAGTGATACTCGTGCACGGATGCACGCTCGCTCGCCCAAATTCCCGATATCCCCATATTTCCATTTGCCTCAAAGTATCCTTCCAACTCGTATATTTCCAACCGTCCAAGCATAATCCCAAGTATCCAACCGATCGCCTCAAACGTATAACCCAACTATCGCATCCAACTATCCAACGCGTAAACCATTCAAGCCACAATCCTACCAAGCCAACGACGCACACTCTATGCACGCCTCAGTGTAGTGCTTCCCGATGTTTCAGCCCAAGTGTACAAGCCATTACGTGTTTTCCATATTATTAGGCATGAAGGAGTAGAGGAGAAGGGAAAGAGCCCACTCACATTGATTGATCCCGTTAGGCATCCTGTCCTGCCGATACGGCCAATCCCTTAAACCCGTGGTCCGATGCAAGCACGATCTACTCAACTGGTATGACCGTGCGAGCAGGCCGTGCTCTCCAAATCATCCGACCGATCGGACTAAGGAAGACGGCATTATCGTTTCCATCCAGCTATTCAGTACTGTTCGGAACGAACACCTGATTTCCATCGAACCCGCTAGCCATCTGCACATTAAAACCAACTCGATTAATCCTTCTTCCCGAAATCCGATATTTCAAATGTAACCAGCATTTGATTCATTCAGTCCGACGTAACGCTCTGAGCGGTTGCGGGGCGTTACATAATATACCACTTAGAATCAGGTTCGTCCACGAACCGTGCTGGTACTCATTCCTTACTAGCATGCCATAATCCAATTCCAAGGATCTGCTCTAAGCAACTCACATATTCACTATTTCTGACACAACATCTCGTTCTGCTGAACGCTCGTACAAGTTCCATATTCCCACATCCTCCTTGCAGCTCAATACGAATTCTTCGTATCGCTTAGTTTTGGATCGTACATATATTTAAGGCGTCCCTAAAATACATGCATTTCAGCCGAGCTTTGCGATAGCAAATTTGAACAAGTTACAAGGGTATCTTTATGTCCGAGGCGTCCATATTGCTTTGCTCCCAATTGAATCAAATCACGATTTTCATTCCAACACATTCGTTCGAGAACTATTCTCAATTATGCAGATTTTCCACCGACCCAATCAGTCCGAGTTCCAACTCAATCCATCCACTATTTCTGAAATCAGTACTAGCAACATCTCCAAATATTATCTTGACCACCGAACGATAATCTTAACTGATCTACCCCAGCTACGCGACTTACCCAAATATCAACTTGCTTAGATCAGTTCAGTCTAACACATTATTCCTGCCATCTCAATATCTCACAGGGTGAACATCTATATTGAGGTTCGTGTGATCCACGAAGATCTCGCCGCCACGCTAAAGGAATTTGTGTCGCCACGATTTCAACGTGGACACACTCGCCATAATTCTTAGGTTGCGCATGAAATAGTTCTTCGCGCTGCTTCCACTGCCTCGAAGCATAGAATATCACCTTCGCCTTCCGAATGAGCACGCTTCCCAGACTAAGTTCCGATGCATCTTGTAAATCTGAGGCAAATCTGTCCCTTCCAGTATTCGCAAGGATTTGATCTGAACGAGCCGCTGCTTTAACTTCACGAGCTAGTTTCACAGTCGTCAATTCATATGAATGCTATTTCCTTCCAGGGCACGATGAGTCAGAGGCGATGCCATCGATAAAAATCTGCGACTCTGAATCTCATCAGTTGACAAGGCTACTTCCACCATCGCTTCGATCTTCCGGCTGTATCTTCAGCTGAAGGCTATCCCAAGGATCTCTCAAATCCAACTCTCAGTCAATAAGCCAAATCACATTGCTCACATCTGCCCTCGACGCATTCCCAAATACGCCGCCTCAAGGGTCATTCTATGGGTCTACCATATTCATATCCGATTCAGCGGGCAAGGTCGCTTAGGGTCAGCTGTCCCGAAGCTACGCTTGATAATTGTGATCATCACGATGGACAGTTACTATAAACCATGCTATATCTCATCTGAAAATCTGACTCAAAATCCAACCATTCATCCGAGCGAAGTTTCCGAATCCGAGAACCGCGCTCGTTGAAACCTTATTCCATCAATCCGCCGTTCTGTCCTGAATCCATCAAATTTCTGAATTGCATATTCGATTCTCGCACTACAAATTGTAATGATTCTCAAAACCCAAGACTTGCTCCAATTCTTATCCAATTGCCATGTTCCACCTTGCACTTCCAACTTACTCGAGCAGTACAGTGATTTGTTCCGACGTTGCTATCACATTTAGCTATCTTCAAACGTCCGTTCACGTCTTCCGGAGAATCTGTTTACTATCGTTGCACCATCCTGTCCAAAATTCCATTTCCGCTAAACCTGAGTCAACTTTACGAGCAACAACATTCAAAATCCTTCCAGACCGTTCAAGTCCATCGTATTGTCCCTCCAAACCAAGATCGTGTTTCATTGCTCAACCAACATCTCAAATGTGTTGCCCAAAATCGTAGTCCTTGCTCGCTATCATTCTGATAATTCCATCGCTTTGCTCAAGCGTAACCCAAATGTTCGTTCCGATTCGATCCATCTCCTAAGCCCAACGATGCTTTCCATTTGCACCAGTCCGTTCACGATATGCTCAACTCAATATTCGCTTGCTCCATTTTCATTCTTTCCAACTCAACCGACGTGCACCAACCAACTTGTATTCTCGTTTCACGAGTCCGTTCAGGAAATTTCCATTGAATGTCCAACCAAAATGTTTCCAATGCCTTGCTCAAAATGTGGTATCCCATATACCACTCCGAATCAAGTCGCTACTCGCATTACAATTTCCTTCACAGATCCAAGATCCGTTCGAACCATCTCTTATGCATAATTATGCATTTCCCAATTCGAGTCTGACACAAAACTCAGGCAACGCTTGAATTATCCAACTGTTTTTCAATCCATCTGATACCTTCTCAACACGAGCAATCGTGCAATGATTGTCTTCCAAATAGTCCAACTCAATACCCAACGGTTTCGCACTTTTGTTGTACGAGCAACTCGTACCAACTTATCCATATATTCCCGAGCCAAACTCAAACCTGCTCAACCGATGCGCCACAGCCAAAATTCCAACTTCTATCCAACACAATCGCTTGACGAGCAACTCGTGCAAGGATCTATTCTCTTCGAATGTTTCTACTCAAACATGCTGCATCACCAAATCTCGTTAGCCAACCAACTGATACATTGAGGCAATCAGAAACTCCAGAACGCTAAGCCAAGCCAACCCAACGAAAGCCCACACTTGTTGCACAAATGCAACAACGCCAACCAACTTGCTGCACGAATGCAACAACGCCTAACGAGGCTAAACGATCCTACGAAAACCAACCAAGGCAACCCAACACAGAATAACATGCAGCCAAAACCAGCAATAAATAGACTTATTGCATGAAACATCCGATGCGGCACTGAGTAGAGTCAAGAGCTAGACGACACACGGAAGCTATTTAGAGTTTGTGATGAAGCGAAGGACCAAGTCCGAGAAAATGAACCAGGTGCTCTGATACCAATCTGTCACGCCCCAAACTCCCGCAAGCCCAATAGTCCCTGCTGAACGTGAATCACCACGTTTACAGCTCTCCCGCAGGACCATCGTTCTATTCGGGACGTGATGCCGTACGAGCCTGGAGTTGCGCTCGTACAAGGCGATGTTGTTAAACACGAAAGTTATCATCGAAACAACCAAGTTACAGCGGAAGCCAATTGTGTACCAAGCACACATCAGAGTATACGCAGCGAAGCTCACGATAGGGTCCAAATGAGATGCCCCGAGTCAATGCCACAAAGGCGATGCCACGGAGACGATGAAATAACTCTTGCTCTTTCTCTAGCCCACAAAGGTACTTACAGTTCATACATCTTGTCCTGTATATCCAAGCAGCGCCACTACGCCTGTGTACCTGAAATATTGCCCACAAACGTGGGTCAGTACACAACCGTACTGGTGAGCGGGGTAACCCACTCGTCTAAGCCGACACTAAGTAAAAATAGTGAATGCACACAGTTATATGGTGATCTTTCTAGTTGAATCCTAGATTCTTTTCATGGCATATGGATGACATGTTAAGGAAAGCAGTTTAAGCATGCTAGCATTCATTCTCAAACCAAACGACAAGCAGTTTATATATATCCGACCCATCTAACTCAATGTCATCGCTTGCACGATAACATATCGAACCATCAGTCTCGCCTCGATATCCATCTTCAACCAACAGTTTATATCCCACTCTCGAGTGCACACTCTTGCCGAGGCAAGGTGGCCGCGCCTACACGATGCACAAACCAACCAAAGTAAAGCAAGCCAACTCTTATCTATATGAAGTCACTGGCAAAGCCATACAGGACATATCTCAAGCATTACGGCGCGCCCTATCAGCCCGGGTAGCAAGCCCCGCTGGAGGTCCCGCAATGCATCACAACTGAATGCGAATCAAATGTTTCCCTCCGGATCGAAACGGCTCCAGTGCCCCGGATAAAAACTGTTTCGGGGAAAGTGCCAAACCTTTGCACAAGTTGTCCGTGACATGCAGACACACGTAGGTATGACGAGAGGATCGAACATTCTCGCCCCACCAAGCGATCCTAGACTCGTTCCATCGATAAACCCAACCGAAGTATCCATAACCATTCTTCCAACATGTTCTTCCAAGAAGTCCAAATCTCGACCTCAATATATATAGCCCAAGGCACCAAAATACCCAGTGTTTCACATTGCCGCTTTACAATAATGTATTCTGAAATGGTGCAACACCCATGCTCAAAGCAATCCCATGGCACAATGCCGTCTCAGTGGCACAATGCCCCATTCGTGGCACAATGCCCCATCAAGCGGCACCATACCTCGCTAATGCAGTTGTTCGGTTTCGAACCACAACTGCTCGCTTTGCAAGACAAAGCGACCCAGTGATACTCGTGCACGGATGCACGCTCGCTCGCCCAAATTCCCGATATCCCCATATTTCCATTTGCCTCAAAGTATCCTTCCAACTCGTATATTTCCAACCGTCCAAGCATAATCCCAAGTATCCAACCGATCGCCTCAAACGTATAACCCAACTATCGTATCCAACTATCCAACGCGTAAACCATTCAAGCCACAATCCTACCAAGCCAACGACGCACACTCTATGCACGCCTCAGTGTAGTGCTTCCCGATGTTTCAGCCCAAGTGTACAAGCCATTACGTGTTTTCTATATAATTAGGCATGAAGGAGTAGAGGAGAAGGGAAAGAGCCCACTCACATTGATTGATCCCGTTAGGCATCCTGTCCTGCCGATACGGCCAATCCCTTAAACCCGTGGTCCGATGCAAGCACGATCTACTCAACTGGTATGACCGTGCGAGCAGGCCGTGCTCTCCAAATCATCCGACCGATCGGACTAAGGAAGACGGTATTATCGTTTCCATCCAGCTATTCAGTACTGTTCGGAACGAACACCTGATTTCCATCGAACCCGCTAGCCATCTGCACATTGAAACCAACTCGATTAATCCTTCTTCCCGAAATCCGATATTTCAAATGTAACCAGCATTTGATTCATTCAGTCCGACGTAACGCTCCGAGCGGTTGCGGGGTGTTACACTATGCGTTCCAAACTCTATGCGTTTCATGCGTCTTTGGACCCATGCATTCTAGACTCCACGTGTCCCATGTGTCTCTGGCCCCATGCATTTCAGACGCCACGCGTCCAATGCGTTTCAGACTCCATGCATCCAACGTAGAAAGGTTCCCTGAGACAAAATCTTTTTGTTGCGATTCTCTCTAACTGAATACGGGCCACGTGTCAAACTGACCAAGTCACACAAACAGAAGACAAGAAATACTAGGATCTACAGCAATAGCAAATCCCAATACAACGTCCACGTGGCAGCTTGCCCTTGTAACTATTACATTTCTAGAATTGGGATAATTTTGTCATTTTGCATAATTATAAATAATGTGTTATAAAATTTTATTATTTATTTAATATAATACATGTTATATATATATATATATATATATATATATATATATATATATATATATATATATATATATATATATATAAGTGTGTGACTAATATTAATATTGGTTGGTAGATTGGACTATTTGATTAGACCTTACCCTAGTGTACCTAACCAACTTGACATGACAACTTAACTCATTTAGTAGACTAGTCACTTTGGACCCCATTTAGTTAACCAATCTCATTAGATTAGTGTTTAGACTTAACCTCCTTTAGGAAGAGAATCTTCCTAACAAATCTATTCTTCATGACAACCCACTAGGGGTATTCTAGTCAAATTATATTGCTTGGAGGAGATACCTAATGTCATACCCCAGTCCCAAAATACGTAGGACTAGGAATACGTAATATGCCAGCTACGCATTTGACCAGACTCTGGTCCGACTCGAATATGTATAAGCTATATTATAATGGTCACTATCTAAATAATCAAGTAAATATAAATATCTATGCCTCAATCCACAATGAACATAATACACAAGAATGAGCTACATGTGCTAAAGTCGGCCACCCAGTAACACACAAACTTGAATAGACTCAAGAAAGAATTATGAGTCTATAAAACTAGGCTACATCAGCAAAGGAATAAACAATATAAATAAATAAACATAACTCCGGTAGAAATAATATAAGTATCGGGTACCAATGCCTGCAAGACAAGCAACTCCATCAGCAACTCCAAAGGCTCCATAACCGTTTAAGCTATAAAAACGGACAGGGGACCAGGTCCTCAGAGGGATATAACAAGGTACAAGAAATAACATGCCAAAAGTAAAACAGTATAATGCCACATACTCAAGAGTAAACTACTGTAACCATCTAAGTGATATGCACGTGAGAGCATCACTTGTACTCAGGCTGAAACCACTACAAGCTCTGTGTCGGGGAGCCCATAGCAGTAAGTAGTATCAAGACTCCAGTATATGTGCCAAAGATCTGAGGCAGAGTCCAAGGCACCTCTAGTAGTAGCACGACTCCAGTATATGTGCCAAAGCACCTCCAGTAGTAAAGTATATATATCAAAAATCTGCCTGTAGTATAATGTATCTCTCCCTACCCAATGTAACCTCACGTCTCATGTCCACAACGTCTCATGTCCATAATATGCAAGATCATAACCTCTAGCTAGTGCAACGAGTCATAATAATATCCATATAATATGCAAGTCCTATATCACGAATCTTGTAAGCCTATACATAATCACCATGAATAACTCAAGAAAGATTCTGTCACATGAATAGTGGCAAGTGTCTTAGGGTATGGCATACTTGGTAAAGCAAGCACGTAAAAGTAGGATCGTGGAATCAACTCTTTAAGTGACGTTACTCGACTCCACGTACGGCGTCGACACCCGAATCTTGTTTGGACGCTAAGCAATGTCTCTCGGTCCTAGGGTAAACACACACATCATACATATCAAATAACTATAATAACTAAATAAGATAATAAAGGCAAGGAACTGTGATACATCATGGCAAGGTATACAATAATGGCAAGCAAAAGTGGAATCTGCACGTACACCTCTGGATGTTGAAACAAATATCACCAATATTCTCAGAATACCTGAAATAGCTAAAATTGACTACCCATAAGTCTAATTTGGACACAGGGACAAAATTGATAATTTTTGGTCAAAACGGGATCCACATGTGGCCCACTTTGTACAATAAAATGTCTTGAAGATAAAGTTCTCCAAATTCGTCCAACTTAGTGTCTACGAGTCCAGAACGATGGCACAAACTCAACCGAATATCCAAAATTGGATTCTGGTGAGCTGGTCACGAAAACGCCCGTCATATGAAACCGTGGGGCCCACGAAACAATATTTCATCAACGTTCTCAGAATCGAACAAAATTGAGTCACAGGACCAGCGTAATGCTACGAATGCAATGGCAAAAATTTTATTGCGAACAGACGAGCATACACAAAATTAGGACGAGTGTCAGAATAGGCCGATACGGTGCTTTTCGACGAATACGCGTTGATTCTGGTGTGCACGCACATCCAAATCAAGTTCTGCAAAATTCCACATGTTCGGGTTGACGATACACGTATTTCGGTGTAACTTATATACGACGAAGTTGTCTCGTTTGGCGGAACGTACCCCGTATCGCAAGATTTTAGGTATTTTAGAAACAAGTTTTTGGTCATTTTAGAACTAGAATAATTTAACCATTATAGCAAACTAATAAAAACTAAAAGAACAGTAAAAATCTTGGTTATATTGTAAAAAATTTCTTTCAATTATATTTGGAAAATAATTAACGAGTTGGTAGAAAATTGGATATGAACAAGGGTACTTGGACTGAATTTCTGAACTGTTGTTGAATAATTTTTCGGCCAACTTTCGGTCAATTTTTCGATCAAACCCGGGTGCCTAAATTCGTTCCACTTGAAGAAAATCCTATAGGGTTAGGTTATGAACATACCAGCGAAGACGGGACACAAAACGGATCAGCGAGGAGGTCAAAATCTCTGTACGAAGGGGGTGTTGCACGGCTGTGCGCTGTGTGCGGGGGGGGGGACGGCGGTGCGGGGGGGGTCGACGGAGCTGTGGGCGGTCGCCAGGTTGAAGGCGTGGGTGATGGTAAAGGTGGTGTAGGAGTGGGATTAGGGTTAGGGTTTTATGCATGTATATATATATAAGTGTATGCATATACATAAGGACGGGTTGGGAGGGTTTCCTGTACACACGGGGGGAGGGGGATTGGTTTAATGGATTAAGGTTTTAGTTAATGGGTAGGGTTAGGGTTAATGGGTTTGGGTTTTAGGGTTTATTTCTATTTATTTAATCTCTCTCTCTCTCTCTCTCTCTCTCTCTCTCTCTCTCTCTATATATATATATATATATATATATATATATATATATATATATAACCACAAAAATAGTTTTAGACCTCAATAAATTTCAGAAAAATTATACAATACACTAATAATAGTTTTACACCAAAAAATATATTTTTTGTAAAATATTAATAATTAATTAAATACACATAATTATAAATCCATGAATATTATATATTATAATTAGCTAAAAAATAAATAAAAAAAATTTCCTTAATCACAATAATTTCAGGATACTAATACTAATAAATTTAAAATTATTAAATTCAAAAAAATTAGGGTGCTTAACTTATAAAAAAGTTGTCCTCGAAATTAAAAATAAACATAATAGAAAAGATTTTAGTTAAGAAGGTTGCACTAAAGATGGGGACGCAGTTACCAAATAGAGTCCTAGTTTGACGTCACATTCTAAGAATAAGGGTACGCTTAATCAAGGCTCTACCCAACTTATAAGAATGAAGTTGGCCGCAGAAACTATAGTCATGATCATATTTCTAATAATTTTTAGAAAATCTAACTTCAAGGAGGGATTCGAGATGGTAAAAATTTTATGACCGTTGTCACAGCCTATCAAAGGAAATCTATGTACTACCATGGCGTTACTGAGTCAATAACTCTATAAAGAAAGTTTTACCAGTTCTTCTTGCTTTTAATTAGGTCATGAGTCTATAAGATAATAGAAAATATCATAGCCAAATACAACTAGGGTGAGATGGTACCGAGAAGTTGTTCATTGCATATCATGGATGCCGATGAAGATTTCAGCAATAAGCGTCAAAAGGTGATATAACACATCAAGGTATTTTGTATTGTGTAAAGAGTACAAGGAGTTCAATTTAATACAACACAAGTGTCATGGACATAGGTTGGTATAAATGAGATACGGCTATATCAGTGGTTGGAATATTTGGGTTGCCAATGTATAATTTAATTCAATTGCAACGGAGTTGGATATAGGGTTTAGAAGGAGATATGTCACGAATGTTGGAGGGTCTATATGGAGCATGGGCATGTATATTTGGAAGTAACAATTGTGTCATCGGTGAGTAGGTTCCAGTTAGGCACATGAATGTCAAGGTGGTCGGAAGAATTGAGTCGGTGTTGAGTATTAAAATCGACCGCAACAGAAAAAGGATATCTATGTGTCATGTGTGTACAATTACGTCGCGAATGTCGTGCGACTAAAACAAAATATGGAAAGGCCAGTTTGTAAGTGATAGTCATGTCATAGGCGTAGAGTGACTAGTCTAGGTCATAAGGATGAAAGTTGTTTAAAAGGAAAGGATAGTGTTGTGCTCCAAATATCCGAGCTACAACAAAGGGTATCAAGGATACAGAAATTAAATAGTTAATTTAACCCGTTTGAGATTAACCTAATTAACACCAAAATAAATTTAAATTTACCCTGAATTTCTAGAAATAATCCTACACCAAAACCAGGGGCTACGATCTACCCAACTTATAAAAATTAAGTTGGTATCCAAAACTAAGGTCATGGTCCTGCTAACAAGATTTTTGGAAGGGCCTATTTTCTAAATAAGGATACAAGAATCTAGGATTTACTAGCCGTAATCAAAGATTTTCTAAAGGAACCTAGAAACTATCAGGGTGCTATTGATCAAAAACTTTATAAGAAAAATTACTATCCATCAATTACTGCTCATGTATAAGTCAAGCTTCTACAAGGCAGAAGAAATGACTGAGTCAGATCAAACTAAGGCAAGGTGGTAGAGAGGCTTCGATCATTGATTGACATTGATGTCGAAGAGACAAAAAATTTAGGCCACGACAAGAAGAATTTATGATAAGTCTACATGGTTGAATAAGGCACGATTAGGCAAGTATTTGGAGAATCGAGTCATGGTGACTAGATCAAGAGGATTAGAGTAGAAAAGAACTGATACCTATGGTGATATAGATATTAACACAAGGAGTGGTACCAACTAAGGAATTAATTTTTTAATTAAGACACAACTAGGGAAAGAGGAAGGATCTACACATTATTATAATTAGAAAGATCGTTGTTGCAAAAGTACGAGGCCATATATGCAACACAAGATAAGAATTTGATAGAAAAGATAGGGATGCAGTCGAGGGGGTAATACAACTAATCCTTAAACTCAATACTATATTCAATTCTTATGCTAACAATCTATAGTAGCTCTAGCATATAGGAATAACCTATCTATCTACCCTACTAAGGGTAAACATATTCTCAAAACTTTATATCCAGCATATCTTCTTTTGCCTTGACAATGATCTGCTTCTGGAGGAAACACCGCGCACGAATGTCCATCTCTCTGAAATAGGGAGAGATGATAAACAATAATAAGGATGTCGAGGGGAATAAAGGAGTACAATTATGAAGTCCAAGGGCGATAATCAAATGCAAAAAAAAAATTAAATCAGTTATGGATTGAGATACTAATACTGCTAATCCTGATTATAGGCTCGCTTTATACCGAAAAGTAACCAAAATGATCTAATCAGGACCTGCATGGGCCACCACAAAAATATGTCATGCCCTAGTCCCAAAATACGTAGGACTAGGAATACGTAACATGTCCGCTACGCATTCGACCAGACTCTGATCCGACTCGAATACGTATAAGCTGTATTATAATGGTCACTATCTAAATAATCAAGTAAATATAAATATCTATACCTCAATCCACAATAAACATAATACACAAGAATGAGCTACATGTGCTAAAGTCGGCCATCCAGTAACATACAAACTCGAATAGACTCGAAAAAGAATTATGAGTCTATAAAACTAGGCTACATCAGCAGATGAATAAACAATATAAATAAATAACCATAACTCTGGTAGAAATAATATAAGTACCTGGTACCAATAACAGCAAGACAAGCAACTCCATCAGCAACTCCAAGGGCTCCATAACCATCTAAGCTGCAAAAACTGGCAGGGGACCAGGTCCTCAGAGGGACGTAACAAGGTATAAGAAATAGCATGCCAAAAGTAAAATAGTATAATGCCACATACTCAAGGGTAAACTACTGTATCCATCTAAGTGATATGCACATGAGAGCATCACTCATACTCAGGCTGAAACCACTATAGGCTCTGTGTCGGGGAGCCCATAGCAGCAAGTAGTATCAAGACTCCAGTATATATGCCAAAGATCTGAGACAGAGTCCAAGGCACCTCTAGTGGTATCACGACTCCAGTGTATGTGCCAAAGCACCTCCAGTAGTATAGTATATATATCAACAATCAGCCTGTAGTATAATGTGTCTCTTTTCACCCAATGTAATCTTACATCTCATACCACAACGTCTCATGTCCATAACACGCAAGATCATGACCTCTAGCTAGTGCAATGAGTCATAATAATATCCATATAATATGCAAGTCCCATATCACGAATCTTGTTAGCCTATACAGAATCACCATGAATAACTCAAAAAAGATTCTGTCACATGAAATAGTGGCAAGTGTCTTAGGGTATGGCGTACTTGGTAAAGCAAGCACGTAAATTAGGATCGTGGAATCAACTCTCTAAGTGACGTTACTCGACTCTGCGTACGGCGTTGACACCCGAATCTTGTTCGGACAATAAGAAATATCACTTGGTCCTAGGATAAATACACACATCACACATATCAAATAACTATAATAACTAAATAAGATAATAAAGGCAAGAAACTGTGATACATCATGGCAAGGTACACTTGCCTGGGTTCTGAACTCCGTCAACTGCTTCTGGTAAAGTAGAATCTGCACGTACACCTCCGGATGCTGAAACAAACATCACCAATATTTTTAGAATAATTAAAATAGCTATAATTGACTATCCATAAGTCCAATTTGGATACAGGAGCAAAATTGACAGTTTTGGGTCAAAGTAGGGTCCACATGTGACCCATTTTGTACCATAAAATGTGTCGAAGACAAAGTTCTCCAAATTCGTCCAACTTAGTGTCTACGAGTCCAGAATAATGGCACAAACTCAATAGAATATTCGAAATTTGATTCCGGTGAGCCAGTCACGAAAATGCCCGTCATGTGGAACCGTGGGGCCTACGAAATAATATTTCGTCAACATTCTCAGAATCGAACCAAACTTGGGTCATAGGACCATCATAACGCTATGAATCCAATGGTATAAGTTTCATTGTGAACCTACGAGCACACACAAAATTAGGATGAGTGTCAGAACAGGCCGATACGATACTTTTCGACGGATACGCGTTGATTTCGGTATGCACGCACATCCAAATCAAGTTTCGTGAAAGCCCACACGTCCGTGTTGATGATACGCGCCTTTCGGCGCAACTCACACACGACAAAGTTTCCTCGTTTGGCGGGACGCACCCCGTATCTCGAGATTTTGGTTGTTTTAAAAATAAGTTTTTGGTCATTTTGGAACAAGAATAATTTAACCATTACAGCAAACTAATATAAACTAAATATCGCTACCACATTCTAAAAATAGGGATATTTTTGACTTTTTATATATTATTAATATTGTGTATATTTAATTTAAATAATTGCATGAGATGTGTATTTATATTATATTATATATAGTGTTCTCTAATGTTTGAGCTAGTAGACTTGACCTAGAAGCCCACTAGATGGACACCTGACCGAATTATAGGATTATGAATTTAAATTGTATTATTTAGTATTTAATTATTTGAGGTTGTAATTTATTATCGTAGTTTTATTTAATTGTTACACCCTACCGTTGTTGAAATATTCGGAGCCCAACATTAGCCCATAATTTTTATCAAGTTGTTGCATTCTAGACTTAACCCGCCAACTTACGTGCTGGACTTTTTCGTCACTCAAAATTATAATCCTTGGTGCTCTAATTTAATTGCACAACTTCCCATATCCGAAATCTATTATTTAATCTTGTGTCGTGCACCTGTGTCGTTGCCATCAATTTTGAGACACCAACTCAACCCGTTTAGCCGGACCAATTAAAGGGTCCAAAACTGACACCAAGCCTACATCTTTTATGACTTTTGTGTAACTCATAATTATGCTCTCTTGTGCTTCATTTTAGCCGCACAATATTCGTCGTTGACGTTTATTTAATTTCTAAATAAAATCCAACTTTGTATCGTTGTGCATTCCAATCAAAATTGGAGACACAATCTCGACCCATTTTCGTACAACCCAAATTAGGGTAATATTTTATTCTGAGTCTTCTTCACTAATGACACTTCTGTCTCACTTAATTTTAGCCCCATGTACCTTGAATTAATTTTAGAACACCACTCACATTTATTTCTAATTAAATTAGGAATACCAACTTTGACTAATCCCGTTTTAATCCCAATTTAATCCAAATACCCCCATTAATTAAGCCCATACAAAACACACAACACCCCCTCACCCGACAAAATACCAAACACCAAATCGTCCACCATTTTTTTATTATTTTATATTTTTGTGCAAATACCTAAATTTAAGGGGGCTTGTTTGTAAATATTGTATTAGGTGTCAACACTCCATTGGTTCAAACCAAATAGAGAAGCCCTAATTCTTGACTAGTCAACCCAACCCTCTCCTTGTATGAATGATTTCCTCATGTCGAATCCTGGCCACCCATTCAAAATGGGACTCATCATCACCACACATTCCCACTCACCATCCCCTATTTAATGTCTCCTCACACCCTTCCCAAAAGCATGCCCTAATCCCCAAACCTAGAAAACTCCACCCCCTTTCTCTCTCCTCACTCCTCACAAAACCGTAGCCTCTTCTTTCTTTTTTATTTCTTCTTCTTCTCCTCCTTCTTAAAAAAAGAAAAGAAAGAAAACCAACTCCACCACTATCACCCGATCCGGCCACCCGTCCGACCCGACCCCGGCGGTCGACCCGCTCCTCCTCCAGTCGACCACCACCCCACGACCTACTGCTGCAACCCGAGCTCCCTCCACCACATGAGCACCCACCGACTGCTCTCACCATCGAGCCCCGCTCCTCCCTCCAGCATTACCCCGGCGAGCCCTCCCTCCATCGAGCCCGACTCCACCGTTTCCATGCACCTCCTCCACTGCTCTTCCCTCCTCCGGCCCCTAACTCATCACCACCACCATCATCATCAGAGTCACCACCACCATTAACTCTGGCACCTCCCTCCAGCACCTCCATCAACCCGTAACTCCCCGGCTACTTCTTCTCCACCGGCCAACTCTTCTCCATTACCACTTCACCACCAACTGCACCGACCCCGGCCGGCCAAGCATCCGGCCATTCCTACTCCGGCACTTCTATCACCATCGCTACATCCTTTCCCTGACCTCCTCCAGCTGCAACCACCCCGCCATCATCAGTTCAGCCGAGCCTCCCTCGCCTGAACTCCCTCCGGCAGTAACACCATCGTCATCAGAACCTCGACCAGCCACCCTACCACCACCAGTGCCACCCTACCACCATCAGAATCACCACCACCATCGTCATCAGGACCACCACTCGTCATCGTTACCTTCGTCTTCTTCGTCTTCGTCATCGTCGTGGACACCATCGTCATCCCCGTCGTCGTCATGCACGCACACAGGTTCGGTTTTCTTCCCTCGCGTACACGTATGCGTGTACGTATTTGGTGTATGGGTGTATGCATGTATGTATGTATTAGTATGTATTAGCGCATGTATGTAGTATATGTATTGGTATATGTATGATTCGTATGTATACACATATACATATATATAGTATATTTTTCAAATTAGTATATATGTATGCAATAATATATGTTAGTATATATATATATATATATATATATATATATATATATATATATATATATATATATATATATATATATATATATATATAGTATATGTATTATTTGGTACATATATACATAAATATAGTATACGTATATTTCACTTGGTATATATATATATATATATATATATATATATATATATATATATATATATATATATATATATATATATATATATATATTCAGTATACGTATTCTTTTGTATACATATAAATATTGGTCGTTATATATATATATAAATATGTGGTATGTATATATAAACATATATATAGTATAAAATTATATTTAGTGTATATACACTTATACATATTTTTGTATGTAATTATTGGTATGCACATATATATGTATTATATTTAATTAATGATATATGCTAATTGATAATACGTATAATTATAAATGTACTAGGCGACCCGAGTGTAATTACGGATACCCCGTATTTATATTGACCTGTAACCCTGTAAATTATTAGAAGACTGCCATATGTACACTCACGTATTGGCAAGACCCGTATTATTACTGTCTGTCTGTCTTGTACCACAATAACAGACGCGACACCCACGCAATTAGACGCGCACTTGACCCTAGTTGACCAGTGCCATACCTAGCGTAGCCCCTGAGTTCAATGTATTTATGATTGTGTTAGTGTAACGTCTGATGTAAATATTATATTTTATGATATATCTATAGGACTGTTGGATCATTCAGACGATACTCTGGAACAGGACATTGGTATTACCAACTAAGGACCCAAGGCGAGTACATTCTCTGATAATTTCCAATTATTTGATAATTTCTATAATTCCAGTATCTAGAAATATTATATCTGATTCTTGATATTGTGCTACACGGACTAGTATATAGATTGGATCTGTAGTCATTAGATGTTACATTGATTATCGTATTGACATTATACACGACATTGATATTTAGACCTTGTACATGATATATTGGATATTGCTCGTGTATCGTGACGTGTCATGGTTGGATCCACTGTACTAGTTGGAGGGGGAAAATAGTTAGTGAGAAATGTGATCAAATCCATATTGTACAAGTATAGAATAATGTTAGTATTAATCATACTCCTCACGTATGATTAGCCAGGCCATATAGCTCTCGTACATGTTCCCAAGCCGATCACATATCGAAGCTACTATTTCAAACACTTAGAATAGTTACAGTTCTCTATTTTAGATCATATACTACATCACCCGTATATGATATTGTATCTTGTTCTCTTTATTTCATATATGCACTGACTGTACCATATTGACTATATTGCATGTTTCTTTATTTTGCCATTGCATTTTATTCATTGTCTTCCCTCAGTATATAGCATCATCTGTTTATTATTTTATAGTCCTAATCAATTAAATAGAACTGTTATTTGAGATGTACTTTGCTCCTTCCTGACTGGAAATATTTTTCTAGACTATGCCTTAGAGGACTGGTGTCCGATATTTTATGGACCACAGGGAGAGTAGCTACAGACTTGGACTTGGTAGTTAAGTTGTGATTCCTGGAGGTCTAGCCGAAATCACTAGTTATCTAGTTAGTTTCTTTTAGCAGATTATTTGGTACCGAATTTGTCTCCGGCATACTTTGTTGAGACTTGGATATTATTGTTGAGTTAGATTATTTCTATTTTGACTTGTGTTACATTTTATTATTTTTTTGATATCTTATTGTGCTGTAGTTATGTGATTGAGTATGTTATTCATTATTATATTGTGTTATCTGTGTCTCCTTATGGAGTTTGATGCTCGTGTGAGATTATTTAGATAGTATCATGACCTAGATAGCGATCTACCGTCGATACTGCGGCGTAGGCTGGACGTACCCACGTATTCGTGCCCCAATTTCGGGTGCGGGTCGTGACACTAAAAGAATAGTAAAAATCTTGGTTATATTGTAAAGAATTCTTTTAAATTATATTTAGAAAATAATTAACGAGTTGGTAAAAAATTTGACATGAACATGGGTACTTGGACTGAATTTCTGAACTGTTGTTGAACAGTTTTTCAGCCAATTTCTGATCAATTTTTTGATCAAACCCGGGTGCCTTAATTTATTCCACTTAAAGGGAATCCTAGAGGGTTAGGTTGTTGAACATACTAGCAAAGACGGGGCACAAAACGGATCAGCGAGGAGGTCAAAATCTCTGCACAAAGGGAGGGGGGCGCACGGCTGTGCGATGTGCGCGAGGAGGCGAACGGCGGTGCTACGATGCGATGGCGGTGGGCGAAGCTGCGGGCGATCGCCGGGGTGAAGGCGTAGGTGATGGTAGAGATGGTGTAGGCATGGGATTAGGGTTAGGATTTTATGCATGTATATATATATATAAGTGTATGCATATATATAAGAATGGGTTGGGGGTATTTCCTGTACGCGCGGGGGGGGGGATTGGTTTAATGGGCTAAGGTTTTAGTTAATAGGTAGGGTTAGTATTAATGGGTTTGGGTTTTAGGGTTTATTTCTATTTATTTAATCTTTCTCTCTCTCTCTCTCTCTCTCTCTCTATATATATATATATATATATATATATATATATATATATATATATATATATATATATATATATATATATATATATATATATATATATATATATATGGCCACAAAAATAGTTTTAGACCTCAATAAATTTCAAAAACATTATACAATACACTAATAATAGTTTTACACCCAAAAATATATTTTTTGTATAATATTAATAATTAATTAAATATACATAATTAAAAATCCATAAATATTATATATTATAATTAGCTATAAATAAATAAAAAAATTCTTAATCATAATAATTTCAGAATACCAATATTAATAAATTCAAAATTATTAAATTCAAAAAAATTAGGGTGCTTATACCTAAGGTGGCCGGCCCTAATAATGGGGGAAGACTCTCTCTCTCTCTCTCTCTCTCTCTCTCTCTCTCTCTCTCCTCCATTCATTCATCTTATTTTAATCCCCATTTGGTGTTCTTCCCCAATTTGATCTATTTCTCCACCAAATTTTTTACAAAACCCTCTCAAATTCTCTCATCCTTACCATCTAAGGAGACTAGAAGCTTGGATTGGCAAGAGCACTTGGAGAAGAAGAAGTTTGGCTACAAACTTGTGTCCTATTGTGTCCATTTTGACTTTGTATTAGAAATTCATCTCCTAATAGGTATAGATCTGAATTACCTTTCATTTGTAGCTTAAAAATCATGCATTGGACTCTTAGGAATACCCCAATGGCATAGGCACGTATAGGAAGAAGTTCTAGACAATTTGGTTGTGTATTGACACTTCTACATAGGTTTTTATGTGTATTTTGGAGGAGTTACGAGATTGACACATCAAGTGTGTGTCATGAGACTATTTTAGACTAATTGGACTTAGATCGGGGTTGAGAAACTAGTTACGTGTCCATAATTGGATGTGATTACGCCGTATCGTGATACGGTGCGATACCTTATAATACGGGACTCCAAATTAGGGATTTCATGCTTTTGAGTTTTAATTTCTTTGTAGCAAGTTCTAATAGCTATATATAATTATATTTGATATGTGTATTTAGTTATAATTGAGTATTGTGAGTTTTGACACCTTAGTTGGTGGTGTATCATTAGTTGTTTACCAAGTGTTTGATATTTTGACACTTGTATTGGGTATATTTGAATGTGTGGATTATTTACTACAGGTAGTTGTGATAGATGGTACTATGTATGGATATAGATATGTTAGTGAATGCATTATACTATATGTTACTATATGGGCTAGTTATATAGTGTTTGAGTCATTGACAATGGGTGATGTGAGGAGTGGACTGTGTGTAAAGTGTGTAGTGTGTGCAGTGAGGAGTATTCTGTCTTCAGAATAGGATATATGTGTAACTGACTGTGAGGTGAGTCAGTAGATTATATTATATATGTGTGCGTGTCCATTTGAGTATTAGTTTAGATATATATATTAGTGAGTGTTTGGGTTGTGGCATTGTAGTCAGTAGATGTATCAGTAGCAGGTTCCAGGGAGGATTCATTATGAGATAATAGGGAGAGTCCAGCGAGCAGTCATCAAGAGTAGTTCTGCAGTTAAATCATCACAGTGGGTAAGAATGGGGTTGTAGTGTCAGTGAGTAATTTAAGTGTGGAGTTATTAATTAGGAAATAGACTTTTATTCCATATTTTAGTATGATAAGTTTGGTGTACCAGTGATTTGAGTATTGATGTGCTTCAGGTTTGATAAGTTTCAGTCCTTGAGAATTATTTGCACTGGCCCGATGTGCAATGCTCGGGTATAAACTGATATCAGTAGTTTGGGGGAGAGGGTGAACTGATGCACATATGCATCAGGTCAGAGAGGTGTGAGAGCAGTGGCAACTGCTCTTAAATTACAACAGTGCTCAGATATTCTAGATCAGTGGTTAGTTGAGTTAGTATTAGTGTATGTTAGTAGTGCATGTCAGTTAGTATATAACTGATACTAGTTTAGTTAGCTAGTAATGTTACATTAGTTAAGTTAGCAATTAATGAATATAGAAATAGCAGTTAGCTGAGGGTTCACTGACATTATATATTATGATACACCAAGATATAGGGATTATTAGTATGTGCACATTAAGATATCAGTTGAGGGTGGATTTAGGATAATGAATGATACTAGTGTGTCAGTTAGAAGGGCATGTTGGAGTAACAGTTGAGGGTGGACTGGCCGTACAGCAGGTTGAGAGACAAATTACAACTGTCCTAATATAACAGTGATGAACCTAAAGCATGTCTTGTTAGTACATTCATGTAAAGCCAACAGGGAGTGATTAGTGCCAGGTTGAGGAGGGGGGTGTTTTAGATTTATAGTTCTGAGAGGACAGTGAAGGGGAGGTCTGGTAGGGGTGTGGTAGATGTTGTGTGCAGGTTAGTTGCAAAGGACTTGGGAGCTTGGGAATTTCTGTGTTAGCACACAGTGAGGATTTGAGTGCACTGCACATCTCAGGTATTAGTGCAAGCTTAAGGTGTAGGAATTAGAGTTTGTTGAGTATAGTTTAGAGTATAGTTAAGGATTTGGTATTGTTAATATATAGATGTAGGTCTTGGTTAGGTGTAAGTGTTTGCGGACTGATATGAGTAGTATTGTGTGTATTAGCAATTGGTACCAAGTAGGAATGTGCATCAGAGACTCGGTACAGGTTAGTGTGGGGGTTAGAATGTTATATCAGTGAACCAAGATGCACTTCAAGTGTAGTAGAGCAGTAGCAGTGCATTAGGAATGAAGTGGGGTGTTAAGAATTGGGGATAATACAAGTGTCTGTGCAGACAGTGGGGTATTGGGTTGAACATAAGGTACTAATCTAGGTTAGTGTTAGAGTAGTTAAGTATCAAGGGGTCTCCGAGTATCAAGAGTTACAACCTAGCATATATATATCAATGTATATCTATAACTATATTATTGATATAAGTTTAAGGTAATATGATGAGTATTATCAAGGTATTATTATAGGTATAGGTAAGGTATTAGCTTATAACCTAGAGGCTAGTACATATGAGTTATATTAGTGATAGTTAATATAGTTAATATTAGCTAGTATAACTAAGTTATAATAAATATTAATACCTAGAGCCTATATCCATATTACTTAAGATATTGGTATCCATAGAAGCCAAAAACCTAGTATAGCTAGATATTAGCAAGGTATCGACCTGAAAACCTAGTATTGACTATAAATGACTTAGTTTGACCTAGTATAACCTAGAAATCATATTTTTACTCATTTAGCATATTCATTACTTTATTGCACCTAAGTGATATTATAATCTCATACATAGGTCTGTGTGGTGGCACCAGTTCGGACACAGTTTGACATCTCTTGCTCAGAACCAGAGGCGAGTACATTCTCTGATAGTTTTTATTATTTGATAATTAATATAATGCAAGTATTTAGAAATGTATTACTTGACTCATGACACATTGGTACATGGACTAGTATACACATGGATCTTCAGTCATAGGATTTTATTTATTGTTTCATTGTTCCTCGTGTTCTCATATGGTTAATAGACAATGTTTAATATTAAATAATGTTCAAATTTTAATGTTCAATGTTTAATGTTTTTACAATGCCTTGAGTATCTTGTATCATAATGTGTCATGGTTGGATCTATTATACCAGTTAGGGAAAGGGAAAGTACTAGCTAGATATGTGATCAAAGCCTAGACAATGTTCAATGTTTAATGTTTAAGTTAGACAATGTTTATCCATGTTTAAGTAGACAATTTTTAACCCAAGACGATCACATATCTAACTAGTATTTCAAACACTTAGTATAGTTACAGCTCTTTATCATATTCAATTTTTTGTCATATTATATACCATATTGCTCTTATTTATCTAATTTTTCTACCATAGTATGATATTATTCATTATTTTTTGTCTTGTATTTACTTTCTCTATTTCTGTTTGTAGTCATTATCAATTAATTGGAACTGCTATTGGGTTGTACTTCGCTCCAATCCTGACTGGATATATTTTTTAGATGATTGGTTAGAAGAGATGTGTCCCACCTTTTATGGACCACACGATGGTGAGTCGACTGAGGATTAGTACCGGCTACTGAGGCGACTTAGATTTTCATTAGCATATTATTTTTATTTCAGTTTAGACATTGGCAAGTATATATTATTTGAGATTGTGTTATAGCTAGACTTTTAGTTTTAGATGTATTGTATTATATTTTATGACTCTTTCTTCTATTTTATATCTTGCATTTATCTTCCTTTAGTTTTATATCATAATTGAGTATCGATTATAATAATACCATCATTTTGTCCTTCAATTAGAGTTGGAAATTATTGTCATGTAGAATTATATATTGTGTGAGATATTTAGTTAGTATTATTGACCTAGACAATGTTCTACGACCGATGTTGTGGCGTAGGCTGGACGTACCCACGTACTAGTGCCCCTACACCGGGTGCGGGTCGTGACAGCCCTGGACTCAACTTATACTATGCGCCTACAGTTACAATCATATTCTATTGAAGGAGATCCCTGCGGCCACCAAACAGAAGCACATGCGGCACTAATAGCCCAACAACATGATAGCTATAAATAGAGGCAACTTGGACATCCCAAATACGAGCTTTTTCTACTTTAGAGAGACCATACCCCTCCAAACGAGCTACGTACGTGCACATAAGCTCAGGGGAGAGAAAAGAGAAGATAGCATCATGCATTCACTCGTCGGACCATTAACAGAGTAAAAGAGTCGCTGTAGTACCCGATCTCCATTATCACACTATCCAGATAAAAATATTGTAATTAGATTGTCCGTCTAGGATTTTTTGTAGTCTTTTTGTTTGTTATTAAATGAAGGTTTACCAAACCTACTGTAATGGCGAACAGTTGGTACCGACTTAACTTACGAGAAATAGCCCGTGTCCATTTTGGATCAGAGAGAGAAGGTACTCAAGAACCAGACTATCCATCTTGTTCGTGTTGCTTGGGGCCATCATTCCTTGGGGGAGTCGACGTGAGAGCGCGGGGACGATATTCGATCTTGGTACCCATACCTATTCTACTCGTAAGGTATATATTTTTTGTATGCCTTCATATTTTTTTATTCTGTGATTGGCAAGCACTCATATGAGATAATGTTGCTTTGCTTCATGATATGTGTTATTATACTTGCTTATTTGTATATGTAGATTGCTTGTAATTAATTGTTGCTTGTCTTGATATCTCTAGCTAGCCTTAAGTTTGAATCCCGAGGACAAAAAATTTCTAAGGTGGATAGAGATGTCACTCTCTATTCCCGATATTCGTATTTAGAGCGTATTTAATTTTATTGCTAGCATAGTTGTATGTTGTAGAGAGACTAGACCCATTCTTTGGTTCACTTGGCCCTTGGTTTATTTTTTGGGTTTGGTTTGATCATGAGTTGAACCCATGGTCCAAACCTCAAATCCTCCATATATAACTCAACTTCATTCTCTCTCTCTCTTCTCATTATTCTTCTAACATTCTCCCTCTTAGGTTTTCTCTCTCCCTCCATAGGCAAGTACACCTTGCATGAGGAATAAAAAAAATCCTCTATTTTATTATTCTATTATGTTTATTATGTGTTTTTCCATACATCTAGAACTTGGTATTTTCTGTTTTGGTGGATGGATTAAAGTAGATCTAGACTTTTAGTTTAGAAGCTTTTCATGTGTTCTTGAGTTTTCTTGGGTTTTGATCTCCTAAAATTTATTATTTTTGAAAAATTGTTATTCTATGTTGATGAGCACTTGATTTTGATTAGTTTAGAACTTTACTTTGCTGGATTTGGGCTTCATTTGAGGTTTCTATGGAAGAAACAAATTTCTTATTTTTGAGCTTTTGGCCATGGCCGAAAAGCTGTTGTTGGAGGAGATGAAGGAGCGTTATGCGGCACGGCGTGCTATACGTCCTAGACTTCTCGTCTCGAGTTAGCATGTGTCCAACCTTGTTGGACGCATGACTGAATCTGCACATGCTCTCCTTGCCCAAATACATGAACTTGGAGGAATAAAACTTCAAAAGTTGAAGAAATTTCACTAAGTCCCAAAAGATTTTATGCGGCCAAGTGTGTATACGGCCAAAAGGAGTATGCGGCCTCGTCGACCATGCATCCAGGAGCTATGCATCTCTCTTCTTTTGGACGCATAGCTTCTCATCGACTTGGCACGAGTTTGTATAATTTTTTTTCTTCTGACACACTTGATTGTTTGTCACATCAGTCATATCTATCACTTTATGTTACTTTTTCTTAGTTACATTTATTGATGGTCATATTGCATATTTTCCGAAGAGTGGACTTTGCTTTTCTCATGCGTCCAACACAACCATATGGCCTCGATCGCATACGACCCTGTCTCATGCGGCACCCTATCTCATGCGGCACCATGTCTCATGCGACACCATGTTTCTTGCACACGTCGACACTCACTTGGTTTTATATTTTCAATTGATTGATTGATTGTGATGCTATGTGTTAATCTAGAAATGACTTGTATGACCCAGATATGACCATGTGCTAAATTTGACTAAGCACCTGATATAAGCCCTGTAGATGTGGCCTTATATGTAATCACTTTCTTATTAAAATACTTTTCCTTGACCACTTTATTACACGTTGGATAGAATAAGAGGCGTAGTTCACCTCAGGAGAGGGTCTGTAATTTTGGTCTTTGTTTGGTTTAAGGATTGTGAATCAGATCTTGAGGGGTTCTCGCACTATTCTTATCCTCATATATCGATATAATAAAGTGACAATTAATGTGACCAGTGATTGACTGTCATGTCCTGAATAACTTGCTACGTGATAACTTGTCCATGATCTTAATTCTAGAACTTGTTCATGTCTTGACTATTGTATTTGTGCTGATACACTTGATCGCACCGAGAGTGCTACTTGATAGATATAAATATGGTGAGCCATCATACCACACACTCCTGCTATATGATATATACAATTATTTCCATGTACAGATCTGGTAGTTGGATAGTGACTTTAGCCGTGGCTAGATAGTACTGATTGTTGCATCACACTTGGGTGAATCCAGATTTAACTTTCGAGGAATAATATGGATTCATATCAAGAGTGCCCGTACTTAAAGTATGACATCTAAGAAGGAATGTTCATGTAACCATGGCATGGGATTCTAATTAACCTAGGGTTAACTAGGCAACTTAATTTATAGAGCATTGGAAGGGAACAGTATCTCGAGATCGTGCATGTCGAACCACCATAAATTAGCTGGAAGTAAAGGCTGGCCACTACGAATACTATATATCATCCGTACTAATAGAGTGCAGTATCTGATTTAATTATAAGACCGAGCCAATATTTTTCCTATAAAAATCTTGGATCTGTTACTGATTAATAATTAGCTCAGCGCCCTTGCAAGGGACTATGCATTATTTTACATATATACTTGCTCGTATATCATTAGTTCAGCCAGCCCTGCTCGATTATGGCACGATGTAAGGATACTCATATATTGCATTACTGGGATAACCCAGAGATCATTTATCAAGCCATAATATATGATTGGCCGTCGAATTTGCTTATATTATGTGTCTAGCCAGGAAAGTGGGCTATCATGGTATGATGATTCAACCTATGTCCTTGTTTAGTTGTTGGATTACGTCGTTATGTTACGATAATCCATGGACCAAAGCTATGTTATTTCTTATATTATATCTATGCTTGCGTATTATTCTTTCTTTTGAGTGGAATTAGGGACACAGGCTGTTGTGGCATTATAGTTTAACTCATGTCCTTATTTGGTTGTTGGATTACGTTATTGTGTTATGATAGGTTGTGGACTAAAACTATGACTCATAATTAATTTAGCTTAACCTTAATCAAGGGACGTATTCTGTCATGGATGGGAAACTTTCGGTTCTTGTTTGGTGAAGGGGTGTCATATCATGTCATGGATGGGACATATGCCATTGATTGTTGGATTACCATCTCATGCTTTAGAACTGGTTTTGTTTCTTCATTTCGTGCTTCCTTATAGTACTTGCTATTTGGGGTCTGACTCCACTGGTTTTGCATGGCCAGGTTCAGAGCCAGCACCTGAGGATCAAGCTTGTTTCTCCTTAACTGATAGCACACACCCAAAGGATGGTTGCTGAGGGTCACGAGTGGGTTTCTTGTTTCGCTGTTCATCTTTTATAACTATATTCTTTTGGGCGTTTAGCCAACCAGCACATATTAGCCGGAGAATATGGATACTAGTTTCCTATATGACTGTATTATATTCAGACTATAGCCGACTCACTGTCATGTATACTTTTGATTGTGTATCTGCCATCATTCTATATCACTAGATCTTTAGAATATTCTGATGTGACGTTTGGGATGCCTTACTGCTTACTCTGAAATATTCTATGTTATTGATACTTGTTTGAATGATTAAGACAATAGAAGTTCTTGACCCTAGGAGACTTGATTGTAGTAAACACCCCCTTGTCTCAAGACAACCTTAATACATTGCAGGTTAATTCGGTATTCCGTAAGGTATGGTTGGCTAAATTATTCCTCTGCTCTCCAGTATTCTGGTTCTAAGTCGTGACAAGATTTTAGTGGTAGCCCACGCAAGTCTAGTTTTTTAGACTTGTGGGGTGGCTTGATCATAGGATGTCTCAATTAAACATGCTCCTCTTTGAAATCCTGAATTTTTCTTCTCGAAACTCAGCTTGACTTATGTAGCATTGATTCCTCGATCCTTTCTTGTCATGTTCTTGATTTATCTTGTGTCATTTTCCTTAGGGCTTCTCCAGCATCGGTGGGTGGAGCACCAACAAATTTAGCATGGCAAGGATCCGTTAGTCCACAACAAGAGACAACGCTTGTACCTGGAGGAATCAGGGTAGAACCAGTAGTGGAGCAACATGTGCCAGAAGTTATAGTACCCCCCGATCGTACCAGTAGTGCCAGTGCCACTTGATATACCGACAATACTGAAATCATACGAGGAATGATGGCGACACAATAGCATCAGCAACTTCAGCAGCAATAGTAGAATATCTTGTTAAATCAAGGATTACAAACAGCCTTGGAAAGGAGTATTAGAACAGACTCAGGGGCATCGTTGAGGTTATGTCATCTCAAACCTAAGTATTTTCTATCCCAAAATGCTATAGAAAACTAACTATGATAACTAGTGATTCCAGCTAGATCTTCCGACAATTACTCCAGAACTAGTGGATCCATGTCTACACCATCTATAGGTCGAGGTCCGTAGTACGTCGGACACCAATCTCCCGGATCCTCTGAAAAATGTTATCCAGTCAGGAATGGAGCAAAGTACAACCCAATAGCAGTTATAATTAATTGACAAAAACTATAAAATAATAAAATAAAGGGTGCTATATACAATGAGAATATAACTGATGATCTAAGATCAATGAAGGAATAGGCAAAACTAGCAACAAAATATAAATTAATGCGTACAAGAATGAAGGAGATGACCAATAATGTCAGAAATAGAATAAGGTAATCTATGAATTGAATATGGAATATACAATATACCATGTGTTTGAGATACTAACTAAATATGTGATCGGCTTGGAATATTCAATTATTACACTAAGGAGCTAACTCAACCATACGTGAAGTGTATGATTAGTTAGTAGCCAATGATTACACTACTAGCCGATAGTTCTTGATCACATAATTAATTAGTATTTCCTCTGCCCCGACTGATACAATGGATCTAATCATGACACGTTACGAGCCAAAGTATCCAATGTTTAACCTATAATATCCAATATTATCCAATATCAATAAGGAGCAGTATTCGATACTATCTCGATAATCAAGGTAACATCTCAGGACTGACGATCCAATAATAATACCAATCTGTGTACCAATATGTCAAAGAATCATAAGTAACATTTCTAAATACTTGAATTATAGTAGTAATCAAATAATAAAAACTATCAGAGAATGTACTCGCTTGTGGTCTAGAGAAAATGATGCAAAACGATATCTGAACTGGTGTCACAGGCCTATATATAGAATATTGCATCAATACTAGGTTCTGAAATAAAAATAAGTTAAACTAGTTCAATTCTAGGTCATAAAGCCATTTCTAAGTCAAAATAGTCAAACTAAGTCAACTCTAGGTCAAACTAGCTATTCTTAGGTTGTATGAGTCCATTTCTAGGATATTGGATCCATACACTATATAACTAGGATATACTAGCTATGTTTAGGATACTAGGATACCAACACAATACCGTATCATAAGATACATAAGTTATTAGATACGAAAATAATATAATATATATACAAGACAAAATATATAGTACTCCTAGCTAACTAATGGTAAGTGGATACCTTGGCTTTGAATCAAATGCGGTACCACCTATACACCCATCTTGATATACAAAATCAATACCTTGAGTATAAACCAATACCTTGACATTACCTTGGTATCATAAGGTAATCCAATATCTAATATTTACTAACTAACCATACATACCTCACTATATACTAATATGCAATTAAACTCATAACTTATAACAATACTAGCTACTAACTATACTAAGATATTATGTTTACCCTTTACCTTGAGATACCCCATTAAACTTGACTAAAATCTCAAGGTAATACCCAATATATTGGTCACATATCTAGTCATTAGATATAACTATATATACACTAACATGCATTAAAACTCATAACTATACTATACCAACTAACATATATATATATATATATATATATATATAATATATATAATATATATATATATTATATATATATATATATATATATATTATACACCAATTAACTAATTAACTTATATAATACTAACATACTATTTAATACTAAAATCAATACCTACAACTAACATAACTAGCATACCCATTGGATATTCAATATACATACCCAAGATACCTCAACACTCCTTACCTTGGTGTAACTCAAGGTAATCTAGAAATAAATACTAACTAATACTCTCCTTACCTTGAGTTACCTTGAGTGGATACTTATATATATATATATATATATATATATATATATATATATATATATATATATATATATATAATATATATATATATATATATATATATAACTTCTTTTATATATATATATACCTTGAGTTAACTAATTAACTTGTATAATACTAACATATATAAAAGAAGTTATATATATATTCAATTTTACAGCATTAGCAATATCTGCTTTCTGCTCATGTGATAAGCAATGATCCCACCAGCCTTTTAAGACCCCGGTAAAACTGCAAGTAATAAAACTAGCAATAGCTTTATCTGTGTTATTATTTGTACGGCAAACCGTAGCAAACATAAGCATACGATGCATCTGATCACAAATCTGTTCATCAGAACATCCATCTATGTTCCATTCATAGATGTTTCCTCCACTATAATTATTTTGAATGATATTATCATTCTCTTCATATAATACATCCATGGGTGTTGGACGTTTATAATAATATTTTTGAAGATTAGGCTTCTTGTGTTGCTGCTGCATGGGCATAATCATATATATATATATATATATATATATATATATATATATATATATATATATATATATATATATATATATATACACCTATACACAGTATATGATGCACATGAACTCTCCTACTCTCCAATGACCACCAACACATCACAAAAAAATATAAAACAAACACATAAAATATATATATCATATAAAAATTATAATTACAAGATATAACCAAGATAAATTAAATTAGAATGTAAAGTAACAAACACGTGGAGTGTACCGCACCCATATCACACTCATTCTATGATACGCTTGCGACACGAGTCTACCACACCATCAAAC